>CM053790.1:104872307-105327307 GCA_028749045.1 Cupressus sempervirens | reverse complement strand
TTAATATTTTTAGACACTTTTCTAGGATAGTTTATACATCTCTTTTCTAACCTCTTGTGAGAAAAAATTGACAACTTCAAACCTTTTATGCTTATTCATTATGTCAACCTTCTTAATTAACTCTTTTTCTTTCATATTATAAATCAACATCATAAATTCATCCGCAACAATAAAATCTCCACCATCCCTCCCTAAATCCTAATTAATATGCTCAACAATTTCTATAATATTAACATAATCACTCATCATTGGTTGATAGGGCTCCAAATAATTTATGAACTGGTTTTCAATACACCTGTCAATACATATATGATTCTTATATGTATTGTATTGTCAATACTTATCCCATGATTGAGGTATTTTAGTCAACCCTATTATCGAGGCGGTTTCATTGTTGAATCTTCTTATATAAGGCTATTGTGAAGAATAGATTTTTACTATGCATTTCATTCTTTTATAATGGATTCATGATTAATGGATACAAAAGTTACATGCTTAAATACTTTATGAACCATTGGTTGAAACCTAGGGTGTGGGTATCTAGATGAAACTAGGGACACTAACTTTCCATGGGAGATGAGGCCCTAAAGTGGTTTCTTGTGCTAAGGTGGCACATTCATAAATTTATTGATCAAATAGTAACTTAATAAATGAAATAGGGTGAACACGTTAAAGACAATGATTATGACACTTTTTGCATGCCTTGAGTTATTTCATAGACTAAGGATGGGAATGTGATGATTATAATCCATAGGCCATGCCTTGAATGCTTGTTCCTTCTCAAGATTGAAGTGGGATGATATTTTTCTATCTGTGGGATATATAGAGCTAGCATAGTCAAACTTCATTGTCTTCATGGAAGGATTGTTTGGCTCCACAAAATATCTCAAATAGAGGTTTAGACCTAGAGATAGACTACCAAGATAACTCAGGTTGAGGATATGTGATGACACTCTTTCACACTCATATTCTATCATCTCACACTATTGAGTTTTAAGTAGAAGTGTTTGCTGGTTTCTTGTCATTCTTTATACTTGTTCTTGTATTTACTATACTAATTTTGGAAATCTTTTTTTTATGTGATTTTTGTACTTGAGAATAGGATTTTCTCCTTCTTATTGTGTTCATTCATGCAATTTGGGGATGTAGTAGAATTATTTTTGATGGGTGAAATAAAAATAAAAATATATTACTTTACTTTTCTATTCAAAATGTAACTTTCTTGGGATATGCTAATTTATATCATTAATTATGATTCTATCTTTGTTTCACCAAGTGGATGTCAGTCAGTGATGAGATAATCTTGGGACTTTAACCTATTAAAGGTTGTGTACCTATTTATGTATTTTATTAAACATTTCAAAAATAAAAGTATGATGAATTTTGTACCTTTAAAGAGATAGAATTAATACTTTATGGTTCATGATTAAAGAGTAGAAGTACAAAATATCTAAGTGTAAATGTAGGGAAGGCCATAATGATGAGCTTAGAAAAGGCATAGGTTTGTCCCCTTAGGATTTATTTTTAAAGGACACTCTTGGATGATATTCATAATTCATCTAAATATGATATTGATGAAGGATGTATTAATTTGTATATGACTTTTATTGAATCTTATGTTATGCACCTATCTATGTAGGAAATTGATAAATTATATGTGTACATCATATAATTTAAAAAAAAAATAGAATAAAACTGATGTATTCAGTGATAAACTAATTGTTTACTTATGCATGGTAATAAAAATCTTTTTATTAGATGAATACATGTTCTATCTTATTTATTAATAACAATTTACAATAGGAATATTTTACTTGGTTCTAAAAATAAGCTTGGTAGGAGAAGATTAGTGTTGTCTTTTCTACAATTGTTCATCTTATTTATATATTCTAGTGTAGGTCTATGATGGGAACCCATTAAATGCATTGATCTCAATGAATATTTATCTTTTTCTTGTACATTATAATAAAAATTATATGTCATGTCAGAATATAATAAAATTGAAATTAAATTATTGTTATTTTTTTAAAATGGTTAGTGGTTATCCTTAAGGGTTCTTTAGCAGGGTGTTACATGTATTATCAAGTTAGTGGTTTCACCAAATGTACCATACCCGAGCCCCTTTTACTTCAAAGTGATCATGGAAATTCAACAATTGATTGATCATATGCCAATAAAAATGCTCATTTCCTTTCTAGTCCCAAGGAGAAACCTCAACCTTAGTCATCTTTTTGTCTAGAACACTAAGTTTCCCTAGTAATCTAAGGAGATTTTGGCTAGTTGTATGCAAGTGATTTGCAAATTTTAATTTTCTAAATAAACACACTATTATTGTAAATGGGATACGGTCTAAGTTTAACTTTCTTTGGAATGTCATATGTATCTATTACAAGTGAGAATGCTTGAAGTCACAATTTATTTTATTCACTTTTGACTATAAATAATAGAAATATCATCCTTCTCTTTAGAATAGTTGGTGTGAAAGGAAATTAAAGATCTCTAAAGAAACCTTAGAGTTTCTTCAAGGTGGAAACATACTAGTATAAGATTTGAAATCAAGAGGAAATAAACCCCTTTTCTTATTGATACAAAGATTTCTTAAGGAAAAAATCTATCTAGGATCTCAAGGCCTTTGATGTCCCAACATAAATATTTAAAGACCATTGAAAGGATGGATTAACAGATTTTTTGTTTTAATAGTGTGTCAAAACATTTTTAATTAGTCTCGCATTTTCATTTCTTCTTTAATATTTGATAATTGTCACTTCTCCTTATTTTCTTTCTCTTTTTACTTTTCTTCTTTATTACTTATGCCTTCTATTTTAAATGGTTAAAACAATTACCATTATTTACAACATTCAATTCATAGTCATGTTCTAGTACTAATCCTTCTCATCTCTCAAATCATATTTTTTTAACAACAATTAATTAATAGTTTTAGAAAAATAAATTCAATGAAATTGGCTCTTATAGTAAGAAGATTTATAATCAGACATATAAACAAAAGAAGGCTCTATTTTCCTTATCCTACTCTTGTGTGAAATGTGAGAACATGGGAAGAATTAGACAGAGTTATTGAGTGAATAGCTCAACACAGAAATATGACATGACACAACAAATACTTAGGAGCTCTGTGGGCCATTCTTAAACATCACACACTAAGGATAAAATTAAGCTTGCAAAAAGTATATCAACTTTGACTATCTAACACTTTTAGTATTGGAATGAAGGTTAGTGTGTGATGTTTAAGCCATCCTTTGTGTTTATGGCTACTTTATATGCTCAGTCTTTGTAACAACTGCCCTTGCAAAACCAATGCCACATTAGCCAATCTCCATAAATTGCAAAAAAAATCAATGAGAGTCAAAGTCTTTTGAATATTGACTAGTCAACATTAGTTGATTAACTATCATTAACTTTAATTAAAATGATACATATACATATATACTCAAATTAAAAGAAACTATAAATTTGTTACCAGATTACCAAATACCAGATACCAAGTAGTCTAACCATGACAACCAAGTTGAAAGGAGCTCTAGAACCTGTCTAAGGACACAAGGAAAAGAATATTGTAGGAGTGCTTTACCACCCTACCACAAAGCTGTGAAGCTTTCCCAGAATGTTTCCTAACATGAAAGATACCTAGCCTGACAACGAGATAGACTAAACAAGTAAAACTTAGAGGAGTAATGGAATTGTGCTACACAATAATGTCAGAACATTAATCAGTCACAACATAACAAAGCAATCATTTTCTTAGTTATCACTTTAGTATCATAATCCCATTTCCATCATTTGAAAAAAAAAACATAAAATGTAACATGGTTTATCCAACCTTGAGTTCCATATATTCATCAACATATAAGGATTAAAATCTTAAGGTCCATTAATCATGGATAATCAATTACATCATCTTAGTTCATTTGTAACAAGAAAATTAGTCCAATTTTCAAAAGAGCACACAACTACTACCATCAATTCTCTATTGACAAGTGTTATAAATACACACATATTAAGCCAATCACATAGCTAACAATGAAACTCTCTATCCATCAATTCATATTTCTCATATGTTATCCTATCTCGAATTCCTCTCATAAAACATAAATACACAAGATGTATAATGAGTAACAAGAATGACACCATTACTTTTCATTAATCAAGAGATCATATTCTTTTCCCCAACTTATAGATTCTATATAACATATGAAGCAATGCAATAATGTCTTTCCTAAAAATGTAGCATATGTATCATGAAATGACCACATCCATGTAACATGATAAATTACAGGTCAACATCCTTCCATGAGTTACCAATAGTTATTTGAATGCTTGATTGTATACAATGCACAATAACAGACTCATTATGAAATGTGATAATATGGTAAAATATAGAAACTATTATCGATCCTCAATTAGCCACCAACAATTTTGTTAACATTAATTTTAAAAGTTGAAATGTATACTGAATATCTCATCAACCTCTTATAGGTTAAGGATTTGTTTTAGTAATGAAATGAAGAATAGGGTCCTACAACCTATAGTCTTTTCATTTACTGTTACTGTTATGTGGAAAGGCTTTCTCAAAAGAAAAAATAAATAATATTCTATCTACTACTAATCAGTTGCTGGATATGCTTCTAATCAATGTACAAGAATGGATTAAATAAACATTTCCAAGAGAAAGAGAAAATGGTTCAGTTGATCATAGCAATACTATTTTTTAATCAAGAATTTAGTCACTTATATTGCACAAGACTGGTAACCAAATCAACAAGAAACTTAAATACGATTACTATTTAGATTCCATATAGAAAATTTATCAAACTATAGTTGAAGCCCCATATATGCATGAATGTGTACTTCACCCTTCTTATGATATTGTGAAATCAAAAGGCTCTATAATTTATGTTTCTTAATATGCTTTCATATAAGGCTTATTTCATACTTAAGGCTCAGGAAGGAACTACATAGCTCATTTAAAATTTCTTGTTAGAAATGTACCAGTACTTGTGACTGATTTGATACTGACTACTTTGCATATCACTTTCTAAATGACTAATTATGCAACTAACAATCTATCTCTAAAGTTTCAAGATCCAAAATTTATTCTTGGAAACTAAATAAAATAAAACTTAACTGAAAACTTTTTGTCCTCATCTATTAATGTTTTTAGAACTACAAGTTCTATTCCCTTTATTTCAACCATTTCTGATAGGTGTTTTGATTTAGTAAACCTAGCAAGGAACGTTTAAATGTAATATCAATAACAAAGAAAGCATTAATGTTTAAATATGACAGAATTAACATTTTCAGGAAACAACAATAATGTTTTTAGCAACAACAGTATCAGCATTAACAAAAGAAAGGGTAACAATGAGCAATTTTTTTGTTTACAATAAAGACCAATAGTGATACATTCCAATGGTTGCATATGTTGGACTAGATTAAAGGAAACCACGTTAAATGACAAAAACAACTAATCAATCCACACAAGGAAAATCCAAAGTAGAAGCATAGTTGTAGTTTAAGGAGACAATTTTAGTGGATTCAAGTAAATTTTATTTACACTCATTAAATATCGGTTTTAGCACTGCTATAGAAGACAGAGCATACAAGCAAAATTTACTATTGCAATCATTTTCCACACAATGAGATTCACATTCATAAGCACAATTAAAACAAGAATGGAACCTAAGTTTGTGGTCTTCAGTTGTGCCCCTACTATTTTTGTCTACTCCCCACTGCCTTCTTCCTTGAGTGTCGCCTTTGGAAAATATTGCTGTTGTAACTGCTTCCCTTGCCCTTTGCCAGCGCTCCTTCCTATCGGATGTGTGTTCTCTTGTTTTACCAAAACTCTACTTTTAAAACAATCCCCCCCTGAAAAAAAAACAATGCACATTAATTGACCTAAAATGTATAACGAACTCCCTTTTTAATGGCAAGATATTATTATTACTAGATTATAATTAGGCTTATGTGGTACAACCATATCCATTTTATCTGGGAGGAAAAAAATGGGTTATGACATCCTTTCGCTCTTAGAGAATGCATCGTCTCGATGCAGATATATATATATATATATATATATATATATATATATATATATGAATTTCAAAATCATACCTAATTATACATACAAGGTAATGAATCTACAAGATCAAGATCTAATTTCCATTTACACAACAACGCATGCGTCTGTATTCAATTCTATAGAAAAATATTGATTCTCAGCTACTATAATAAAGTCAATTTTTTTTTTCCTTTCCTTTTATGAGTATACATTTCATTTGAATGTATTTTGATGAAATCTAAATACAGCCTAATGGAAACAATCTTTAAAAGACAATATAAGCACATATTTAAAGTAACAAACACAAATTTTATATAAGCACGAGTATAAATACTAATGTTAACAACATTTTCCACGTGTGTGTGTGTGAATTCCATTACCATTCTATAGTTTTACAAGGTTAGACTACCTCTCTCCAACAATATTCCCCCTTTCTAATGATGGGTCATTCCCTCTGTTCATTGATAGGAACAACACCAAATATTAGTCCATCATATATCATAACTCAAAATCGATTTCCAAAAAAAATGAAATACTTAACTCAATAACTAACTGTGCACTTACCATACCCTAGCTTCACCTTTGGATTTTTCCTCGCTAATAAGTACTTCTTATCCACATCCTGCCATACTAATCAATATCTCAAGGAGATCAACTCAAATATTAGTACTCAAAAAATTGTTCAACTTTATGACTTCTTAACTCATCTCTTAATCACAAGCCATATGTACCATACATACCATCTAACATGTGCTCACTAAGTGAGTAATTATCCACTTCAATAGACCAATGTCCACAAAACATAATCAAGTAATTCAATCTCATTACATATTCATTAGATCATTAGGAAAAATAATGACATGAACATATAAAATATTAATGTAATCATTAATATTTAATCATCATTATGCATCTTAATGCATCATATAGCTCTAAATTAACAACATATATTTAACCAATATTATAGATAGATCAAGGATAGAACGTTTCACAGTAAAATTTGTCAAGTAACATTAATCCAAGTTCTACACCAATAGATAATTCAACCAAATCCCAAACACAAAAACCAACCAAGGGGTCTAATTCTATGTTGAACACTATATTGACTATGAGTCAAACAGATAACTCAAGATTACTACATCGTTGATCATTATTCATTGACCAAATTAACTAAATAAAAGGTGTTAACAACTTTCTATAAAATAGAAGTCACGTGCATGGTGGATCATCACATATACACAACACCAATGCAAAAATATTATCAAAGTAGATACATACCCATCTGCATCCTCATAGAAAGACCATATTTTCATACACTTGCCACATAGGCCAAAAAGTCAAATTAGATTAGTCAAAAGTTGTCTACAATTAGTTGAGTCAACAAGTAGATACAATATCTTCCAATTAAGTTTGCAACTTCATTCTACTTTCCAACATACATGTTGAAGTGATAGGTGTAAATAAAATTACATTTCATAACCAATTATTGATGAAGTTTTCGAACACAACATATCATCACATGACTATGCCATAAATGAAAATATTAGAAGAAGTTGACCTACATGTCCAACTTTATTCTATCATATGTAAAACCATGTCCTGCTAAGTAATTGCTACATTATCATTTGCGAGAATCACATAAACAAGAAAACCATAGCTTGATTAGTTAATATTTGTTTTACTGCCATAACCAAGGATTAACAATAATTATCCATTTACAAATGTAACACATGACATTATCCAAAGAATCCATCCATCAAATGCATGATTTATTAAATACATGAAGTTTAATGTAAAGCATCATACCTTAATGGGCATCATACAAAATGTTGACCTACATGTCGAGCATGGAACAATAAGAACATCATACAAGTGCAATTTCATCTATCATATGATCAACACCATTAATTATATCATCTAGGTATGCTCACCAATCACCTACAAGGATCAATAATCCAATTTTTATCAATTGAGTAACCTTAGGCCCTCATGCCCATTTTTTCACCATAGTGTGCTTAACCAACATATAAGCACATGTTGTGATGTATGGCCTTTACACCATTAAATCATCACATAATGATGTAATTAAGTACATCTCAATGATGAGCAAAACAATCAAATTGAGATGACATTTTCATTGTGTTCTTCAGTGAATCTAGTCTCCAAAGTTGTAGAACATCTCCCACCTACTTCTTGAGACAAAAGTGTGGCCCAGACACTTCAACCTTTCCAACCACAAAGTGACACTTTCCTCGAAATTCTTCCTAACACAAAGAATTTCTCAACCCTAGCATAAGAAGGCAAGCTTCCCAAAACAAGATGGATCAGATGGATCTGGTGCGACCGTGCAACATTTTTACATTGCAACCATGTGCCTAGTAGTCTAAACATGGAATGTAGCTAGGAAATAAAATAAACTACATTGTAACCATGTGCCTAGTAGTCTACACATGTAGTAAAACCAAATATGCATAACCATGTACAACTACAATATCTGGAAATCAAAATGGCTTTTCCAAAAACTTTTAAAATCTAGAATTACCTGTAGAAGAAACAAGAATAGACATGTATCCATTCTACAAAACTAGCAAATAGAGAAACTAAAACTTGAAGATATCCATCTATCTATCCCATAATTTCTACATTACACCCTTCCATGAAGGAAAATACACAACATCTAACCTTCCTTGTTTGTCCACATTCGGCACCCACACTGGAAGGTAAGCTTTCCAAAATAATAATAAAAATAGCATAAGATAAATGCTAAAGGAAGAATTGAATGTTCTTCACAATCTACTCCCTTATACATCCTATCAATTCTCCACAATGAACATCATAGATGAAATCACTTTTGAATCACAAGACTAGCAACATCAAAAATATGCACACACCCTAGCCACCTCAAGATCAAAGAAATCATGAAAACAAGATTCATTATTCTCAAGTCAAAGTTCGAAAAGGAGATAAAAAAACTAAAATAAAAGTGAACAAGAGTCACAGTAAATAGGTCACATAAGAAATAGGTGGCTTGGTGGTCATAAAGAACATAAAATTTCTAGCTAGTCCTTCATCACATCCAAGTTCATGAAACCGAACATAATAAAATGAAAACCAAATTGACTTAAAGCACAATGGCTCTCACTAGTCACCAAGCGAGAGTAGATATTTAACAACACCTTGCATCCAAGGGTCGCTAAGAACATAGCCAAACTTCTCATGCATCACATTTAATTTATCTTGATATTCACATATTTCTAAATGCATAATGGAACATGCAATACTTTTGCAAATGAAATCCATCTTCTTCCTAGTTAGCATATTAGGTTACTCAATGAACCTCATGAATCTTGCATAAAATAGAAATAAATTCTTGCACCACATGTGCATCACATATCATTTACATAATAAAAGGATATTTTGCATTGCTATCACAAGCTGAATCTTCATTTGGTAGGCTCTCATAACCTAGTGCAAAAAGAGAACCAAGAGCTCTGATACCATATGTAACGACTACCCCTGCAAAAGCAATGCCACATCAGCCAATCTCCATAAATTGCAAAAAAATTAATGAGAGTCAAAATCTTTTGAATATTGACCAGTCAACATTAGTTTATTAACTATCATTAAATTTAATTAAAATGATACATATACATATATACTCAAATTAAAAGAAACTGTAAATTTGTTACCAAATTACCAAATACCAGATACCAAGTGGTCTAACCATGACAAAAAAGTTGAAAGGAGCTCCATAACTTGTCTAAGGACACAAGGGCGAGAATATTGTAGGAGTGCTTTACCACCCTACCACAAAGTTGTTAAGCGTTTCCAAAATCTTTCCTGACATGAAAGATACCTAGCCCGAAAACAAGATAGTCTAAACAAGTAAAACTTAGAAGAGTAATGGAATTGTGCTACACAATAATGTCAGAACATTAATCAGTCACAACATAACAAAGCAATAATTTTCTTAGTTATCATTTTAGCATCACAATCCCATTTCCATCATTTCTAAGAAAACATAAAACATAACATGGTTTATCCAACCTTGAGTTCCATATATTCATCAACATACAAGGATAAAAATCTCAAGGTCCATTAATCATGGATAATTAATTACATCATCTTTGTTCATCTATAACAAGAAAATTAGTCCATTTTTCAAAAGAGCACACAACTACTACCATTAATTCTCTATTGACAAGTGTTATAAATATGCACATATTAAGCCAATCACATAGCTAACAATGAAACTCTCTATCCATCAATTCATATTTCTCCTATGTTATCCTATCTGGAATTCCTCTCATAAAACATAAATACACAAGATGTATAATGAGTAACAAGAATGACACCATTACTTTTCATTCATCAAGAGATCATATTCTTTTCCCCAACTTATAGATTCTATATAACGTACGAAGCAATGCAATAATGTCTTTCCTAAAAATGTAGCATACGTATCATGAAATGACCACATCCATGTAACATGATAAATTACATGTCAACATCCTTCCATGAGTTACCAGTAGTTATTTGAATGCTTGATTGTATACAATGTACAATGACAGACTCACTATGAAATGTGATAATACGGTAAAATATAGCAACTATTATCAATCCTCAATCAACCACTAACAATTTTGTTAACATTAATTTTAAAAGTTGAAATGTATACTGAATATCTCATCAACCTCTTACAGGTTAAGGATTCATTTTAGTAATGAAATGAAGAATAGGGTACTACGACCTGTAGTCTTTTCATTTATTGTTACTGTTCTATGGAAAGGCTTTCTCAAAAGAAAAAATAAAGAATATTCTACCTATGACTAATCAATTTTTGTATATGCTTCTAATCAATGTACAAGAATGGATTAAATAAACATTTCCAAGAGAAAGAGAAAATGGTTTAGTTGATCATAACAATATTGTTTTTGTGTCAAGAATTTAGTCACTTATATTGCACAAGATTGGTAACCAGATCAACAAGAAACTTAAATACAATTACTATTTAGATTCCATATAGAAAATTTATAAAACTAAAGTTGAAGCCCCATATATGCACGAATGTGTACTCCACCCTTCTTATGATATTGTGAAATCAAAAGGCTCTATAATTTATGTTTCTTAATATGCTTTCATATGAGGCTTATTTCATACTTAAGGCTCAGGAAGGAACTACACAGCTCATTTAAAACTTCTTGTTTGAAATGTATAGAGACATGCTAGAAAAGATGAAAATAATACAACAAAACCTTAATAAACCCTCACCCAGCAATTATGGGTAACATTATTACAACAATCTAGAATCAGATTATCTGACCTCGTAAACTATTGAAGGATAACAAATTGATTCTATTCTAAATAAGAATGAATAAAACAAAATTTTCATTTCCAAATTTCTTAACTCATAGTAATATAATTCCATTAAGTTTTTAGGAAGTTTTCTTGCAATTAAGATGTTGTGATAAGGGAAATCTCAACCGAATGAAAAGGGAAAAAAGCAATAAAAATAAAACTAAGAAATCTTTTAATCTGGTTGGATTGCAATAGACCAGTACTTGTGACTAATTTTATATTGACTACTTTGCATAACACTTTCTGAATGACTAATTATGCAACTGACAATCTATCTCTAAAGTTTCAAGATCCAAAATTTATTCTTGGAAACTAAATAAAATAAAACCTAACTGAAAATGTTTTGTCCTTATCTATTATTGTTTTTAGAACTACATGTTCTATTCCCTCTATTCCAACTATTTCAGACAGGTGTTTTGGTTTAGTAAACCCATTAGGGAATGTTTAAATGTAATATCAATAACAAAGATAGCATTAATGTTTAAATATGACAGCATTAACATTTTTAGGAAACAAAAATAATGTTTTTTGCAATAGCAGTATTAGCATTAACGAAAAAAAAGGGTAATAGCAAGCAATGTTTTTGTTTACAATAAAGACTAATAGTGATATGTTCCACTGGTTGCATATGTTGGACTAGATTAAATGAAACCACATTAAATGATAGCAGCAACTAATCAATCCGCACAAGGAAAATCCAAAGTCCAAATATAGTTGCAGTTTAAGGAGATGATTTTAGTGGAATCAAGTCAATTTTTTTTACACTCATAAAATATTTGTTTTAGCATAGCTGTAGAAGACAAAGCACACAAGCAAATATTTACTATGGAAATTATTTTCCACACAATGAGGTTCACATTCATAAGCACAATTAAAACTAGAATGGAACTTGAGATTGTGGTCTTTAGTTGTGCCCCTACTATTTCTGTGTACTCCCCACTGCCCTCTTCCTTGAGTGCTGCCTTTGAAAAATCTTGCTGCTATAACTGCTTACCCTACCTTTTGCTAGTGCTCCTTCCTATTGGACATGTTTTCTCTTGTTTTACCAAAACTCTACTTTTAAAACTATCCTCCCCCCAAAAAAATGCACGTTAATTGACCTAAAATGTATAACGAACTCCCTTTTTAATGGCAAGATATTATTATTACTAGATTATAATTAGGATTATGTTGTGAGAAATAAATCACAACTTAAAAGAAAAAACTTCACTTGGCACTAACTATTGCCGAGTGCCAGTTTTCTTGGCACCTTAAGGAGCCAAGTGGCAGTTTTCTCAGCACGTGAAGGTGCCAAGTGACAGGCAGTAGGTGCCGAGTTAGCTCAGCACAAGAAGAAGCCAAATAAGCTTGGCACACAAAGGGCAATGCTCGGCAACAATGGATGCTGAGTGAGCTCAGCTCAAACTGAAAGATTATAACTTAGAGAACTTTCAACATGAATGTTTCTACCATTAAAACTAGAGAGCCAAAGCTTGAAGCTTCTAAACAAACTTCTCAAATGTAATGAATAGAAGAAGAATAATGGATTGAAGTATGTCTGCTTGCTTTCTATTCAACTTTGATTAAAAATATTACAAAATCTGGGAGCATTCGGCTTCAACCAGAAAAACCTAAAATAACCCTAAAACTTGAACAACTTCAATACGTCAAAACCTTAAACTTGCAGCTCTAATGGCTACATATAATGGTGTCTGAAGCAATCACTTCTTCAATAGGACAAATCCAATAATAAAAAAATTACATAATCAATAGAGGAAGGAACACATGCAACTGCAACCTCAAACTTCTTTCCTTCTTTCTTCTCTACTCTACCCTACTCTACTAAACTTTTGATCTTCTGAATATTGCTGAACACACACTAAAATGAATGTAGAAACATTCCTTTTTTCATATTTCATTTTTTCTCTCAACGTTCAAATTTCAAAAACACCTACCAAAATAAATGCTTGTTGTCCACGGATGCCTGCTGGAAACAAACTGACATCGTAGATGGGCGTGGGGCTTAAGGACAACCTACAGGCACTCAACATTGATTTTCAACACTCCCCCTTTGTCCTGAGACCCACAAACAAGGATCATTGTTGATACAAATCAATTAGACCAAGACACTCTCATAGGTGTACAAAAGGTCCAATGCCTAATGGCTTTGTGAAAATGTCTACTAGCTACTACTTAGACTTGGAAAATTCCATCTTGATATCCCCATTCTCCACCAACTCTCTGATGAAGTGATATCTGATCTCTATATGTTTGCTTCTCCCATGGAAGACTAGATTCTTGGATAATGCATTTGATTAAATGTTGTCACAATAAATTGTCGTTCCATCCTTTTTCCTTTCATTCAAATCTGTCAAGGTCCTCCTTAGCCAATTTTCTTGATATGCTGGTGCATTTGCTGCTATGTATTCAACCTCTACTATAGATTGAGCAGAAATAGGTTGCTTCTTGGATGCCCATGAAATTGCACCTGATCCCATATGAAATATGTATCTGGAAGTGCTCTTCCTATCATCTATACTTCTAGCCCAATCACTATTAGTGTAACCAACCAACTTGAATTCATTTGATGCAGTATACAAAATTCTAAATCCCTTGGTACCTTTCACATATCTTAGAATCCTCTTTCCCACTTGCCAATGGGAGTCCTTTGGTGTTTCCATAAATCTGAAAATCAAACTTACTATATGCATTAGGTCTGGCCGAGTTGTAGTCAAATACATTAAACTTCCAACCATACTCTTATATAGTGTTGGATCCACTATCTTGCTTGAGTCTTCCTTGCTCAACTTTAGACCTACTGCTATTACTATTGGGACCACCTTACTGTTCTGCATTTTGAATCTCCCTAAGATTTGCCTTGCATATTTTTCTTGAGAGATGAAGATGCCATCATGTATTTTTTTTACTTTTATGCCTAGAAAGTATTTCAAGAGACCAAGGTCTATCATCTCAAATTCATTTTTCATGGTCTCTTTGAGCTCACCAATTAGAGCCTTGTCATTACTAGTAAAAATCAAATCATCTACATACAAGACAATAATCAACACATTTACATTGGTTGCCTTGATGTAGAGAGTTGGCTCACCATTGCTTTTGCTAAAGCCATTGCTCATCAAATATGAGTCAATCCTATTGTACCATACTCATGGAGCTTTCTTGAGCCCATAAAGAGCTCTCTTCAATATATATACTTTGTGTTCTTAACCTACAACTTCATAACTAAGTGGCTGCTCCACATATACTTCTTCCTTCAATACACCATTTAGGAAGGCAGACTTCACATCCATTTGATATACCTTCTATTTTTGTTGAGGTGCAATTGCTATGATAGTATGCATGGTTTCCATTCTTGCAACCGAGGCATATGTCTCATCATAATCTCTGCCATACTACTATTTGTAGCCCTTGACTACCAGCCTTTCCTTATGCCTATCAATATTGCCTTCAGCATTACATTTGGTCTTGTAGTCCCATTTCACTCCAATCACTTGCTTGTTAGGAGGCAATTCAGTTAGCTCCCAAGTCTCATTCTTTTTTATAACATCTATCTTCTTATCCATGGCCTTAGACCATTTTTGTCTCCTTAATAGCTTCTTCAAAATATATTGGATCACTATGAGAAAATAATGCAAAATTAACACTCTTATCATAATCTTCATACCTTTCATCTTGGTATATCTCCCTAAGACTCTTGGTCTATCTTGGTAATAAGGAGGAGAGTGTGGGATCAGAATCTTCACTACTGCTACTTTGCCAACCAGCACGGTCTTCACTATTACTCATCACTGACACTCGATCATGCCTAGAGGATCTCGGCAATGATTGAGGTTGCTTGCCTTTTCTTCTATCTACTCCTTCTTCTTGTTGTTCATTAGCATCCTCTTCACTTATAATTGGTACTTGAGGTGCTCGGTGATTCATCAGTTGGTCCATACCATGACTGATTTTCAAGAAATTCTACATCTCTTGAGAGAATCATCTTGTTGTTCAATGGGTCAAACAATATGTTTGCCTTTGATTCTGAGCTATACCCTATGAAGATGCACTTCACTCCTTTGTCATCCAATTTTGGCCTTTGCTCTTTAGGCACATGTACATATGCAAAACATCCAAACACCCTTAGGTGTTCAACTATCTATCTTCCTCATGACCATGCTTCCATTGGAATTCTATCATGGACTACCTTTGTAGGACAACTATTAATTAGGTAAACTACTATTGTCATAGCCTCTCCTCAAAATTCAATTGGAAAACCTTTCTCTTTCATCATGCTCCTTGTTATTTCAACAATGGTCATGTTCTTTCTTTCAGCCGCTCCATTCTACTATGTTGTATAGCTAGCTATGAGCTCATTCTTTATACCATGTTTCCTACAAAAAATTACAAAAGAATTGGAGGTATACTCCCCTCCTCTATCTGATCTTAGGACTTTGATATAGTGTCCACATTCTCTTTCAACCTGAGATTTGAACTCAAGAAACTTATCAAATGCTTCAGATTTAGATTTTAAAAAAATAAACCCATGTCCTATGACTGAAATCATCAATAAATGTCATGAAATAAGTACTCCCCCCAGTGGAAGTAACTTGCATAGGACCGACTAGGTCAGTATGCACTAACTCTAATAGATATCTAGCCCTCCTAGAATTTTTAGAATTAAAGGGAAGCCTATGTTGCTTACCCAAAATACAAGCCTCACACTTGTCACATGAATTTCCTATACGTGGAAAACCTTCTACCATTCTTTTATTTGACAACAAATTTAAACCATCATAGCCTAGATGACCATACCTGAGGTGCCATAGCCATGAGGGGCCTTCAATCACACTCCTTAGAGTTGATTGTGTGGGAGGTGTAGCACAAACTTAAGATGAGAAACATGTCTCTATCCTCAAGGGAAACATTCTTTTCTTTGTCCTTTGAACTACTACAAGTAAGTTATTGCTTCCATCCTTTTCATGAATGACACACTTGTCATTCTCCATTAGCACTTTGTATCCATTTTGAATGAGCTGACCAATGCTCATCAAATTATGCTTCATACTAGGGGAAAAATAAACATTTTGTATTTCCTTATTTTCACCTTTCTTGGTGCAAACCATAATAGATCATTTTCCCACTACTAGTAGGGTTCCATTGTTACCCATTTTAATCTCAGATTTGAAACTCTTTTCAATGAATGAAAAAAAAGTTTCATTACAACTCATGTGGTTGCTATATCTATTATCGAGGTACCAAACCTCAGGGCATCCTTCTTCACCAGTATTACACATGATGAAGGCAATGGCATTGTTTCCACTTCCCATGTTCACATCAGCCACATTTGCTTGTTCTGACTGATCATTTTTCTTCTTCGATCATTCACTTGCATAATGCCCATACTTATGACAGTAGTAGCATTCTACATTACTCCTATTTGAGTTGTAGTTTTTCTTACCTCCTCTTGAAGTATTTTGTGAGCTACTTGCTCCATCTACTCTTGCTGAGATTTCTGCTACAGCATTTCTTTGTCCTCCACTACCTTGGCCTCTACCTCTAGAGTTTTTGCCTGAGCCATTTCTTCCTCTCCATCTTCCTCTTGGATTTGATTGAGCCTTGAATGCTTGCTCTTGGGAAGAAGAGAATGTATTTCTATTGATCCTATGCTCATGGGTTTGAAGAATACCTATCAACTCATCCATTGTCAAAATAGTGAGGTCTTTTGCCTCTTCTATGGTCATAACCAAGTTGTCATATTTATGAGGTAAACTCCTCAATATCTTTTTCACTATCCTTTGCTCTTGATAGTCTTCTCCATTTGATTTTAGTTGATTAATCACATTGGAGGTCCTTAAACTGAAATCTGCAATTGATTCATTTTCCTTCATCTGAAGGTTCTCAAACTCTCTCCTTATATTTTGTAGCTTTACAATATGGACTTTATTAGTCCCCTTGAAGTTTGTCTCAAGGATATCCCAAGCTTCTTTTGTATAATTTGCTACTGTAATCTTTGGAAAAACTATCTCTGTCATAGCTACCTTTATCAAACTTAATACCTTAGCATCCTTTCTCTTTGACTCTTTCAGTTGAGTCTTTTGTGCATTTGTGAGAGCATAATACTGAGTTGGGTATGTTATATCATTGAACCCATTAATCACAAACTTCCATAAATCATTTGCAACCATTATGGTCTTCATCTTCTTTGCCCATGTATCATAATTTTTTCCATTGAAGGGTCGTGGCTACTGCCATATCTTTCCTACATTTCTTGCCATGTCAAATATCCTAGAAAAATTGCCCTAGCTCACTTTGGATGTGGGGCCTCAAAGCTCTAATTCCACGTGAGAAATAAATCACACCTTAAAAAAAAAAAAGCTTCGCTTGGCACTAACTATTGCCAAGTGCCAGTTTGCTTAGCACCTTAAGGAGCTGAGTGGTAGTTTTCTCGGCACATGAAGGTGCCGAGTAATAGGTAGTAGGTGCCGAGTTAGCTCGGCACAAGAAGAAGTTGAGTAAGCTTGGCACACAAAGGGCAACGCTCAGCAACAATGGATTCCAAGTGAGCTTGGCTCAAACTAAAAGATTATAACTTAGAGAAATTTCAATGTGAATGTTTCCACCATTAAAACCAGAGAGCCATCGCTTGAAACTTCTAAACAAACTTCTCAAATGCAATGAATAGAAGAAGAACAATGGATTCAAGTATGCCTGCTTGCTTTCTATTCAACTTTGATTAAAAATATTACAAAATCTGGGAGCATTCGGCTTCAATCAGAAACCCCTAAAATAACCTTAAAACTTGAACAATTTCAATACGTCAAAACTTTAAACTTATAGCTCTAATGGCTACATACAATGGTGCCCGGAGCAATCACTGCTTCAACAGGACAAATCCAACAATAACGAACTTACAGAATGAACAGAGGAAGAAACACATGCATCTGCAGGCACAAACTTCTTTCCTTCTTCCTTCTCTGCTCTACCGTGCTTTGCTAAACTTCTGATTGCTGAATATCACTGAACACACACTAAAATGAATGTAGAAACATTCATTTTGTCATATTCCATTTCCTCTCTCAATGTTCAAATTTCAAAAACACCTACCAAAATAAATGTCTGTCATCCATTGATGCCTACTGGAAACAAACTGACAGGGTATATAGGTGTGGGGCTCAAGGACAAGCTGCAGGCACTCAATGTTAATTTCCAACATATGTGGCACAACCATATCCATTTTATTTGGGAGGCAAAAAAATGGGTTATGATAGTCTTCATATTAAAGTTACACCAGCCTTTCACTTCACTTCTTCCCACCTATGGTCCAACTGCTAGACCCATAGTTAATTTTCCCTACGGCTTGCACATTGCCGTCCCCACTGTTGATGATCCCTGAGTTGTTCCCTGTGTTGTTGATGCGCCCTGGATAATCTCCAACCCATAATGACTCTCTTTCAACTATTTTCAAGACAGTACTCACAATATCCTTCAGCTGCCTATCCTCGTCGCTGAACAAGTAAAAATATTAAAAAATCGAAACACTGCAAACAACTTATTATGACATGCCAAAGTTAAAGATGCACACACACTTTTTAAAAAAACATATTTGTTACAATAGGGAGAACGACTGTGTGGGATAGTACTTACTCTTTATTTCTTATGACTTCGCCCTTGTAAAATGAGGCCTTGTAGAGTGCCTTCTTCCACTCATTTAGTTTTCCCAGATACCTATTCTTCCCTTCCCTTGGTGTACATGTCTGAGATCAGTAGGATCTACATGGTAGAAAATGGGAATAATGGGTGAGCCAGATTTGACCATAAACGATAGTTCTGCCAAACACCAGGGTGATTCTGCATACCTTTCAGAGAAAATAGCAATATGGACGAAAGCGCTGCTCATTGCTGCTTGCAATGTTTGGGGGAAGAAATCGCCATTTTCAAACTCTGTTTGATCCAAAAACATGGAGAGATGACATCGAGTGAGCATGTTATAGAGAATGGTAGCTACGGTGGATTTGACGTCTTCTCCACGATGATTGATGAAAACATGGTAGGAATTATGTCTTCTCATTGGTTTTGAGGCAGGAGGAGATGCAGGTGGTGCAAGTTCATCAAAAGCGTCCAACTCCATATCCTCACTCTTTCCTTTGCTTCCGCTGGCACAAGTAGAGGCCATGGAGGTTATAGTTAGCAGTAAAAGGGGATGAAGAAAGAGCAGAGTTATTGTTAAAATCAAGTCTGTCATGAACAGGCCGACTGGTCCGGTGCCGTTAAGCACATCTTGCAGCGTTCCACGCCAGGCTACCTACAGATACCCTGCAGGCCGCAAATAAATCAGATCTTGCAATTTTAGCTCCCAGTTATTTCTGATGAGAGATCCAACATATTGATGCAAAAGCCCACACAAATTTGATGTCGGATTCAAAATATTGATGCGACAGCTCACACAATTTGATCTCGGATCTAAAATATTGATGGAAAACTTATACAATTTTATGTAGGATTCAAAATATTGATGAAAACAATTCAGAAACAGAGGATCAAAATCGCTAAGAATCTGACATCATCAATAAATCAGCAGAGTAGCAAAGCAATGAATTCAAACCCTGGAAACCCTAATAATCAGAGTCACTGAACAATAATGTCTAAATCTTTGAAACCCTGACACTAATTAAGCAGAGATCAGAACCAGGAAGCCAGTACTTACTGCGTCTGAATGATCCGAACCGGCAACGGACGCATTGCATCACAGGATTTTATAGCCACAAAGGACCCGTCGTTGTCTGCCTCGTGGCGTGCAGATCCGTCAAATGTTGTTTGCGATAAGAATGGAAATTACGATCAGGGATGCTGTTTTACAACGAATTTGTGTTAGGAACGTTCAGCTAAGCTGCACCCAAATTTTGGGGTCGATTACTCACCACACAAACAACGGCGAATCGTCTAGAATGCTCACGTGTAAATTACGTGGCATACGTTGCATCAGCAGGGCAATAGTTTCTTTGAGGAGGTACCTACTTAAAGAATATTGTCTTTTCATTGGTTTTGAGGCAGGAGGAGATGCAGGTGGTGCAAGTTAGCCCGTGCCTAATCAGCCACGAAAATGCACTTTCTTCATATTGTTTTTTCTAACTTTTAAAAAAATCAACTAAGTCCTCTCCTTCGTATGGAAGTGCATTTTCGTGGCTGTATAGACATTGCCGTGCAAGTTAATCAAAAGCGTCCAACTCCATATCCTCACTCTTTCCTTAGCTTCCGCTGGCACAAGTGGAGGCCATGGAGGCTATAGTTAACAGTGAAAACGGATGAAGAAAGGGCAGAGTTATTGTCAAAATTAAGTCTGTCATGAAACGAAACTAGGTTTAGGGTTGCAACAGCTGGAACCGCAGAGGGAAACTAGATCATGGGAATGAGCGAAGGAGACCAGAAATGAAAGGCGGTGGTAGGAAACCGCGTGGAAAGAAGAGTAGAATCATGTGAGAGGTGGAAGACAGCAGGGCCATGTGAAGATGATCCTACCTTTTATCTGCTTTTGACTATTATTTTAGGTTTTTGAGGGAAGAATATAGAAAAGAGAGAAACTTGGGAACGAAGATAAGAATTGATGAAAAGCACATCGTCAATCGGAGAAGAAATGGTGAAAGACGTGGATTGATTGATGAGTAGCTTCGATATATGTAGAAAAATACGATTCTACTTTTGGAATAGATGTGGAATTTATGGACCCCTCTCGTTGAGAAAGCATCATGAAAGATTCAATGAGTGCTAAGTGTTCCATTTATTCTCATGAGAGATGGATTCATGTTGAATCACTACTCATGAAACATGGGTCGTCGAGTTTGACTCAAAATCACACAGTTTGATATTCATATCACAATTTGACTAGCTATGAAAATTATCTCCTACTTATCACGAAAGATGATTCGATATGTCCACAAAAGAGTATTCTGGCGCTTTCGCTTTCCGACACAGATTGCACCCACTCATGAATCTACACATTTGGCGACCTTTTATCGGGTTGGCAACTGCTAAAGGTGACCAGCTAGTAGATGGCTGACCGATCTAAGGGCACAGGCCTATGTTGCAGGCTAAATGGCGGAGTTTTTTTTTGGGATCATTATAATTTAGTTTTAACATTTTTTCTTCATGAATTAATAAAATGTATAAGTAGCTCTTATATATAAGTCTAGAGATATTTTTAAGACATCTATTGTATTGAATCAAATTATGAAAATAGGTGTCTTCAAAAAGATATATACTAGTAGCACTAGTGACAAGGAATGAATTAAATATTTAATATTTAAGAATATATTATATATTTAATATGTGCAATTAGAATATGTTTTGAGGTTATATTATAATTTAAAATAGAGAAAATGTTGAAATGGAAGCCAATAATTATTATAAATTATATAGAGCAAAGTTGACATTTATGAAGGCTTAATTTTTTATAATATTATATTATATAGAGCAAAGCAAAAATTTATGAAGGCTTTATTTTTTATAATATATAGTTTATTTGGTACTTACGAAATCAACGCCTCTCTCTCTCTCTCTCTCTCTCTCTCTCTCTCTCTCTCTCTCTCTCTCTCTCTCTCTCACACACACACACACACACACACACACACACACACACACACACACACTCTCTCTCTCTCTCTCTCTCTCTCTCTCACACACACACACACATGCACACGCACACGCACACGCACACGCACACACACACACACTCACACTCAATTATCTCCAGTCTCTCTAACTCATATCTCCCTTGCGATGGTGTATCATTCTACATAATATCTCCCCTCCTCTTCCTCTAATTCTCCTATCTCCTACCCCCTCTCGCCATCTTGTCCACTAAATTATTATTTATCTTTGCACCTTGTCTCTCACCATTTCCATCTTCTCTTACTTTCTCCTTCTCTCTATCTCTCTCACATATCTCTCCACCTAATTATTCTCTTTAACTATCTTCCCCCCTACCTCCCTCTCCCCACCTCCTACACCTAATTATCATTTATCTCTATACCATGTCTCTCACCCTTTGTTTCTGTCACATTTCTCTTCACCCTATTCTATTTTGTGTTGCTCTCTCTCATCCCTCCTCTCACAATCTCTTCCACATATTAATCTAGTACATATGTCCCCCACCTCTCTCTCTCTCTCTCTCTCTCTCTCTCTCTCTCTCTCTCTCACACACACACACACACACACACACACACACACCTCTTCCCTTTAATTGCTATATTTACTTCTCTTCCATCCCTCATCTAGCAATCTCTTTCACCTATTCAACCCCTCTCTCTCTCTCTCTCTCTCTATGTCAACCTTGTGTTTCTTTCCCTATGTCCTATCCCTGTCTCTTTTTCTCTCAAATTCTCTCTATCGTTAGAGTGATTGTTTACTATTAGAATTTATAACATGACTTGAGTTAAACTTAAATCCTAACCTAAATTTAAATGCTAACCATTTAGAGCACTAAATGTCAAAGATATAACTTTAATTTAGTTTGGCTTTATTGAAGAATCTTGGCCTAAATTTAAATCCTAATAATTTTGGAGCTTAATTAAGAACTTTATTAAACTCCAACAAACTATTTAATCAAAAATTTATTATAGTGTAAGAATAATTGAAATCTACATCCTCTTTCTATTTGATGTATTAAGTAGATCTAAATTGAGCCTTAATTACTCTTGCTATAATTTTAATTTTAATTTATTATTATAATTCTTTAGATGAAATATAATATTTATTATTCAATTGAAGTTGAGCTTATATTATCCTTTTAGTTGTAAAATTAAAGAATATAAATGAATCAAAATATTCAAGAATAAATGTAAAACTAAAATCTCATATTAATAGAATTCTTTTATTTATTTTTAGATGCATTTATTAAAAATATTTCTATTCTTTTGAGTTTTCATGTTAATCATTTGAAAATTAGAAAACTTTGCTTTTTTATTTTCAAATAATCATATAAAATATATTATTAATAAAATTAAGTTTATATTAAGCAAGCCTTTTTAAAGCATACAGTTAAGTTAAGAATATATAATTAATCTAAATATTCAAATAAAACTAATACTCTATATTTCATTTTGGAAGCAAATTAGAGAAAATTTTGATTTGAATTTTGTATTAAAAAATAAAATAGAATGTTATCCACCTATATTTATAGATACAAATTTTTGTTTTTTGTATCGCATTAAACTATTATAACTATTAAGATAAGTTTTAATTTTCTTAAAATCTCCACATTCGTCAAAAGAAATGAAGGATGAGTTTCACATTTAACGATTATTTTAGTTTGGTAATGTTTGAATGAAATTACATGCAACATCATACTTTTGGCTCTTATGTAAGTGAAGGATGAGTTTGGCATTTAAAAATTATTTTGGTTTGGAAATATTTGAATGAAATTACTTGCAACATCATAGTTCTCTAACCTCATTCTACTTGCTGCTCTGCAACTTGTCACACCCGGCCTTCTGCTTGATTCCATGCCCTCTTATTCTTGGGAGGGATGGATCTCCCCCTCCACCTTTATCCCTCCCCCTCCCCCCCACTAGAACCCACCCCCATTTGCCCGAATTTGGAGCTAGTCATTAAATCCCAGAATGATCACGTTCTTCTTTAGGATGGCACTCCTATCCTGATGGATCCTTGTGTCATTCCTGATGATTGTGCCTATTTGGGCCCAAAAATCCTGGGTGGTCCCACAATGGCAGCCACAATAATGGTGACTCCAAATTCAAACTGGCTGGAGGTTGTTGTTGGATCCAAGACTCCTATGAACTCTAGTGCAAAACCCATGTTTTCCTCAGGACCCACTGGACCTCTGATTCCACTACTTGATTTTTTGGTGGATTTGATTTCCTCAGAGTTTACCCTATGCCTTGTTGGAAAAAATTTCTCATTCTGACCTATGATGGATATGACTAGAAAATGGTTCTTAGTGAAGTGGAAACTAACAAGTTCATTTTCCATCTTTGCAATTGCTAGCACCCTCTTCCTGTTTAATTTTATAGCTAAAAAAGACCGAGATTTGGTCATGGCAGGATCTTGGAACTTTGGCAAACACCACTTATTGTTGGCGAAATGGAAACTCAATTTTAAACTAGAGAGTGATCTTCACAGATATGCTCTGGTTTGGATACATTTTCCTAGACTCCTTTTGGATAAGTGTATTTTTAGATGGATTGGTAACTCCTTTGGACAATTCATTAAAATAGATTTAATGACTGGTTCAAAGACTAAACTGGGCTTTGCTAGGATTTGTGTGAATGTGGGCATGAAGAAACCCTTACCAACCATAGTGGATTTGAAGTCTAAATGGGGTACCTAGTTGCAACCATTAATCTATGAGAATATTGCTACCTTTTGCCAAAAATGCAATAGCTTTGGTCATTTGTTTGTGGATTGCTCAAAGAGTGAGAAATGCAAGAACAAAGTCTCCTCTCTAAGTGTGGAGGTACTGGAAAGCTTGAAAATAGCTGAAATGGCTACCGCATCCAAAACCCACAAAAACATGAAGTAGGTAAGTTTGATAAAAACTCATGTGGAGAATCCTCAAAATATGAAAGGAACCCTAGTAAAATTGATGAGAAATTCTAAACCCATGTGAAAGTGAATAATGATCTGCAGGGGGAGGGGACCATAAGAAATTAAACCAACAAAATGGATATTGTTGTACATGAAGAGCGGGATATTATTGACATACAGATCCTGGAACTATTTCATTGAAGTGGATGACTACTAAAGAAAAAAAATGGAGGCTGATGAGGTTGTTAACTCTTGCATCCCACCCTTTAACTTGGGGTTTGGCTTACCACTAACAAATGGAACCTCGATGGTCTCTCTACCAAGTATTGTTGAAGTTTTTTCTACCACCTATGAGGGCCCAAGCCTCAACTTTCTTAGCAATGATGTTGAATGCATAGTCCCAAAGAGAAATCCCACAAGAGGAAATTAGGTTGATTTTGGTTCAACTACAAGGGTTGGGAGATCTCAGATCATAAACATCCATCAAAATGAAATAGATAAGGATATAGCATAGGGGAAACAAAAAACCTAGAAGGAAACCCAAAACCATAAGAGATGAAGATCATAGATCTTGGATTAATATGAGAGGGCTAAATAGCCCCAAGAAGTAGTATGAAAAAAAAAAAAGACCATTTAACTTAATATTGATATGATCCTTTTGAAGGAAGCAAGTTTTCTCTAGTGTGGCTAATTACATTTGGCTAGGTGCTAAATTTTCTTATAGTGATGTTAATGGAGCTCTTGGTGGCATTACTATGATGTGGAATCTAGACAAGGTGGCGGGTGTGGTTATCTTTCTCAACACCCATTTTGTTGTCACAAGTTTAACCACCCAAACTAGTAGCCATAATTTGTTTAATTTCTATGCCCCTAACACTTGAAATGGTAGACTTGTCTAGAATGAAGCTATTAGGGTGGATGATCCCATAAGGCAAGAAAATATGTTATGCATAGGAGACATTAACACCTCACTCTACCCTTCATAAAAAATGGGGCGGATGGGTATGTGCAAGATCATGGTCAACCAAATTATGGCTTTAAGTGGCCCAGAAAAACCAACAAATCATGGTTATGTCAACTTGACACATAATTTTAAAGTGGTTCTAGACTTTATATCAAAAAGTTGTAAGAAAAAAATCTATAGGAAATTGAATGTAGTTTCTAAACTACTAGGCCTTATTTAGAGAAAAAAAAATTCATTGGTCAAAAGTTTGGATTTTAACACAGTACTACAAAAATTTCAAGGAAAAAATAAAAAGTAAGTGTATGTTTGACCATCTTAATCAAAATCAAACGATAATAGTTTTTAATATAATTATAGCTATAAAAAGTAGACTCATGCCTGGATGTGATACATATTTTTTGGTATTTTTATTCCAAATAAATAATTAAATATGAATTTTCTACTACAACTTTTTCAGAATAAAAAAACTCCCGTGTCTGACCACCTTAACTAATTGAAAACTTTACCAAATTATTGTTTTTTTCCTTATACAAGGCGAACCATATAATGTGGCACAACTTTTGGATTTGAAAAGTTATAGCTATTTTGCAATCAGTATGTCAATTAGCACTTTATAATCATCTTCATTGAAAATCAACTAACAAATACTTATCAAACTTAGAATTTGACAACAATTATATTGATAGAATCTTAAGAGTGTTATAAAAAAGCCCTTTTTGTTTCATTCAATTTCAATGAAATAAATATTGTCAAATGGCTACTCGAAGTCTGAGTGTCAAGGAAACCCTTCTCAAACACTTTTTTTGGGTTGACCAAATAGGTTTGGTAAATACCAAGCCTAATCAGATACCCGATTTCAAATTGGGTATCCGATTACAAATCGAATACCTGATATGAAATTGAGTACCGAAAAAATTCAAATTTTCCAATTGGGAAGGAAACCACCCACAGTGGAAATTTTAGAGGGAAATGACCCATATAAGCGAGAAACAAAAATTTCAGAAGTGTGGGCATTATTATTATTATTACATATGAATATGATTATTATTATTCACTATTATTATTATATATGATTATAATTATTATTATATATCGCAATATGTATGATTATTATGGTTATTTTTAGTAAATATATATAGTAATATTATATGGTTATTATTATTATTAAATATAATATCTAGTAATATATATGTTTATTATTGTTATATAATCTAGTAATATATTATTATTATATTAAAATACACAGTATTATAATAATATTATTAAATATAATATTGTCATGAAATACATCAAAATAGGTCATAGGTTAACCTATGACCCATCTTGATGCATTCAAACCAACGAAATGTGTCCCTAGGGGTAAAATGGACCGTAGGGACATATGTTGTCATGAAATATGTTGAGAGGGGTCATAGAACCAAATCCGTCCTTAGGGGCCCTAAGGCCCTTAGAGACATACGTTGTCATGAAATGTGTGGAGAGGGGTCATAGGTTAACCTATAACCCCTCTCGACACATTCGAACCAACCAAATGCATCCCTAGGGCCCCTAGGGACATATGCTGTCATGAAATGCATTGAGAGGGGTCATAGGTTAACCTATGAATCCTCTTGATGCATTGGAACCAACCAAATGGGCCCCTAGGGACATATGTTGTAATGAAATGCATCAAGAGGAGTCATAGGTTTACCTATGACCCCTCTCAATGCACTCAAATGAAACAAATGCATCCCTAGAGGCCTTAGGGCCCCTAAAAACATAATTTCTCATTAAATACGTCGAGAGGAGTCATAGCTTAACCTATGACACCTCTAGATGCATTTGAACCAACCAAATGGGTCCCTAGGGGCCCTAGGGTCCATAAGGACATACATTGTCATCAAATTCATCAAGAGGGGTCATAGCTTAACCTATATCCCCTCTCAATGCATTCGAACCAACCAAATGTGTCCCTAGGGGCCCTAGCAAAACTAGGGACATGCATTTTTATTAAATGCATTGATAGGGGTCATAGGTTAACATATGACTCCTGTCAATGCATTTGAACCAACCAAATGCATCTGTCGAGGTACTAGGGACCCTATACACATATGTTGTCATGAAATGTGTTGAGAGGGGTCATAGGTTAACCTATGACCCCTCTTGACACATTGAAACCAACCAAATGCATACCTAGGGGCCTTAGGGCACCTATGGACATATGTTATCCTCAAATGTGTCAAGCGCAGTCATAAGTTAATCTATGATCCCTATTGACCCATTCAAACCAACTAAATGTGTCCCTAGGGTTGCTAGGGGCATATGTTGTCATGAAATGCATCGAGACGGGCCATACGTTAACCTATGATCCCTCTCAATACATTTGAACAGACCAAATGCATCCCTAGGAGCCCTATGGCCCCTAAGGATATATGTTGTCATGAAATGCATCGAGATGGGTCATAAGTTAACCACTGACCCCTCTTGATGCATTTGAAACAACCAAATGTTTCCCTAGGGCCTAGAGACATACATTGTCATGAAATGCATCAAGATGGATCATAGGTTATGGGTCATAGGGTAACCTATGACCCATCTCGATGCATTTGAACCAACCAAATGCACATATGTTGTCATGAAATGCATCAAGAGGGGTTATAGGTTAACCTATCACCCATCTCGATGCATTCAAACAAACCAAATGCATCCCTAAGGCCCCTGGGGACATATGTTGTCATGAAATGCATCGAGAGGGGTTATAGGTTAACCTATGACACCTCTTGACACATTCAAACCAAAAAAACATGTCCCTAGGAGCCCTAAGGACCCTAGGGACATATGTTCTCATGAAATGCATCGAGAGTAGTAATAGCTTAACCTTTGACCCCTCTCGACACATTCAAACCAACCAATTATCTCCCTAGGGGTGCTATGGCCTCTAGGGAAATATATTGTTATTAACTACATCAAGAGGGGTCATAGGTTAACCTATGACCCCTCTCGATGTATTCAAACTAACCAAATGTTTCCCTAGGGCCATTAGGGACATATGTTTTCATGAAATGCATCGAGATGGGGCATAGATTAACCTATGACCTCTCTTGAAACATTCAAAACAAAAAAATGTGTCCTTAGGGGCCCTAGGGCTCCTAGAGATATATGTTGTCATGAAATGCAATGAGACAGGTCATAGGTTAACCTATGACCCCTCTTGACACATTCAAACCAACCAAATGTATCCCTAAGGGCCCCATTCGTTATCATGAAATGTGTCTAGAGAGGTCATAAGTTAACCTATGACCCCTCTTGATGCATTCAAACCAACAAACTACGTCCTTAGGGGTCCTAGGTAGCTAGAGACATATGTAGTCTTGAAATGTGTTTAGAGGAGTCATAGGTTAACCTATGACCCCTATCGATGCATTGGA
Source organism: Cupressus sempervirens (assembly GCA_028749045.1). NCBI lineage: Eukaryota > Viridiplantae > Streptophyta > Pinopsida > Cupressales > Cupressaceae > Cupressus > Cupressus sempervirens. Next base: position 105,297,984 of record CM053790.1, on the reverse strand, counting down.
ACCAAGTAAATGTGTCCCTATGGGCCCTAGGGCACCTAAGGACATATGTTATCCTTAAATGTGTCAAGAGAGGTCATAGGTTAACCTATGATCCCTATTAATGCATTCAAACCAACCAAATGCATCCCTAGGGGTTCTAGGATCCCAGGAGGCATATGTTGTCATGAAATGCATCAAGACGGGCCATAGGTTTACCTATGATCCCTCTGGATGCATTTGAATGAACCAAATGCATCCCTAGGGGCCCTCGGGCCCACAAGGACATATGTTGTCATGAAATGCATCAAGATAGGTAATGGGTTAGCCTATGACCCCTCTCGATGCATTCAAAATAACCTAATGCATCCCTCAGGGCCCAAGGGCCCCCAAGGAGATATGTTGTCATGAAATATGTCGAGATGGGTCATAGGTTAACCTATGACCCATCTTGATGCATTTGAAGCAACCAAATGCACATATGTTGTCATGAAATGTGTTGAGAGGGGTCCTAAGTCAACCTAGGACCCCTCTCGATGCATTCAAACAAACCAAATGCCTCCCTAGGGGCCCTATAGCCCCTAGGGAAATATGTTGTCATGAAATGCATTAAGAGGGGTTATAAGTTAACCTATGACCCCTCTTGATGCATTCAAACCAACCAAATGCATCCCTAGGGGCCCTAGATACACTAGGGACATATGTTCTCATGAAACACATCAAGAGCAGTCATAGCTTAACCTATGACCCCTCTCAATGATTTCAAACCAAGAAAATGGGTCCCTAGGGACATATGTTGTCATTAAATGAATTTAGAGGGGTCATAGGTTAACCTATGACCACTCTCTATGTATTCAAACAAACCAAATGCTTTCCTAGGACCCCTAGGGACATAGGTTCTCATGAAATGCATTGAGATGGGTCATAGGTTAACCTATGACCCCTCCTGACACATTCAAAACAACAAAATGTATTCCTAGGTGCCCTTTGGTGCCTAGGGACATACATTGTCATGAAATGCATCGAGATAGCTCATAGGTTAACTTATGACCCTTTTCAACACATTTGAACCAACCAAACGCATTCTTAGGGGCCCCAGAATCCCTAGAGACATTCATTATCATGAAATTTGTCTTGAGGGGTCATATGTTAACCTATGATCCCTCTTGATGCATTCGAACCAACAAACTGCATCCTTAAGATCCTTAGGCACCTAGGTACATATATTGTCTTGAAATGCATTGAGAGGGGACATAGGTTAACCTTTGACCCCTCTCCATACATTGGAACCAACCAGATGCATCCCTAGGGGCCGCAGAGCCCCTAAGGACATATGTTATCCTCAAATGTGTTGAGAGGGGTCATAGGTTAACCTATGATCCCTATTGACACATTTGAACCAACCAAATGCATTCCTAGGGGTTCTGGGGTCCCTATGGGCATATGTTTTCATGAAATGTGTCGAGATAGGCCATAGGTTAACCTATGATCCTTATTGACGCATTTGAACCAACCAAATACATCCCTAGGGGCCCTTGGGCCTCGAGGGACATATGTTGTCATGAAATGCATTGAGATGGGTCATAGGTTAACCTATGACCCCTCTTGACGCATTCAAAACAACCAAATGTGTACCAAGGGTCCCTAGGGCACTAGGGACATATGTTGTCATGAAATGTGTCGAGATGGGTCATAGGTTAACCTATGACCCATCTCGATGCATTTGAACCAAACAAATGCACATATGTTGTCATGGAATGTGTCAAGAGGGGATATAGGTTAACCTATGACTCCTCTCGATGCTTTCAAAAAAACCAAATGCCTCCCTAGGGGCCCTAGAGCACCTAGGGACATATGTTTTAATGAAATTCATTGAGAGGGGTTATAGGTTAGGGGTTACAGGTTAACCTATGACCCCTCTCGATACATTCAAAGCAAAGAAATGCATCCCTATGGGTGCTAGGGACCCTAAAGACATATGTTGTCATGAAATACATCAAGAGTGGTCATAGCTTAACCTATGACCCCTCTCGACACATTCGAACCAACCAAATGTGTCGCTAGGGGCCCTACGGCCCCTAGGGACATATGTTGTCATAAAATGCATTGAAAGGGGTCATAGGTTACCCTATGACCCATCTCAACATATTTAAACCAACCAAATGCTTCCCTAGGGCCCCTAGGGACATAGGTTGTCATGAAATGTGTCGAGACGGGTCATAGGTTAACCTATGACCCCTCTCGACACATTCAAAATAATGAGATGTCTTTCGACATAAGTTGTCATGAAATGCATCAAGATAGGTCAAAGGTTAACCTATGAACCCTCTCGATACATTTGAACTAACCAAATGCATCCCTAGGGGCCCTAGAGCCCCTAGAAACATTCGTTATCATGAAATGTGTCTATAAGTGTCATGAGTTAACCTATGACCCCTCTCGATGCATTCAAACCAACCAAATCTGTCTCTAGGGGCCCTAGGCACCTAGGGACATATGTTGTCATGAAATATGTCAAGAGGGGTCATGGGTTAACCTATGACCCCTCTGGATGCATTTCATTACAACATATGTTAAGAGGGGTTTAAATGTGTTGAGAGGGGTCATAGGTTAACCTATGACACCTCTCGACACATTGGAACCAACAAAATTAGTCCACAGGGGCTGTATGGCCCCTACGGACATATGTTGTCATGAAATGCATTGCTCTTGACACATTCAAATCAACCAAGTGTTATGTTATCATGAAATGTGTCGAGAGGGGTCATAAGTTAACCTATGACCCCTCTTGATGCATCGGAACCAACCAAATGCATCCCTAGGGGCCCTAATGCCCCTAGGGACATTCGATATCATGAAATGCATCAAAAGAGGATATAGGATAACTTATGACCCCTCTCGATGTGTTTGAACCAACCAAATGGGTCTCTAGTGCCCCTAGGGCCCTTAGCGACATACGTTGTTGTAGAATGCATCGAGAGGGGTGATAGGTTAACCTATGATTCCTCTTGATGCATTTGAACCAACCAAATGTGTCCCAAGGGGCCATAGGGACATATATTGTCCTAAAATCCATTGAGACGGGTCATAGATTAACCTATGACACCTCTCAATGCATTTGAAACTACCAAATCAGTTCATACGGGCCCTAGGGGCCTTAGGGGCATTTTTTTCGATGCATTTGAACCAACCAAATCGATTCATAGGGGCCCTAGGGCCCTTAGGGGAATTTGTTGTCATGAAATGCATCGAGAGGGGTCATAGGTTTTGACACATTTGAATGAACCAAATAGGTCCATAGGGGCTCTAGGACCCCTATGGACATACATTGTCATGAAATGCATCAAGAGGTGTCATAGTTTAACCTATGATCCCTTTCATTGTATTTGATCAAACCAAATGCATCCCTAGCATGCCTAGGGCCCCTAGGGACATTTGTTGTCATGAAAGGCATAGAGCGAGGTCACAGGTTAACCTATGATCTCTCTCAACACATTTGGACTAACCTAATGAGTCGCTAGGGGTCTTAGGGCCCCTAGGGAGTTATGTTGTTATGAAATGTGTCAAGAGGTGTCATAGGTTAACATATGACCCCTCTAGATGCATTAGAAAAACCAAATGCATACCTAGTAGCCCTAGGGTCCATAGGGATATTCATTGTCATGAAATGTTTTGAGAACCTATGACCCCTCTCGATGCATTCAAACCAATGAAATGGGTCTCTAGGGACCATAGGGCCTCTAGGGACATACGTTGTCATGAAATGCATCGAGAGGGGTCATAGGTTAACCTATGACTCATCTTGACACATTCTAACCAACCAAATACGTCCCTAAGGCTACTAGGGACATATGTTGTCATGGAATGCATCGAGAGGGCTCATAGGTTAACCTATGACCCCTCTCGACACATTCTAACCAACCAAATTGGACATATGTTGTCATGAAATGTGTCGAGCGAGGTCATAGGTTACCCTATAATCCCTCTTGATAAATTCAAACCAACCAAATGTGTTCCTAGTGATTCTAGGTCCCCTAGGGACACGTTGTCATGAAATGCAGCTTGATGCATTGGAACCAATCAAATGCATCCCTAGGGACCTTAGGGCCCCTAGGGATGTTCGATGTCATGAAATGCATTGAGAGGGGTCATAGGTTACCCTATCACCCCTCTAGAACCATTTGAACAAACCAAATGCATCCCTAAGGGTCCTAGGGCCCCTAGGGACATATGTTATAATGAAATACATTGAGGGGTCATAGTTTAACCTATGACCCCTCTCAACACATTAGAACAAACAAAATGTGTCCCTAAGGGCCCTAAGGCTTAGGGACATTCATTGTCATGAAATGCATCAAGAGGGGTCATAGGTTAACCTATGACCCCTCTCAACAAATTTGAACAAATCAAATGAGTTTGGAGTGGTCCCAGGGCCCCTGGGGACATATGTTGTCATGAAATACGTCGAGAGGGGTCATAAGCTAACCTATGACCCCTCTTGAAGGATTGGAACCAAACAAATATGTCCTTAGGGGCCCTAGGGCCCCTAGGGACATTTTTTGTCATGAAATGCATCAAGAGGGGTCATAGGTTAACCTATGAACCCTCTCGATCCATGAACCCTCTTGATGCACTTGATAAAACCAAATGCATCCCTCCAAGCCCTAGGGCCTCAAGGGACATACATTGTCATGAAATACCTTGAGAGGGGTCATAGCTTAACCTGACCACTCTTGATGCATTTGAACCAACCAAATGCATCCCTATGGGGCCTACGACCCCTAGGGACATGCGTTGTCATGAAATTTGTTGAGAACCTATGACCCCTCTCATTGTAGTCAAACCAATTGAATGGGTCCCTAGGGGCCCTAGTGCCCCTAGGGAAATATGTTGTCATGAAATGCATCAAGAGCCATCATAGGTTAACCTATGACCCCTCTCAACACATTGGAACCAACTGAATGTATCCCTAGGTGCCCTATAGACCCTAGGGACATTCGTTGTCATGAAATGCATCGAGAGGGGTCATAGGCTAACCCATGACCCCTCTCTTGGCATTCAAACCAAAAAAATGCATGCCTCGAGATCCTACAGCCCCTAGGGACATATGTTTTCTTGAAATGCGTTGTGAGGTGTCATACGTTAACCTATGAACCCTCTCAATGCATAACAAATGAAATGCATCCCTAGGGGCCTTTGGGCCCCTATGGACATTCGTTGTCATTAAATGGATTGACCTATGACCCCTCTTGATGCATTCAAAGAAACTAAATGCGTCCCTAGGGGTTCTTGGGCCCCTAGGGACATATGTTGTCATGAAATACGTTGATAACTCTCGACACATTTGAACCAACCAAATATGTCCCTAGGGATCTTAGGGCCCCTAAGGACATATGTTATCATGAAATGCATCAAGAGGGGTGATAGGTTAACCTATGAGCCCTCTTGATGCATTGGAACCAACCAAATGCATCCGTAGGGACCTTAGGGCCCCTTGAGACATTTGTTGTCATGAAATGCATCGAGAGGGGTCATAGGTTAACCTATGACACCTCTTGGCGCATTCAAAAAAATTAAATGCATCTGAAGGGGTCCTAGGGCCCCTAAGGACATATATTGTCATGAAGTATGTCGAGAGGTATCATAAATTAACCTATGTCCCCTCTCAATGCGTTGGAACCAACAAAATGTTTCCTTAGGGTCCCTAGGGAAATTTGTTGTCATGAAATGCATCAAGAGGGGTTATAAGTTAACCTATGACCCCTCGAGGGGTCATATGTTAACCTATGACCCCTCGAGATGCATTCAAAAAACCAAATGGATACCTAGGGGTCCTATGGCCCCTAGGGACATACGTTGTTGTGAAATGCATCGAGGGGGGACATAAGTTATCCAATGACCCCTCTCAGTGAATTTGAACCAACCAAATGTGTCGCTAGGGTCCCTAGGGCCCTTAGGCACATACATTTTCATGAAATGCATCAAGAGGGGTCATAGATTAACCTATGACCCCTCTTGATGCATTCAAAAAAACCAAATGCATCCCTAGGGGCCCTAGGGCTGCTATCAACATACATTATCATGAAATGCATTGAGAGCAGTCATAGGCTAACCTATGACCCCTCTTGACACATTCAAATGAACCGAATCAGTCCCAAGGGGCCCTAGTGCCTCTAGGGACATATGTTGTCATGAAATGCATCGAGAAGGGTCATTGGTTAACCTATGACCCCTCTCGACACATTGGAACCAAGAAAATGCATTCCTAGGGGCACTATGGACCCTAGGGACATTTTTTGTCATGAAATGCATCTGAAGGGGTCATAGTTTAACATATGACCCCTCTCAAGACATTCAAACCAACCAAATGCATGCCTAGGGGTCCTAGGACCTCTAGGGACATATTTTTTATGAAATGCATTGTGAGCGGTCATAGATTAACCTATGACCCTTCTCAATGCATTGGAACCAATCCAATGCATCCCTATGGGCCCTAGGGCCCTTGGGGATATTCATTTTCATGAAATACATCGAAAAGGGTCATAGGTTAACCTATGTCCCATCTTGATGCATTTGAACCAACCAAATGTATTCCTAGGGCCCTGGGGCCCCTAGTGACATACATTGTCATGAAATGCATCGAGAAATGCATTCAAACCAGCCAAATATCTCCTTAGGTGTCTTACGGCCCCTAGAGACATATGTTGTCATGAAATTTGTCAAGAGGGGTCATAGGTTAACCTAGTACCCCTTTCGACGCATTTGAACCAACCAAATGGATCGTATTTCATAATAATAATAATAATAATAACAACAATAATAATATATGTTTTTAATACTATATTTAATAATTATAGTAAAAAATATTATAGTACAATATTATAATCATATATAAATTATATATGATAATAATCATATATATATATATATATATATATGTCATACATAGTAATGAAATATGCCCATAATTCCCTCCAAAATTTGGGAATTAATTTTGGGTACTTGATCTGATATCGAATATCTGATTTATATTGGATACCCGATATGAGATTGGATACCCGATAATACTGGCATGATTTTTCCAAAATATTCTGTCATTGTAGACCTGACAATATCGCTTTTTATGGACCATTTTCATGGATTTGGAGAAAACTAAATTTTTGGGGCCCATACGATTGAGAAAGTTTCAATAATATATGATTAGGTGTTTGCTATTATCATCTAATTTGGGAGCAGTAGTCATCGAAAGGCTAAACGCAAAAGGAAAGTATGAAATGAAGACATTGCAGCATATAGGAAAGGGGACAAGCTGAATCACTGAAGGAAGAGACAATGTATGTTAAATGTGAGTCAAGTTGATGATGCATTGGTCAAAGGTGAAATCATAAAGTCAGATAATGAATATGTGCAGTTGGGGAATGGAAATGTATCAATTGATAATGATAATGCTGAGATTGAAAATTTAGAGAATGAAATGCTGCCAGGTCATAATGTAAATTGCATCATTGACCATGTCAGAAATGACAATGCACAAGAACCTTAAATATCTCCTAATTATAATAAAAATGAAGGTTCTAGAACACCAAAATGGATAATTGAAATTGATGAAATGATTATTACCAATTTGGAAGGGAAAAAATTAGAAAGAACCATTTGGTTATGGGCTTCAACCCTATTTAATATTTTTTTTGGCAACAAGATAGTGGTGGAGCAATGTCAAATTTTTATGCACTTATTAAAGATGCAAAAGATGATTCCTATTCTTTCCAAATTGAAAATTTGTGTCAATAAAAAGTTAGAAAGAGATGTCATTATTGTGAAGAATCTTTTTAGTGCTCTTAATAGCATTGAAAAAAATAGCAGGGAGAAGGATAAGAGAGCTGCTTGAAGGGTTATTACGACCTCTTTGGTAAGTAATCATTTGAGAAAGTTTAGATATAAGAGACAAACTTGTATTGACTTGACCCTAAATTGTACTACTTTGGGAAGAGCACTTAGTAGATGAGAGAGAATTGATGATCCTCTTCAAAACAAAACATGAGCTTTTGGTGGGAGACTTCCATGTTTTGGTAAGAAGCTATTTGATGATGTGAAGGAAGAAATTACACAATTTTGTCACTCTAGCTCAAGAGTATCACCCAATGCTAAAGACATGTTAAAGTTGAGAATTGGCATCAGAGACCGCATGCCACGTCCTAAACATTATTTGGAGATAAGTCAAACTATGTTGTTCAAACAATTTAGAGAGAGTCATCCAAGTCTTCATATATCACAAAGGGATTTTGAATCTTTGAAGCCATTTTATTGTGTGCCACTTAAAATTTGAAATACATGTTGTTGCAAATATCATATTGAGTTTTCTATGCACCATGAACAACTATGCTCCATCTGTTCTAGTTTGCATATTAAAGAAATGTCGAAGAGTTATGATGCTAGTGGCCTTCTAAAATCATCAAGAGACTTGCTAGATCAATTTTTATGTCATAGAGTTGATGGTTGTTTCTTTTATATAAATGCTTTCTTAAATGAGAAGTGTTCAGAATGTGGTGGCTTATCCAAGTTTGACACATGTTGCCATGAGGGGTGCGAACAAGATCTAGAGAAAATGATAGTAAAAAAAATAGTATATGAAATGGTGAAATACACATTGAAGAGTGAGGATGAGGGCTCTAGATGTGAACTGGTTGCAAAAGAAATCAGTGTGGCTAGTTTTATTTTCGATTTCAAGACAAATCTTTTCTACAAGTATGCAAGACATAGTCACGGGTCTCAGTGGTTGGATCAAAAATTTAGAATGTGTAAGGAGACTTTTCCCATTGGCACTATTATATCAATTTTTGACTTTGTTGATAAGTACACATTGCAACCTCAAAATGAGACACAATCTTAGTATTACAACTCCATTCAAAATTCTATTGTCATCCACATAACATATAGACATGACTCTAATAGTGTGTAAGATAATCAAAAGATTATTAGAGAGTACCAATTTTATTTAAGTGATGATAGATCTCACACTCACGAGTTTGTGCAACATTGTTTCAAGAATTATTTTGATTTCTTACAGGAGCATAAAATTTATATGGATAGACATATCATTTGGTCAGATAATTGTATAGGTCAATTCAAGAATGATCATATGTTTTATTAGTTGTGTAGGATGCATGTAGAGAGGGGGGTGCCTCATATTTGGAGCTTTTTTGAGTGTAGCCATGGGAAAGGGGAACATGATGGAGTAGGGACATGTGTGAACAGAGCTCTAGTTAAGGAGCAATTGAAGATTTTAGGGGTAGAGCTTCTTAATTCTCGTAGCATTGTTGATTGGTGTAGTTCAACATTATCGTAGGCAGGGACTCTTGATTCAATAGTACACAGGTTCTTTTGGTTGGTTGAGGAAGGGTCCATAGGTGATAGATCAGATTGTGCTACAGTAAGAGAGTCATAAGAAATGCATTCGTTCTAGAACTCTAATTCTAGTACATGAACCATTTGGACACAACAATTAGCTTGCTTTTGTCCTTGTTATTTTCAATTTGATTGGGATCACTGTGAGTTGAGTGAGTGGATGGACACATGGGCTCCACATTATCTTACTTCATTGTCTATCATACCCTCTATCAGAGATGATGACATGGAAATTTCACTTGAGCATAACCATCTATCAGACCTTCTTTAGCTAGGACATGTCTTTGCATTGGTTGCACCATAGGGGAATGATGAGAAATCAGATTATTGGTTAGCATGTTACATAAGACGTAAAGAAAAGCTTACACAACCAATCACAGATAATAATGGATTCACATATCCTACTGGTTTAGTGGTTGTTGCTAGAACATGGCTATAGACATACATGCTTAGAAATAATGGAATTCCTACATTCGAAGACTATTAGAAGCACAAAATAATTCTCATATATTCACATCTTATTATAGCAACAAATGTAAAGTTGTTGAAGCATCAAGGAAGACCAAAAGTAAAAGAACTTTTTACTATTACTAATGTTGATCATGAAGCCCTATTGGAGACCCTAAAATAGAGAGAGGACCCTATTGGAACACTCGACCTGGTATATTTTCTTCTTATGTTATTTTGTTCACAATAATTTAGTGAACCAATAATTATCTTATTTAATAGAATACATTACTAATATTTTTTATGATATTGGAATGTAGGCACATCATGAAGAGTAGCCATGCATGAAGATAAAAAACTAAATAAGGAGAAAAATGAAGAAAAATCTATTCTATTTTTGACACTATGATTTTTGACAACTTTTATTGACACTACTATTTTTGACACTATATTTCTGACACTATGATTTTTGGTAATTGTGTATTGATTTAATAATGATTAAATACTTGAGATATTGTAAATGTAAACTTTTTGATTTAATGTAATAAACAAAGATGATTTTACTTAATGCAATTTATGTGAAGGGACCTAAAAAATGATGATTTTAATACAGACTAACACCAAACTTGCAATGTGCCCAATGCCAAAAACATGAGAGAGGTAAAAAATAATGTTTTTTCCTAATACTAACCCTAGTGACACCCTTTTTCAGCCACAAAGAGCCTCCATCGTCCACAGCCACCTCGTACCGAGGAGTCTCCCAAGTGCTCTAAGTTTCTGTCAAAGTCAATCTTTCAAAGGTGTTAACTTGGAGCTCGTGGGGGCTATCGATGAAATGTTGAATGCTATGGGACAGTCATGGAAAGGCCTAAAATAACCTATCTCATAATTGAGAGATGACATTCTCTTTGGATTTGGCACAACAATGTCGCTCGATGCCAAAAGTCGCAGTGTGCCTCAGTTCATAGGTTCATTACAGGGTAACTTTGAAACTATTGATCTTGGCACGAAATCATCAACACTATTATCTTTGGATGGGCAGTGAACCCTAGTGATACCCTTGTTCTAGCTATAGAGGGCCTCCATCTCTGTGATCACCCCATATCAAAGAGTCTCCAAGGTGCTCTAAGTGCATATCAAGGCCAATCTTTTGAGGGTCGTAACTTGAAGCTTATGAGGGCTATCAATGAAATGTTAAATGCTATAGGATAGTCATGGTGAGTCTTTAAATAACCTATCTCGCTCGATGCCAAAACTCGCAATGTGCCTCAGTTCATAGGTGCATCACAATGTAACTTTGGAACCACTAATCTTGGCATCAAATTGTTAGCACCATTAGCTCCAAATGGGTGGGTGAACCTTAGTGACACCCTGCTTCTAGCTACAGAGAGCCTCGATCATCTATGGCCACCTCGTATCGAAGAGTCTCCAAGGTGCTCTAAATGCATATTGAGGTCAATCTTCTAAAGGTTGTAACTTAGAACTTGTGAGGGTTATTGATGAAACATAGAATGATACAAGACATTCATGGCAAGGTCTAAAATAACCTATCTCATTTTTGAGAGATCACATTCCATTTGGATTTGGCATAGTAATCTTGCTCGATGCCAAAACTCGCAGTGTGCCTCAGTTCATAGGTGCATCACAATGTAACTTTGAAACTGCTGATCTTGGCATCAAATTTTCAATGTCATTAGATTTTGATGGGTGGCTGAACCCTGGTAACACCCTTGTTCTAGTTGCAAAGAGCTTCCATAGTCCGTGGCCACCCTGTACCAAAGAGTCCCTAAGGTGCTCTAGGTGCGTATTGAGGTTGACCTTCCAAGAGTCATACTTCAGAGCTCATGAGGGCTATCAATAAAATGTTGAATTATATAGGATGGTCATGCCAAGGCCTAAAATAATATATCTCATTTTCAAGAGATCACATTCCGTTTAGATTTAGCACAATGATCTCGTTCAATGCGAAAACTTGTAGAGTGGCTTAGTTCATAGGTGCATCATAGTGTAAGTTTGAAACCACTAATCTTGACATCAAATTTTTAGTGCCATTAGCTTTAGATAGGCAGGTAAACCCTAGTGACAACCTTGTTCTAGTCGCAGAGAGCCTTCATCGTTTGCGACCACCTTGTACTAAAGAGTCTCCAAGGTGCTCTAAGTATGTATCAAGGTCGATCTTTCGAGGGTCATAACTTAGAGCTCATGAGGGCTATTGATGAAATGTAAAATTCTATAGGATGGTCATGCTAATTCCTAAAATAAATTATCTCATTTTCAAGAGATCACATTCTTTTTGGATTCAAGATAGTGATCTCACTCGATGCCAAAACTCATAGTGTGCCTCAGTTCATAGGTGCATCACAATGTAACTTTGAAACCGTTGATCTTGACATAGAATCATTAGCTCCATTACCTTCGGATGGGTAGGTGAACCCTAGTGACACCCTTGTTAAGGTCAAAGAGAGCCTCCATCATCTGCAACCACCCTAGTGCAGGAGCACCTAGGTAGTCTAGTTTGTACCTAGTGCTCCTTTCTTTTCATTTTGGCTTTTAGTTATGCTAGCCACATCAATAGTGGTTTAATAAGACCTATTGGGTCCTTAGGTAAGGTTAAATTAGTTGCTAAGTGGGTTTTTGCTCCTAGGTTGTTGTTATGCCTTTAAGTTGCTCAATACGGGTTAGGTTGACCAAAGTGGTAGAAAAGTTGACCAAGGGTAAACAACCATCTTGGAATGTCTAAATCAACCTAATAGGACCCCTTACCAAGTTTGGTGAACTCATCTAATTAAGAATTTTAAGTTATATCAAAAATTGCTCAAAATTGCAATTTTGCAACTTTTTCTTGCAAAGTGAAAATGACTGTAAAGATTTAGTTAAGGGTTTGATCATGACCATACAAGGTTGGAAACACCTATTTAAGGTGTGAAATGACCTTGGCATGACTGTGATTTTAATGTGCTAACAACAACATTTAGTTGAAATTTATTTGAGATATTGATTTTTTAGTTATTTTAGAGTTGTTGGTTGATCCAAACTCATACATATCAATGTCATGATGCTAATGGAAGCCTTGAATCTTTCTTGCATTGATAAAATGTCATGTGGGATTGGTAAGCCAAATGTGTAGTAAAGTCTCATAATAGCACTTGTTATCATTTTTTTTGTAAAGTTGATGTACTAGGGTGAAGGAGGTGGATTGCAGAGATTATTTCAAATTAAACATATATGATAGCATTTCAAATTAAAAATCACATAAAAATTTGATAATAAAGGCTATTAAAATGTTATTCACAAAATATTGCATTTGAAATGAATATAACAAACATGATCAAAATGAATGATATTCCATAAACATGAACAATACACATGATCCACGATAAATTGAACAATACTATAATAAATTAATATGTATATCATTGTGCACACAAATGATAAAAGTATATATCAAAATACATGTATCCATAGACAAATTAGACAAATATTTATCAAAATTCATGTATCCATAGACAAATTACACAAATATATATCAAAATACATAGATCTATATACAAAATGTGGTTGATCATGGTATCGAAATGTGTATAATATCAATGTTTCTGTAAACAATGTGGCATATGCCATCTCAAAATGTATCATGATGCATCCAATGACAACTATACTATCCTAGGCTACTAGAGTGGATGATCAAAATGCAACCTCTTTGCTACACTAGGTGGATTAGATGCCTCCTACATAAACAAAAAAGGAAAACCCAAAGTTAGACTACTAAATTTATATGATTCTTTGTATCTAACATTGAATTACTCAAATGCATAATGATCTTTTTTTAATGAAGATTTATAGTATTAAACTTTCAGCATAAATACCACTCTCGTTGACCTCTTGCACTGGTCAAGAGTCCTCTCATATGTCCTTGATAATGCTTGTACCTCACTGATTGTGGCCTATGTATGTTCAAATATGTTTTTCAAATGAATCTACAACTTAAACTATAATATTATAATTCATAGAATGCTAAATTTATAACATATAATCAAGAATTTAAACTACAACTTATGTGTGTTGACTCCTTAAGATATAATGGTTGTGTTAGAAAAGATACAAAATTTTGTCATCCAACCTCGTGTGCACTAGGTGTTTCCTATGAGATACAAAATACTAGTTGTTAATATCACATAAATTAGTTTTAAATTTATTTATGAAAATAAGGAAAATAAAAAATAAATGATACTTATACATACAATAGGGCTCTCAATGCAAATGGAAATGCCAAAGCGTCTATGATGTGGAATCTGCATGGGCTCATCACTAGTAGCCATGCCCTATACAATAAAGAATGTAATTAAATTTCATTACCACAAACATTTTACAATAATGCATCAATATTTAATCAAATAGAAAGCACCTAATTAACTTCCCCTTGTTAATGGGTCATGCCTCATCCCCTACACTTTGTCCCCTAGGGACATGTCATAATTGCAAGAAAAAAGAAAGATTAGAAACCATATATGCTACAATATCAAATATAAAAAATAATGAGAATACAACATAATGTACCATAAATGTCTCAAGGCCAAATGAAATAGCCAAGAGCATGACATCGTCAACTTGTCCAAGCTCCTCCTTAGTCATCAACTAAACATGTATGAAGATCACATACATGTATAGGTCAGTATGGCTTAAAAATTAAAATTACTCTATTATAAAGATTAAATTTAGATCGCATATGTCGTAACAAAAAAATGTATACACATACCAACATAGAAGGAGTCCATGCCTCTACATGCCCCTCCTCTCTCACCTTAGGGTCTGTAGCCTTTGTATGCACATCTGGTGTATCCTCATCAAATACAAACTAATACTCAAAAAGATCACCTATGGGACCCAGACAAATATTCTTGCACGTTATGCAAGTATGGGGCACACAAACATGTGATGAGCTCATCGATGATGAACTCATGCAAGAATCATCAACATGGGGAGGTAGGATTGACCTAGCCTGGGATATCAATATGCTACTCAATCTATGGATGGCTCTAATAGTCAAAGAGCTAGCCTCTCCAATGATATCAAGATGTTGCACTCGAGGAATGGGGGAGACATTAGTAGGGGGGACAAAAGTGCCATCTTTCTTTTGCTAGGAAAAGGGTCTATCATGAGGAGCTCCTCCTCCTACACCCATGTTGGGCTTCATGCTCCAATAGTTCACCTTGAGGCCCAACACAAATTTTGCATACAATTGTCTAAGGAAATAAAATTGCACCTCTAAATTTCTATGTGGAGGGATGTCAAAAACCATCTACCAACAATCCCAAAAGTTCACACGTATAGCATCATTTGTGCACCATTTAATCGATAGTTTGGACTTTTTGTGGTCAACTTGTAAATAATTTTTTGGGTTCATAAAAAGGTCAACCAAATCATCTTTACTTATATTCAGGGCCACAACCTCATCATAGTCCAACCCATCATCAAACATGGCATGCATTTCATTATGCTAATGAAGAGTGACATTTTGTTCATTGGTAAGTGTTTCAATATTATCCACTATGGTGTTTAATGTGGATATCATAGGAGCTAATGTAGGTATAGTATTATATGTGGTTCGCAAAGCCCTCAATTCAGTGAGATTTTCAAATATCAAATCTTTGATTTGAGGAGGGTTTTGAGGGGCTAGGGGATCATTTGGTGGACGATTTTGAGGGGGCACTAGATCATTTGGTGGGGGCTTATGAGGAACAATATTTCTTGTCTTAGTATCATCATTTTAGTCAGCCATACCTATTAATTTGGAAAACATAATTTATATTAAGAACAACCTAAATTTTAACAATTTCTATTAAAAAAATCTAATTTTTAACAAATTCAATTAAAACTAACAAATTTATAATAAAATTTAACAAATTTATAATAAAATTCATTGAAAACATTAAAAAAAACAAAGGAACACATACCAATATCGTATACCCATTCATTGATTAGATACTGGAGCTTCAAGCCAAAAAAATGTAGTGTGAAATAGTGCTCGAGTTTTGTTTAAATCACAGTCATAGGTATCATGTATCTGATTTTATATCAAATACTTGATATTATCAGATATCCTATATGAAATTGGATATCCAATTTATCGAGTATTCGATATGAAATTGAATACCCAATAAGGCTTGGTCCTAACTTTTTAGCTTCGGTATCAAAATGGGTCGAAAAAAGTAAGAGTAGATTCTAAAATGCTTTTAGACATTTTAAAACTCTATTTTTTTTCACATGGCCACTTTTTGACATACCATGATCCTGCACATACCTAGATTGGAGGACTTTTTGGATAGTATGTAGGACTTGGAGGATTTCCTGAGAAGAAATGATTTGGTTGATAACTATGAGAGCATTTGGATTTAACACAGTTTCCATTGAGGGGAACTTAATGTTAATTATTAATGTTGCTAATGGAGAGGGTCGGAGGATCTTATCAATCAAAGTTAGAATTGATAAAATCTAATATTGATGAAAGAATGCCATGAGATGCACATGGATCAAATATATCAGTAAAGAAATGGCATGGTAGATGAGTTGGAAAATTTTGGCTGTAGTGTCATGTGGTTAATTGAATGGGAGGATGTCAAATTATTTCCATCATCAACTCAAGTTATGATGGAAAGGGAGTGTACTTACAATAATGCCATATGAATCATAATAATAGGTGGCAGAACATCAATTATCTATGTGGGCAGGAGGACTACATTATTTATAAAGGGATTATTTTGTAGGATTATATAGTGATTCACATTAATGGTTCATTTTTCATGAGTTTTAAGTATTTTCAAAAAAGGGCGTACAAGGTGGATTTCCCAAGATGTAAAAAACTATCAATTGATGATAAAGAAGAGAAGTTGTTAAATTCCTACTCCAACTCCAACTAGTGACAATCATTAATAGATGGAAAGAGACTACTAACATGTTTTGCTGAGGGTGTTTTTTTTTTGTTTTTGAGAAAACTTTGGGACTTATGATATATCTCTTTAGAAGTATAATTTTTTCTTTTGAAACTTTACTTAGTCATTTTACCTAGCTTACATTGTTTGCATATCACATTATCAAGCTTTTTTAGCTTGGGCAAACCTCTATCTTTCTTCATTTTACTAATACTAATCAAGTTATCAAAGTTAACATGGCATAACCTTTTATGCCATAGCCACACATCATCAATTTTTATATCAAGACAAGTATTATCCTCTATATCAAGGTAAAATAGATTGCTTCTAGTTTGATCTCCTTTCCCTATCAATTTCCCATTTGTGTCATATATCTTAGTAGTCTCATTTCTAAATTCAACTTTACATTCTCCATTGTTTAGTTGTGACACACTCAATAGATTATAATTCAATCCTTCAACAAAGAAGGCATTATCACATGAAATCTTTTCTATGAGTTTAATGGAACCTTTTCCCTTTATACGACATGGTGCATCATTACCAAATCTAATATAGTTTCCATCATAATGGGTTAAGGTAATGAAATTACTTTTATCTCTTGTCATGTGATGTGAGCATCCACTATCAATGATCCATCTATCATTTTTGTTTACACAAGTCACAATTGTTGTTGCCTCATCTTCATTAGACTCATCCTTCATTGCAATGTAAACTACTTCATCATCATGTTCATCAAAATCATCTTCTTCAACAATGTATCACTTCTTGCCTTTTTCTTTCTAATCTCTGTTGTCTTCATTTCTTCTACCTTTTTATTTATCATTTCCTTTATAGTTTTTCTTCTCTGGATACCTAATAGCAATATGACCAATCTCATTTCAATTAAAACAAATGATGGGTAGCTTACCTTTGAATTTTCCTTTTCCTCTGTGAAATCTTCTTGCTAGCAATGCTTCTAGTTGATCAACATCTTCTTCATCAGTATCACTATTGCTAGACGCATGTTTTATCTTTCTTTTCTTCTTTTTCTTCTTCTCATCAAAATCTTTCAATAGCAACTTAGCCTTGAAAGCACATTTTAGACTCTCTGGCTTGTAATTTCCAAAGTTGGATAACTCAAAAGTAGTGAGTCTTCCTACTAGACCTTCAAGAGTTACATTATTTCTTGGAATACTCCTCAATTCTTGGATTGTAGATACTTTAATAGCATAAATAGGCAATAATTTTCTTAAGACTTTTCTTAAAATAGTATCATCATCTATATGACCAATAGCACCTTTTATTGCACTAATAACTTCTTTTATTCTAGCAACATATTGAACAAAGTTCTCACCTTCCTCCATTCTCATGTCATCAAATTTACCTCTGAGGCTTTCTAACTTGGCTCTCTGAACATTTTTATTTCCTCCATAGATGGTATATAGGGTATCCCACATCTTATTTTCAATGTTACATCCTTTTATGTCATCAAATACTGCATAGCTGAGGGTAGAGGTAATCTCCAACATTGCTTGATTGTGCTATTTCTTCTTCTTCATATCTTCAGCAGTAGGAACTCTAGTAGGATCGACATGTTCCACTATGATGGTAGATTGTGCATGATCTCCTATTCCTCCAAGATCCAACTTCATTAGACTTTTCCATGTAGGGAAGTTGTCTCTGTTAATCTTGTGTACTTTTCTCTTGGGCATCTTGATCTTTGTCCTTCTAATACCTTAAAACTAGTTCTATCAGCAGATGGCTCAGATATCAATTGTTAAAATATTTTAGAATAATTGAGAGGGGGGTGAATTAGTTAGTCAAGGTCTAGATGTTCCAATAAAACCTTCCACTTAGCTTAGTGAACCCAATAAACATCCATATCTATGCATGCATCCAAGCTTATCACTAAAACTTGTAGGTTACTGTTAAATCAACATGTAGCAATAAAACATGAAAAAATCATCCACACACTTGACACAATGATTTAACATGGAAATCCAATTTGTGAAAAACCACTAGTAACATGCTACTCCTTTTTCACTCTTCTGAAGTGATACCCTATGAAAGGCCAGCCCTATTAAAGGTTACAACACACATTATTAAATGTGACCTAGTTAAGGGATTTCAATCACCTTATTAGAAGTGAGCTAGGTTAAAGGACTTTAGACCATTCACTTGGAATGCCACCCTATTAAAGGATTTTCTAATGACTGTTAAGTCAACCTCAGTGAAAAGGATTTTACCCTAATTGATACAATTGTTAGAGAGTAACAGCAGATGTTTTGATCTGATACAACTTACAACTTATCTTGTAGATTTTAGATAACAATTTAGTCCTCAATTTTCTTAGCTTTCATTCTTTTATAACTCTGATAGCTTGTTCAAGCTTCAAGCATGTATCTCCTTAAGACTTCTTGCTTGGTATGCTAATGCAGTCACTTATCTGGTCACTTGATGAAGCAAAATCCTTGACTCTCTATCTTTGTTCTTCCTTGGTCTTCTTTGACCATCTCAATATCTCCCCCTTGACACTTGCTTCATGACCAACCATTCCTTAAATAGGAAATTAGAATACTTTTCCTGCTTTTCTTTCCATCATCCATTTTAGGGTTTGGATGGATTAGGTAGGATACAATGTATCTATCGCATATATTGTCTCTTCTAGAAACTTCTCCTAGAATCCTTTTAAAATCACCTAAAAATGGTTTACCTCAAATTCTATACCACTAGCTCATTAGCCTTATCTTTCACCTGGTTCATAGACTTCAAGAAAATAAACTTGTTGGCTTAGATTTGGAAAATCTTTGACTTTTCTATTAATGCAACAACTCAACATTATTAACCTTTTGATGCTCGACACATACTACATTGCTCAGAATCAACTGTGAGTTCACTGGGCATCAACGACATCAAATACAATTTACTCATGCTTGGCACCTATTGTATTTGCTTGACACCAACTATGTTACTCAACACACACTACAATTTTCTTTTACTTAGCTCCAACTAATTTTCTACTTGACTTGTACTAACTTTGTGTAGCACCTACTATCAATTTTGGTCAAGCTTTGCAGATAGTCTTTGTATTACTTGTTCTTCTAAAATTTCTAAGTGTAGCCAACCTTTGTATCTTTAAGTAGATTATCAATACACTATTTCACCATTGTATTAATTGATCCTTCTACTTCATTGCATAACCATAACTCAACCTTTCCTCTAGGTGCTATTGTTACATCTTATTGAATAAATCCTCTTCATCAATCAACTAAGTGACAATACATGGATCTTATAAGAAATTATCTTACCAGTAAATAGTAGGTTTGACATCAGTGAAAAAACAATGATAAAAACATATGTTTTGCTTCAAAAATATCCCTATTTCAAAAATGATTTTTTCAATCAAATCTCAACACATGGAATATTACAAATCAAAATTGAACTTTTTTAACCTTGTGGACTATTATGAGGATCATTACATATACTTTAAATTGATAGTGAAAACTAAATATTAGTGATATATCTCTAAAGTAACTAATAATTATGATAATTATTGGTTAGTTCAATTTAATTTATCCAATAATATATTATATTTAGGTGACTTAAATGTAATGATATAAAAAATATTGTGGTGAATATTTGAGTTTAAATTTTCCTATAAAATAAATTATTGAGTGATTTTAAATATTTTAAAATTAATTTTTATAAAAGTATGATGATTTAGGTTGTATCAAATCTTAAATTATTAGCCAAATTACTAGCCAAAAAATTCTAAAATTAGCCAATTTGTGAATATTAGTCACTAAAAAATACTTTGTACATAAAGAAGGAGATAAAACACTTATTAAAAACTGGACACCCATTACCTTATTGAATGTATCAAAGAAAATACTAGCTTAGGTACTAGCTAATAGGAAAAAAGAAATATTACCTAAAATTATAAGTAAGACTTAGCCTAGATTTTTTAAAGGAAGATACATTTTGGAGAACTTTATCACATGTTGGGAGGCTATGGATTGGGCTAAACAATCAAAGAAAAATTCAGCCATGTTCCTTAGAGACTATGAAAAATCATATGTTAGAGTTGAAAGGAGGTTTATCAAAATGATGATGAGGTGTTTAGGACTCCCAAAAAGTGTTCATCAATATGTTTTTTATTCTCATGAAAGATGCTTTAGGTATACTAGAAGTCAATGGTTCAAGGTCTCACGAGTTCCAGCTCTCTAGATCTATTCAACAAGGCTATCTACTAGCTCCCTCCATGGTTTTCATACTACAGAATGTCTCCATTAAAATTTATGGGATACCTCTCTCTCCCTACCAGTTAAAGGAATTTTTCTCCCCAATGATGAAGAAGTATATAATGTACAATTTTTTGATGATACTATCTTAC
Organism: Cupressus sempervirens; assembly: GCA_028749045.1. NCBI lineage: Eukaryota > Viridiplantae > Streptophyta > Pinopsida > Cupressales > Cupressaceae > Cupressus > Cupressus sempervirens. Next base: position 105,276,855 of record CM053790.1, on the reverse strand, counting down.
TCATTAAACTTTCAAATTCTAACGTTCATTACCTTTGTTGGTCTCATATTGGTTTTGACAATTGAGTGTCAACAAACATAAGAAAATTCTAAAGTTGATGCCAAGCTACAGTATGTGTCGAGCCAAAAATTCAATAGGTGCTGAGTTACTCAAGTGCCAAGCAAAGTATAGGTGTCAAGCAAGACATAGCTAGTATAGGTGCCAAGCAAGACAAAGTTCCTATATGAGTCGAGCATCAGCAATTAGTAAGTGTCAAGTAACATAGAATTAGCATAAGAGTTTGTGCCCTCAAAAAATTAGATGGAAAACATTTTTGAGCTGACTCAAGATGAATCTTGAAGGATCTAAAAGATAAGATCGAATCTATTACATTCCCTATGTAATTAGCATGCAACCAATCAAAAAAATGGAAAGAGCATGCAACCAATTAACAAATATGGAAAGAATTGAGTCAGAAAAGATGGATGAATCTCAATCATAGATTCATACGTAACCCTAAGTCTCAAAACCTTTATTAGGAGGAAAAAAATCCATAATTTAGTAAGCAAGAGTGAGAAAGGTATCATGTGGAAATGCATGAGTGAATGATAGCAATGTTTTGGAAGGGGTGAGAAGACATAAAGGTAGAGCAACATTGCAAAATCAGTTGGTCAAGAATAGAGTATCACCACTTTGAAAAAAGATATATTAGATTAGGAACTATCAGATTAGATTGAAGAGAACAAGGATCTAGAATAAGCAATTGAAGATTGTAAGTCATTAGATTAATACATTCTATTATACTTTCTAGCCATTATATTAGAAGAATTAAAATCCTATGATGATAGGTTGGTTTAATAGCCATGTTGTAAATCCTTTAACAGGGTAACATTCTAAGTGAATGTTTGTAAATCATTTATATAGGTCACTTTTAATAGGGTGTAAAGCCTATAACAGGGCAGGCCTTTCACAAGGTAGACCATGGATGGTGGTCAAACTTTGTAACCTTAACCAGTTACATATTGTTGTAGTGATAAGTTGTGGGTGCCATCCCCACCCCAATTTTACCATCTCATCTTGCAAGGTTTCTGGTTGATCACATCTTGTGTTATCTATTTTCATGCATGTGAATAATCTGATTAAAAGTTTTAGAGTGAAAATTTTATTACTTCTAATTCACCACCCCCCCTCTCCCCCCACCCTCCCACCATCAGAAGTAAATCTTCCCAATTGTAAATTCTAACAATTGGTATCAGAGCTCAGATCTCACAAGGAGAAGCCTTACAGCTTAGAGAAAATGATCTAGAAATGGAAGTCTAAAAATGTGGTAAAATCATAGAAAACTAGGAGATTGAGATACAACTCATTCTACATTCTCTAGAAGAAGCCAAGCAAAAATTGAGAAAATATGTTGTCTTAAAATTTGTCAACATTGGAACCAAACAAATGTGTTCCTAGGGGTCGTAGGGTCCCTAGGGACATATATTGTCATGAAATGTGTTGAAAGGGGTCATAGGTTAATCTATGAACCCTTTTGACACATTGGAACCAACCAAATTGGTCCCTAGGGGTTGTAGTGCGCCTAGGGACATATGTTGTTATGAAATGTGTTGAGAGTGGTCATAGGTTAACCTATGACCACTTTCAATGCATTGGCACCAACCAAATGAGATCCTAGGGGTCATAGGGCCCCTAGGGACATATGTTGTCATGAAATGCATTGGAAGGGGTCACAGGTTAACCTATGTGCACTTCCAGTGCATTCAAACCAATCAAATTGGTCCCTAGGGGTTACAGGGCCCTTAGGGACATATGTTGTCATCAAATGTGTTGAGAGGCGTCATATGTTAACCTATGAAACCTTTCAACACATTCAAACCAATCAAATGGGTCTGTAGGGGTCGTAGGGCTTGTAGGGACATATGTTGTCATGAAATGCACCGAGAGGGATCACAGGTTAGCCTATGACTTCTTTCAATGCAATAGAACGGACCAAATCAATCCCTAGGGGTTGTAGTACAACTATGAAACATATGTTGTCATGAAATTCATCGAGAGGGGTCATAGGTTAACCTATGACCCATTTCGATGGATTCAAACCAACCAAATTTGCCCCTAGGGTTCATAGGGCCCCAAGGGACAAATCTTGTCATGAAATACATAGAAAGGGGTCATTGGTTAGCCTATGACCCCTTTCGATATATTTGAACCAACAAAATTAGTCCCTATGGGTCGTAGGGCCCCTAGGGACATATGTTGTCATGAAATACATCGAGAGGGGTCATAGGTTAACCGATGACCTATTTCGATGTGTTGTAACCAACCAAATGGGTCCCTAGGGGTCAAAGGGCCCCTAGGGACATATGTTGTCATGAAATGTGTTGACAAGGGTCGTAGGTTAATGTATGACCACTTTCGACACATTTTAGCAAACAAAATGGGTTTGTAGGTGTCGTAGGGCCCCTACGGACATATGTTGTCATGAAATGTGTCAAGAGGGCTCATAAGTTAACCTATGACACCATTCCATGCATTAGAACCAATGAATTTGATCCCTATGGGTCATAAGGCCCCTAGGGACATATGTTGTCTTGAAGTGCATTGAGAGGGGTCATAGGATAACCTATGAACCCTTTTGACAAATTTGAATCAACCAAATGGTTTGCCAGGGGTCATAGGGCCCCTCGGGACATATGTTGTGATGAAATGCATCGAAATGGTTCATAGGTTAATGTATGACCACTTTCAATGCATTGGAACCAACTAGATGGGTCCCTAAGGGTTGTAGGGACCCTAGGGACATATGATGCCTTTCGACGTATTCAAACCAACCAAATGGGTCCATATAGGTCGTAGGATTCCTAGTGACATATGTTGTCATGACATGTGTCGAAACGGGTCTTAGGTTAACCTATGACCCCTTTTGATACATTGGAACCAACCAAATCGGTCCCTAGAGGTCATAGGGCACCTAGGGACATATGTTTTCTTGAACTGCACTGAGAGGGATCATAGATTAACCTATGACCATTTTGATGCATTTGAACCCACAAAATGGGTCCTTAGGGGTTGTAGGGCCTCTAGGGAAATATGTTTTTATGAAATGCATTGATATGGTTCATAGGTTAACCTATGAGCCCTTTGGACACATTGGAACCAAACAAATGCATCCCAAGGGGTCATATGGCCCCTACGGACATATGTTTTCATGAAATGCATTGAAAGGGGTCATACATTAACCTATGATCCCTTTTGATGCATTGGAACCAACCAAATCACTCCTTAAGGGTCATATGTCCACTAGGGACATATGTTGTCATGAAAAACATCAAGAGGGGCCATAGGTTAACCTATGACTAGTTTCAACACATTAGAACCAACTAAATGAGTCACTAGGGGTCGTATGGCCCCTATGGACATATGTTGTCATGAAATGCATGGAAAGGGGTCATAGGTTAACCAATGACCACTTCTAATGCATTCAAACCAATCAAGTTGATCGTTGGGGGTCATAGGGCCTGTAGGAACATATGTTGTCATGAAATGCATTGAGAAGGGTCATAGGTCAATGTATAACTTATTTCGATGCATTTAAACCAACCAAATGGTTTCGTAGGGTTTGTAGGGTTCCTAGAGACATATGTTGTCATGAAATGCATCGAGAGAGGTCATAAGATAACCTATGACTCCTTTCAATGCACTGAAACCAAACAAATTCATCTTTAGGGGTCACAACGCACCTAGAGACATATGTCATCATGAAATGCATTGAGAGGAGTCATAGGTTAACCTATGTGCACTTCCAATGCATTCAAACCAATCAAATTGGTCCCTAGGGGTTCTAGGGCCCTTAGGGACATATGTTGTTATGAAATGTGTTGAGAGGGGTAAGATGTTAACCTATGAAACCTTTTGACACATTCAAACCAACCAAATGGGTCCGTAGTGGTCGTAGGGCTTGTAGGGACATATGTTGTCATGAAATGCATCGAGAGGGGTCATAGGTTAGCCTATGACTTCTTTCGATGCAATGGAATTGACCAAATCTGTCTCTAGGGGTCGTAGTGCACTTACGAAATATATGTGGTCAGGAAATGTATCGAGAGGGGTCATAGGTTAACCTATGATCCATTTTAATGAATTCAAACCAACCAAATTGGTCCCTAGGGGTCATAGGGCCCCTATGGACATATCTTGTCATGAAATGCATTGAAAGGGGTCATTGGTTAGCCTATGACCCCTTTTGATATATTTGAACCAACAAAATTAGTCCCTATGGGTCGTAGGGCACCTAGGGATATATATTGTCATGGAATGCATCGACAGAGGTTATACATTAACCTATGACCCCTATCAACACATTCTAACAAACCAAGTGGGTCCCTAGGGGTTGTAATGCCCCTAGGGACATATGTTGTCATGAAATGCGTCAAGAGGAGTCATAGGTTAAACTATGACCCCTGTTGATGCATTATATCCAACCAAATAGGTCCCTAGGTTTTGTAGGGCCCCTAGGGACATATGTTGTCATGAAATGCATCAAGAGGGGTCATAGGTTAACCTATGACTCCTTTCAATGCATTGGAACCAACCAAATTGGTCTCTAGGGCTCGTAGGGCCTCTAGAGACATATGTTGTTATGAAATGCATCAAGAGGGATCATAGGTTAACCTATGACCTATTTCAACACATTGGAACCAACCAAATGGGTACCTAGGGGTCATAGCACCCTTAGGGACATATGTTATCATGAAATGTGTAAAAAAAGGTCATAGGTTAACCTATGATCCCTTTTGACACTTTTGAACCAACCAAATGGGTCCCTAGGGGTTGTAGTGCCGTAAGGGCATATGTTGTCATGAAATGCATCAAGAGGGCTCATAGGTTAACCTATGACCCATTTTAATGCATTTGAGGCAATGAAGTGGGTCCCTAGGGGTCGTAGGGCCCCTAGGGACATATGTTTTCATGAAATGCATTGCGAGGGGTCATAGGTTAGCCTATGACTTCTTTCGATGCATTGGAACCGACCAAGTCGATCCCTAGGGGTCGTAGTGCACCTACGAAATATATGTGGTCAGGAAATGCATCGAGAGGGGTCATAGGTTAACCTATGATCCATTTTAATGCATTCAAACCAACCAAATTGGTCGCTAGGGGTCGTAGGGCCCCTAAGGACATATCTTGTCATAAAATACATCAAAAGGGGTCATTGGTTAGCCCATGACCCCTTTTGATATATTTGAACCAACAAAATCAGTCCCTATGGGTCGTAGGGCCCCTAGGGATATATATTGTCATGAAATGCATCAAGAGAGGTCATACATTAACCTATGACCCCTATCAACACATTCTAACAAACCAAGTTGGTCCCTAGGGGTTGTAATGCCCCTAGGGACATATGTTGTCATGAAATGCATCAAGAGGAGTCATAGGTTAAACTATAACCCTTGTTGATGCATTATATCCAATCAAATAGATCCCTAGGTTTTGTAGGGCCTCTAGGGACATATGTTGTCATGAAATGCATCAAGAGGGGTCATAGGTTAACCTATGACTCATTTCAATGCATTGGAACCAACCAAATTGGTCTCTAGGGGTCGTAGGGCCTCTAGAGACATATGTTATCATAAAATCCATCAAGAGGCATCATAGGTTAACCTATGACCTGTCTCAACACATTGGAACCAACCAAATGTGTACCTACGGGTCATAGGGCCCTTAGGGACATATGTTATCATGAAATGTGTCAAAAAGGGTCATAGGTTAACCTATGATCCTTTTTGACACTTTTGAACCAACCAAATGGGTCCCTAGGGGTTGTAGTGCTGTAACGACATATGTTGTCATAAAATGCATCAAGAGGGCTCATAGGTTAACCTATGACCCATTTTAATGCATTTGAGGCAATGAAGTGGCTTCCTAGGGGTCGTAAGGCCCCTAGGGACATATGTTATGAAATGCATTGAGAGGGGTCATAGGTTAACCTATGACCGCTTTCTATGCATTCAAACCAACCAAATCAGTACCTATGCGTCGTATGACCTCTAGGGACATATGTTGTCATGAAATGCATCGATAGGGGTCATAGATTAACCTATAAACCCTTTGCATGCATTCTAATTAACCAAATGGTTCCCTAGGGGTAATAGGGCCCCAAGGAACATATCTTGCCATAAAATGTGTCGAAAGGGGTCATAGGTGACCCTATGACCACACATTGGAACCAACCAAAAGGGGTCCCTAGAGGTCCTAGGGCATTTAGGGACATATGTTGTAATGAAATACTAGAAGGGGTGTCATAGGTTAACCTATGACCCCTTTCAACACATTAGAACTAACCAAATGGGTTTGTAGGGGTTGTAGGGCCCCTAGGGACATATGTTGTCATGGAATGCATCGGAAGGGGTCATAGGTTTACCTATCAGCACTTTCAGTGTATTCAAACCAACCAAATTGGTCCCTAGGGGTTGTAGGGCCCCTAGGTACATATGTTGTCATGAAGTGAGTCAAGAAGGACCCCTTTCGAGGCATTTGAACAAACCAAATGGGTTCGTAGGGGTTGTAGGGCCCCTAGGAACATATTTTGTCATGAAATGTGTCAAAAGTTGTCTTAGGTTAACCTATTACCCCTTTCAATGCATTGGAACAAACCAAATCTGTCCCTATGGGTCACAAGGCCCCTACGGACATATGTTGTCATGAAATACATTGATAGGGGTCATAGGTTAACTAATAATGCCTTTCGACACATTTGAACAAACCAAATGGGTCCCTCGAGGTCATAGGGCCCCTACAGACATATGTCTTCATGTAATGCATCATCTCTGACCCCTTTTGATGCATTGGAACCAACCAAATGGGTCCCTAGGGGTCAAAGCATCCATAGAGACATATATTGTCATGAAATGCATCAATAGGGGTTATAGGTTATTGTATGATCCCTTTCTAGACATTTTAGCAAAAAAAATGGGTCCCTAGGGGTTGTAGGGCCCCAACAAACATATGTTGTCATAAAATGCATCGAGAGGTGTCATAGGTGAGCCTATGACAATATTCCATGCATTAGAACCAATTAATTTGATCCCTACAGGTCATAGGGCCCCTAGGGACATCTATTGTCATGAAATGCATCCAGAGGGGTAATAGGTTAAATTATGAACCCTTTTGACAAATTTGAACCAACCAAATGGTTCCCTAGGGGTCATAGTGCCCCTAGGGACGTATGTTGTGATGAAATGCATTGAAAGGTGTCATAAGTTAACTTATGACCCCTTTCAACACATTCTAACCAACCAAATGAGTCCCTAGGGGTTGTAGGGATCCAAGGGACATATGTTTCCATGAAATGCATCAAGAGGGGTCATAGGTTAACCTATGATGCCTTTCAACATATTCAAACCAACCAAATGGGTCAGTATAGCTCATAGGGTCCCTAGTGACATATGTTGTCATGAAATGCACCAAAAGAAGTTTTAGGGTAACCTATGACCCCTCTCGATGCATTGGAACCAACCAAATGGGTCCCTAAGGGTTACAGGGCCCCTAGGGACATATGTTGTCACTAAATGCATTGAGAGGGACCATACATTAACCTATGACCCTTTTCAATGCATTACAATCCAAAAATGGGTTCATAGTGGTCGTAGGGCTCATAGGGACATATCTTGTTATGAAATGGATCAATAGGGGTCATAGATTAACTAATGACCCATTTCGACACATTGGAACCAAGAAAATACATCCCAAGGGGTTGTAGGGCCCCTACGAACATATTTTGTCATGAAATGTAGTGAAATGGGTCATACATGAACCTATGATCCCTTTTGATGCATTGGAACCAACCAAATCAATCCCTAAGGGTCGTAGGGCCCCTACGAAGATATTTTGTCATGAAAAGCATAGAGAGGGGTCATAGGTTAACCTATGACCACTTTTGACACATTGGAACCAATCAAATGAGTCCCTAGGGGTCATATGGCCCCTAGGGATATATGTTGTCATGAAATGCATCGAAAAGGGTTATAGGTTAACCTATGACAACTTCTGGTGCATTCAAACTAATCAAATTGGCCACTAGGGGTTGTAGGGCCCCTAGGAACATATGTTGTCATGAGATGTGTTGAGAGGAGTTTTGATGCATTTAAACCAACCAAATGGTTTTTTAGGGGTTGTCCTAGAGACATATGTTATCATGAAATGTGTTGGGAGGGGTCATAGGTTAACCTATGACTCCTTTTAATGCATTGAAACCAACCAAATTAGTCCCTAGGGGTTGTAGGGCCCCTACAGACATATGTTGTCATGAAATGCATCGAGAGGGGTCATAGATTAACCTATGGCCCCTATCGATGCATTCAAATCAAAAAAATGGGTCCCTACTAATCGTAGAGCCCCTAGGGGCATATCTTGTGATGAAATGTGTCAAAAGGGGTCATCGATTAACCTATGACCCCTTTTGATTCATTCGAACAAGCCAAATTAGTACCCAATGATCGTAGGTCCTCTAGGGACATATGTTGTCATGAAATGCATTGACAGAAGTCATAGGTTAACCTATGACCCCTTTTGATGCATTCAAAACAACCAAGTGGATCCCAAGAGGTCATAAAGCCTGTAGGGACATATGTTTGTCATGAAATGAGTTGATAGGGGTCATAGGTTAACCCATGATGCCTTTCATAGCATTTGAAACAACCAAATGGGTCGGCATAGGTTGTAGAGCCCCCAAGGACATATGTTGTTATGAAATTTATCAAAAGGGGTCTTAGGTCAACCTATGACCCCTTTCAATGCATTGGAACCAACCAAATGGGTCCCTAGGGGTCATAGGGTCCCTAGGGACATATGTTGTCATGAAATAGATCAACAAGAATCATACGTTAACCTTTGTCCCCTTTCGTCACATTAGAACCAACCAAATACATCCCAAGGAGTCGTAGGGCCCGTAGGGACATATGTTGTCATGAAATACATCGAAAGGTGTCATAGGTTTACCTATCAGCACTTTTAGTGCATTTGAACCAACCAAATCGGTCCCCAGGGGTCGTAGGGCCCCTACTTACATATGTTTTCATGAAATTAGTTGAGAGGGGTCATAGTTTAACCTATGACACCTTTTGATTCATTTGAACCAACTAAATGGGTCCGTAGGGTTCGTAGGGCCCCTAGGAACATATGTTGTCATGAAATGCATCAAAAGTGGTCTGAGGTTAACCTATGACCCCTTTCGACACATTGGAACCAACCAAATCTTTTCGTAGGGGTCGTAGGGCCCCTAAAGACATATGTTGCTATGAAATGGATTGAGAGGGGTCCTAGGTTAATCAATGACTGCTTTTGACACATTCGAACAAACCAAATGGGTCCCTGTGGGTCATAGGGCCCTAAGGGACATATGTTGTCATGAAATTATCCAACAGTAACTTATAACCCCTTTCGATGCATTGTAACGAACCAAATGGGTCCCTAGGGGTCAAAGGGCTCCTAGGGACATATGTTGTCATGAAATACGTTTACAGGGGTCATAGGTTAACGTATGATCATTTTTAACATATTTTAGCGAGCAAAATGGGTCCCTAGGTGTCATAAGGCCCCTAGGGAGATATGTTGTCATGCAATGTGTCAAGAGGGCTCATAGGTTAACCTATGACACTATTCCATGCATTGGAATCAATAAATTTGATCCCAATGGGTCATAATACCCCTAGGGACATATGTTGTCTTGAAATGCATTGAGAGGGGTCATAGATTAACTTATGAACTTTTTTGACAAATTTGAAAAAAAAAAAAAAATGTTCCCCAGGGGTCATAGGGTCCCTAGGGACATATGTTGTGATGAAATGCATCAAAAGGGGTCATAGGTAAACGTATGACCACTTTCAATGCATTGGAACCAACCAAATGGGTCCCTAGGGGTTGTAGGGACCCTAGGGACATATGTTGCCATAAAATGCTTCGAGAGGGGTCATAAGTTAACCTATGATGCCTTTGGACATATTAAAACCAAACAAATGGGTCCATATAGGTCGTAGGGTCTCTAGTGACATATGTTGTCATGACATGTGTCGAAACGGGTCTTAGGTTAACCTATGACCCCTTTTGATAAATTGGAACTTACCAAATCAATCCCTAAGGGTCATAGGGCCCCTAGGGACATAAGCTTTCATGAAATGCACTGAGAGGGATCATAAACTAACCTATGACCATTTTTATGCATTCAAACCCACAAAATGGGTCCCTAGGGGTCGTAGGGCTCTTAGAGAAATATGTTATCATGAAATACATTGATAGGGGTCATAGGTTAACATATGAGCCCTTTGGACACATTAGAACCAAACAAATGCATCTCAAGGGGTCATATGGCCCGTACAGAAATATATATTATTATGAAATGCATTGAAAGAGGTCATACATTAACTTATGATCCCTTTCGATGCATTGGAACCAACCAAATCACTCCCTAAGGGTCGTAGGGCCCCTAAGGACATATGTTTTCATTAAAGCATTAAGAGGGGCCATAGGTTAACCTATGACCACTTTTGACACATTAGAACCAACCAAATGAGTCACTAGGGGTCATATGGGCCCTAGGACATATGTTTTCATGAAATGCATCGAAAGGGGTCATAGGTTAACCAATGACCACTTCTGATGCATTCAAAAAAAATCAAGTCGGTCATTAGGGGTCATAGAGCCTCTAGGAACATATGTTGTCATGAAATACATTGAGAGGGGTCATAGGTTAACATATGATTCATTTCAATGCATTCAAACCAACCAAATGGTTCTATAGGGTTTGTAGGGTCCCTAGAGACATATGTTGTCATGAAATGCATCGAGAGAGGTCATAGGTTAACCTATGACTCCTTTCAATGCATTGGAACCAAATAAATAGGTCCCTAGGGGTCGCAGGGCACCTAGAGACATATTTCATCATGAAATGCATTGAGAGGGGTCATAGGTTAACCTATGATCCCTTTCAATGCATTCAAACCAACCAAATGGGGCCCTGCAGGTCATAGAGCCCCTAGGGACATATCTTGGGATGAAATTTGTCAAAAGGGGTCATCGATTAACCTATGACCCCTTTTGATTCATTGGAACAAGCCAAATTGGTCCCTAGCGGTCATAGGGCCTCTAGGGACATAAGTTGTCAATGAAATGCATCAAGAGAGGTCATAGGTTAACCTATGGCCCATTTCTACGCATTTGAACTAACTAAATGGATCCCTAGAGGTCGTAATGCCCGTAGGGACATATGTAGTCATGAAATGAGTTGACAGGGGTCATAGGTTAACCTATGATGCCTTTTGATGCATTAGAACCAATAAAATGGGTCCGCACAGGTTGTAGGGCCCTTACAGACACATGTTTTCATGAATTTCATCAAAAGGGGTCTTAGGTTAACCTATGATCCCTTTTGACACATTAGAACCAACCAAATGGGTCCTTAGGGGTCGTAGGGTTCCTAGGGACATATGTTGTTATGAAATGCATCAACAGGGATCATAGGTTAAACTATGACCCCTTTCATCACATTGGAACCAACCAAATGTGTCCCTAAGAGTAGTAGGGCCCCTACAGACATATGTCACATTGAAATGAGTTGAAAGAGGTCATAGCTTAATGTATTACCATTTTTGACACATTGAAACCAAGGAAATCGGTCCCTAAAGGTCACAGGGCGCCTTGGGACATATGTTGTCATGAAATGCATTGAGAGGGGTCATATGTTAACCTATGACCCCTTTCAACATATTAGAATAAAAAAAATGAGTCCTTAGGGTTTGTAGGGCACCTAGGGACATATGTTGTTATGAAATGCATCAAAAGGGATCTTAGATTAACCTATGACCCCTTTTGATGCATTGGAACCAACCAAATTGGTCCCTAGGGCTCGTAGGGCCCCTAGGGATATATGTTATAATGAAATGCATTGAGAGGTGTCATATGTTGACCTATGACCCATTTTGAAGCATTCAAACCAAGCAAATGGGTCCCTAGGGACATATGTTGTCATAAAATATGTCAAGAGGGCTCATAGGTTAATCTATGACACCTTTTGATGCATTGGAACCAACCAAATGCATCCCTAGGGGTCATAGGGCACCAAGAGACATATGTTGTCATGGAATTCATTGAAAGGTGTCATAGGTTAATCTATGACCCCTTTCAACAGATTGGAACTAACCAAATCTATCCCTAGGGGTTGTATGACCCATAGGGACATATGTTGTCATGAAATGCCCCTCTCGATGCATGCGAACTAACCAAATGTGTCTCTAGGGGTTGTAGCACCCATAGGAAAATATGTTGTCATGAAATGCATCAAAAGTGGTCATAAGTTAACCTATGACCTCTTTCAATGCATTGTAACCAAACAAATTGGTCCCTAGGGCTTGTACAACCCCTAGGGACATATGTTGTCATGAAATGCATTGAAAGAGGTCATAGGTTAACCTATGACCCCTTTCATAACCTATGACCTCTTTTGACACATTCAAACCAACAAAATGAGTCCATAGGGGTCGTATGACTCCTAGGGACATATGTTGTTATAAAATGCATCAAGAAGGGTCATAGGTTAACCTATGACTCCTTTCAATGCATTGGAACCAACCAAATCAGTTCCTAGGGGTTGTAGGGCCCCTAGGGACATATGTTGTCATGAAATGCATCGAGAGTGGTCATAGGATAACTTATGACCTATTTCAATGCATTCGAACCAACCAAATGGGTCCCAATGGGTCATAGGGCCCATAGGGACATCTTGTCATGAAATGTATCAAAAGGGGTCATAGATTAACCTAAGACCCCTTTCGATGCTTTGGAACCAACCAAATTAGTTTCTAGGGGTTGTAGGGCTCCTAGGGACATGTTATCATGAAATTCTTTATAGGTTAACCTATGACCCCTTTTGATGCATTCGAACCAACCAAATGGGTCCCTAGTGGTTGTAAGACCCCTATGGACATATGTTGTCATGAAATATGTCGAGAGGGGTCATAGGTCAACCTATGACCCTTTTTGACTCATTATAACTAACCAAATCAGTCCATGGGCATCATAGGGCCCCTAGGGACATATGTTGTCATGAAATGCATCAAGAGGGGTTAGAGGTTAACCTATGACCCCTTTCGATGCATTGAAACCAACCAAATCAGTCTATAGGGCTCATAGGGCCCTTAGGGACATATGTTGTTATGGAATGAGTTGAGAGAGATCATAAGTTAACCTATGACCCCTTTCGATGCATTAGAAGCAACCAAATGGGTACATAGGGGTCATAGGGTCTCTAAGGACATATGTTATTTAATTTTGACCCCTTTCGATGCATTAGAGGCAATGAAATGGGTCTCTAGGGGTCGTAGGGCCCCTAGGGATATATGTTGTCATGAAATGCATCGAGAGGTGTCATAGGTTAACCTATGACCCCTTTCCACACATTTGAACTAACCAAATTGGTCCCATGGGTTCGTAGTGCCCGTAGTGACATATGTTGTCATGAAATTCATCTAGAGGGGTCATAGGTTAACCTATCAGCCCTTTCAATACATTCAAACCAACCAAATGGTTCCTTAGGGGTCATAGGGCCCCTAGGGACATATGCTATCATGAAATTTTTTGAAATGCGTCATAGGTTAACCTATGACCCTTTTCAGTGCATTGGAACCAACTGAATGAGTTCCTAGGGTTTGTAGGGCCCCTAGGGACATATGTTTTGATGAAATGCCTCGAGTGGGATCATAGGTTAAACTATGACCACTTTCAATGCATAGGAACCAACCAAATGGGTCCCTAGGGGTCATAGGGCACCTACGGATGTATGTTGTCATGAAATGCATTGAAAGGGGTCATAGGTTAACCTATCACCACTTTCAGTGCATTCAAACCAATCAAATTGGTCCCCAAGGGTTGTAGGGACCCTAGGTTAATATGTTGTCATGAAATACATTCAAATGGCTCATAGGTTAACCCATGACCCCTTTGGACACATTCGAACCAACCAAATGAGTACCTAAGGGTCATAGCGCCCTTAGAGACCTATGACCCCATTCGATGCATTACAACCAACAAAATGGGTCCTTAGGGGTCAAAGGGCCCATAAAGACATATTTTTTCATGAAATGCATCGACATGGGTCAATGGTTAATTTATGACCCTTGTTAATGCATTTGAGCCAAAAAAAAGGGTCCCTAGGGGTCATAGGGCCCTTAAGGACATATGTTGTCATGAAATACACCAAGAAGGGTTGTAGGTTAATTTAGGACACCTTTCCACGCATCAGACCTAACAAATTCAGTTTGTAGGGGTCGTAGGGCACCTAGGAACATGTTGTCATGAAATGTGTTGAGAGGGGTCATAGGTAAATTTCTAAACCCTTTTGACAAATTCAAACCAAACAAATAGTTCCCTAGGGGTCATAGGGCCCCTGGAGATAGATGTTATCATAAAATGCATTGAAAAGGGTGATAGGTTAACATATGATCCCTTTCAACACATTAGAACCAACCAAATGGGTTACTAATGGTTGTAGGGACCCTAGGCACACATGTTATCATAAAATGCATCGAGAGGGGTCATAGGTTAACCTATGATACTTTTTGACATTTTTGAAACAACCAAATGGGTCTCTAGTGGTCATAGGGCCCATAGGGACATATGTTGTCATGAAATACATTGAGAAGGATCATAGGCTAACCTATGACTTCTTTCAACTTATTCGAACCAACCAAATGGGTCCCTAGGGGTTGTAGGGCCCATAGGGACATATGTTGTAATGAAATGTATTGAGAGTAGTCATAGGTTAACCTAGGGCTCATTTTGACACATTCAAACCAACCAAATGGTTCTGTAAGAGTCGTAGGGCCACTAGGGACAGATGTTGTTATGAAATGCATCGAGAGGGGTCATAGGTTAACCTATGACTCCTTCCTATACATTGGAACCAACCAAATGAGTACATAGGGGTCATAGGGACACTAGGGACATATGTCATCATGAAATGCATCGAGAGGGGTGATAGGTTTCCTTATGACACCTCTCAATGCATTCAAACCCACCAAATGGGTCTCTAGGGGTCGTAGGGCCTTTAAGGACATATCTTTTAATGAAATGTGTTGAAAGGTGTCATAGATTAACCTATGACCCCTTCTGATTTATTGGAACAAACCAAACCTATCCCTAGCTATTGTAGGGCCTCTAGGGACATATGTTGTCATGAAATGCATCAACCTATGACCCCTTCCGATGCATTCAAACAAACAAAATATGTCTATAGTATTCATAAGGCTCCTAGGGACATATGTTGTGATGAAATGATTTGATAGGGGTCATAGGTTAACCTATGTTATCTTTCGATGCATTCAAAACAACCAAATGGGTCTGCACAAGTTGTAGGGCCCTTATGGATATATGTTGTCATAAAATGCATTGAAAGGGGTCCTCGGTTAACCTATGACACCTTAGAAGCATTGGAACCAACCAAATGGGTCCCTAGGGGTCGTCGGGCCCCTAAGGATATATGTTGTCATGAAATGCATCGATAGGGATCATAGGTTAACCTATGACCCCTTTCATCACATTGGAACAAACCAGATGCATTCCTAGGGATTGTAGGGCCCATAGGGTCATATGTTGTCTTGAAATTCATTGAAAGGGGTCATAGGTTAACCTATGACCCCTTTCGATGCATTAAAATTGAGAAAATTGGTCCCTAAACATCATAGGGCCCCTAGTGACATATGTTCTCATGAAATGCATTGAGAGGGGTCATAGGTTAACCTATGACCCATGTCTACACACTTAAATTGACCAAATTGGTCCCTAGCAGTTGTAGGACCCTTAGGGACATATTTTGTCATGAAATACATTAAAAGATGTAATAGGCTTGATGCATTCCAAACAACAAAATTGGCCCCTATGGGTTGTAGGGCCCCTAGGAACATATGTTGTCATGAAATGCATCGAGTCCATGCATTAGAACAAATAAAATGGGTCCCTAGGGGTCATAGGGCCCCTAAGGATATATGTTGTCATTAAATGCATTGAAAGGGGTCATAGGTTAAACTACGACCCCTTTCAACACATTGGAACAAACCAAATTGATCCTTATGGGTAGTAGGGACCCTAGGGACATATGTTGTCATGAAATGTGTTGAGAGGAGTTATAGGGTAACCTATAACCCCTTTCGATGCACTTGAACTAACCAAATGGCTCCCTAGGGGACGTAGGGCCCTTAGAGGCATATGTTGTCATGAGATGCATCAATAGGGGTCATAGTTTAACCTATTACCCTTTTTCGACCCATTGGAACCAACCAAATTATTCCAAAGGGTTTCTAGGGCCCTTAGGGAGATATGTTGTTGTGAAAAGCATCGAAAGGGGTCATAGGTTAACCTATGACCCATTTTGATTCATTGGAACCAAAAAAATTTGTCCCTAGGGGTTGTAGGGCCCCTAAGGACATATATTGTCATGAAATGCATTGAGAGGGGTCATATGTTAAAGTATGACACCATTTCATGCATTGGAACTAACTAAATTGGTCCCTAGGGGTCGTAGGGTCCCTAGGGACATATGTTGTCATGAAATGTGTTGAGAGTGGTCATAGGTTAATTCATAATCTCTTTTGATGCATTGGAACCAACCAAATGGGTCCCTAGGGCTTGTAGGGCACCTAGGAACATATGTTTTCATGAAATGCATCAAAAGGGTTCATAGGTCCCTAGGGGTCGTAGGGCCCCTAGGAGCATATGTTATCATGAAATGCATCAAGAGGGGTCATAGGTTAACCTATGACCCCTTTTGATGCATTCAATCCAACCAAATGGGTCCATAGGGGTGTACGACCCCTGGGGACATATGTTGTCATGAAATGCATCGAAAGGGGTCTTAGGTTAATTGATGAACCAACAAAATTGGTCCATATGGGACGTAGGGCCCCTAGGGACATATATTGTTATGAAATGCATCAAGAGGGGTGATAGCTTAACCTAATATCCATTTTCTTGCATTTAAATCAACAAAATGTGTCCCTAGGTGTCGCTAGGCCCCTAGGGACATGTGTTGTCATGAAATGTGTCAACATGGGTCATAGGTTAACATATGACCCCTTTTGACATATTGGAACTTACCAAATGCATCTCTATGGGTCATAGGGCCCCTAGGGAGATATTTTGTCATGAAATGTGTTGAAAGGGGTCATACATTAACATATGACCCCTTTCCATGCATTGGAGCCAACCAAATTAGTCCCTAGGGGTCATATGGCCCCTAGGGACATATGTTGTAATAAAATGCATTGATAGGGATTAGAGGTTAACCTATGACCACTTTTGATGCATTTGAACCAACCAAATGAGTCCCTAGGGGTATTAGGGCCCCTAGGGACATATGTTGTCATGAAATGCATGTAAAAGGGTCATAGGTTAACCTATGACAACTTCTAGTGCATTCAAAACAATCAAATTAGTCCCTACGGGTTGTAGGGCCCCTAGGGACATATTTTGTCATGAAATGAATTGAGAGGGGTTATAGGTTAACCTATGACCCCTTTTGATGCATTCAAACAAAAAAAATGGTTCGGTAGGGCTCGTATGGCTCTTAGGGACATATTTTGTCTTGAAATGCATCGAGAGGTGTCATAGGTTACTATGACTCCTTTCGATGCATTAGAACCAACCAAATCTATCCCTGGGGGTTGTAGGGCCCCTAGGGACATATGTCGTTATAAAATGTGTTGAGAGGGGTCATAGGTTAACCAATAACCCCTTTCGATGCATTCGACCCAACCAAATGGGTCCCTAGGGGTTGTAGGGTCCTTAGGGAGATATCTCATGATGAAATGCATCGATAGGGGTCATAGATTAACCTATAACACATTTTGAATCATTGGAACAAACCAAATCAGTTCCTAGAGGTCGTAGGGCCTCTAAGGACATATGTTATCATAGAATGCATCGAGAGAGGTCATAGGGTAACCTATAACTACTTTTGACACATTTGAGCCAACCAAATGGCTACATAGGTGTCGTAAGGCCCCTAGGGACATATGTTGTCATGAAATGCATCTATAGAGGTCATAGGTTAACCTATGATGCCTATCGATGCATTTGAACCAATCGAATGGGTCCGCATCGGTTCTAGGCCCCCTAGGGACATATGTTCTCACGAAATGCATCAAAAGGGGTCATAGGTTAACCTATGACCCATTTGGATGCATTGGAACCAACCAAATGGGTCCCTACAGGTCGTAGCATCCCTAGGGACATATGTTGTCATGAAATGCATCAACAAGAATCATAGATTAACCTATGACCTGTTTCATTAGATTGGAACCTACAAAATGTGTTAATAGGGGTTGTAGGGCCCCTAGGAACATATGTTGTCTTGAAATGTGTTGAAAGGGGTCATAGGTTAACCTTTGACCCCTTTCGACATGTTGGAACCAAGAAAATTGATCCCTAGGGGTCATAGGGCCCCTAGGGACATATGTTCTCATGAAATGCATTGAGAGGGGTCATAGGTTAACCTATGACCCCTTTCGACATATTGGAATTGACCAAATGAGTCCTTAGGGGTCATAGGGCCCCTAGGGACATATGTTGTAATGAAATGCATTGAAAGGGGTCATAGTTTAACGTATGACCAGTTTTGGTTCTTTCAAACCAATGAGATTGACATCTAGAAGTCATAGGGCCCCTAGGGACATATGTTGTCCTGAAATGAGTCGATCCATTGAAACTCACCAAATGGGTCCATTGAGGTTGTAGGGCATATATTGTCATGAAATGCTTCAAAAGGCATATTAGGTTAACTTATGATCCCTTTCGATGTGTTGGGACCAACTAAATCAATCCTTAGGGGTCGTAGGGTGCTTAGAGATATATGTTATATTGAAATACATTGAGAGGTGTCATACGTTACCCTATGAATCCTTTTGAAACATTCGAAGCAACCAAATGCATCCCTAGGGTTCATAGTGCCCCTAGGACATATGTTGTCATGAAATGAATTGAGAGGGTCATAGATTAACCTATAACCCCTTTCAACATATTTGAACCAACCAAATGGGTTTGTAGGGGTCCCCTAGCGACATCTGATGTCATGAAATGCATCAAAAGGGGTCATAGGTTAACCTATGACCCCTTTCAATGGAGTGGAACCAACCAAATCAATCCCTAGGGGTCACAAGGTCCCTAGGGACATATGTTGTCATGAAATGGTCAAGAGGGGTCATAGGTTAACCTATGACACTTGACAGATGGAAACACATCAAATGGGTCCCTATGTGTTGTAGGTCCCTTAGGGAAATATGTTGTCATGAAATACATTGAAAGTGGTCATATGTTAACCTATGACCACTTTCTTCACATTGGAACCAACCAAATTGGTCCCTAGGGGTTGTAGGACCCCTAGGGACATATGTTGTTATGAAATGCATCAATAGGGGTCATGGGTTTAATGCATTTGAACCAATCAAATTGGTCCCTAGGGGTTGTAGGGCCCCTAGGGACATATGTTATCATTAAATGCATCAAGAGGGGTCATAGGTTACTCTATGACCCCTTTTAACACATTGCAACTAGTAAAATGGGTCCCTAGGGGTCATAGTGCCCTTAGAGACATATTATGTCATGAAATGCATCAAAAGGGGTCCTAGGTTAATGTACGATCACTTTTGACACATTGGAACCAACCAAATTGGTCCCTATGGGTCGTACGGCCCCTAGAGACATATGTTTTAATGAAATGTGTCAAGAGGGGTCGTAGGTTAACCTATGACCCCTTTCGATGCACTCAATTTAACCAAATGGGTCCCTAAAGGTCATAGGGCCCCTATGGACATATGTTGTAATGAAATGTGTCGACCCACCAGAACAAACCAAATCAGTCCCTACGTGTTGTAGGGCCCCTAGTGACATATGTTGTCATGAAATACATCGAGAGGGGTCATAGGTTATCTTATGACCCTATGACCCG
Source organism: Cupressus sempervirens (assembly GCA_028749045.1). Taxonomy (NCBI): domain Eukaryota; kingdom Viridiplantae; phylum Streptophyta; class Pinopsida; order Cupressales; family Cupressaceae; genus Cupressus; species Cupressus sempervirens. Next base: position 105,256,889 of record CM053790.1, on the reverse strand, counting down.
TTTTGATGCATTGAAATGAACCAATTTAGTCCCTAGGGGTCATAGGGCCCCTAGGGACATACGTTGTCATGAAATGAAATGAGAGGGGTCATAGGTTAACCTATGACACTTTTTCATGCATTGGAACCAACTAAATGGGTCTTTAGGGGTTGTAGGGCCCCTAGGGACATATGTTGTCATGAAAAGCATTGGGACCTATGATCCCGTTCGACGCATTGGAAACAACCAAATGGGTTCTTAGGGGTCGTAGTGCACCTTGGGACATATGTTGTTATGAAATGCATCAAAAGGGGTCATAGGTTAACCTATGACTACTTTTGATGCATTCAAACCAATCAAATTTGTCCCTAGCGGTCGTAGGGCCCCTAGGGACATACGTTGTCATGAAATGAGTCGATAGGGGTCATAAGTTAACCTATGACCCTATTCGACATATTCAAACCAACCAAATGGGTCTGTAGAGGTTGTAGCACCCCTAGTGACATATGATGTCATGAATTGCATCAAAAGGGGTCTTAGGTTAACCTATGACACCTTTCGATGCATTAGGACCAACCAAATCTGTCCCTAGGGGTCATAGGGCCCTTAGGGACATATGTTGTCATGAAATTCATCGAGAGGGGTCATAGGTTACCCTATGACCCCTGTATATGCATTTGAATCAACCAAATGTGTCCTTGGAGGTCATCGAGCCCCTAGGGACATATGTTGTCATGAAATGCATAGACAGAGGTGATAAGTTAACTTATGAGACCTTTCGATACATTGGAACTTACGAAATGCATCCCTAGGGGTTGTAGGACCTAGGACCCTTGTCAACACATTTGAACTTACCAAATGTATCCCTAGGGGTCATAGGGTCCTTAGGAACATATATTCTCATGAAATGCATTAAAAGCGGTCATAAGTTAACCTATGACCCCTTTCGATGCATTGGAACCATTCAAATCGGTCCCTAGGGGTCGTAGGGCCTCTAGGGACATATGTTGTTATGAAATGCATTGAGAGGGGTCAAAGGTTAACCTATGACACGTTTCGATGTATTGAAACCAATAAAATAGTTCCCTAGGGTTCATAGGTCCCCTAGGCACATATGTTGTCATGAAATGCATCGAGAGGGTTCATAGGTTAACCTATGACCCCTTTTGATGAATTGGAACCAACCAAATGGGTCCCTAGGGGTCATAGTGCCCTTAGGGACATATGTTGTCATGAAATGTGTCAAGAGGTTTTGATGCATTCAAACCAACAAAATGGATCCCTATAGGCATTAGGGCTCCTAGGCACATATGTTGTCATGAAATACGTTAAGAGGGGTCATAGATTAACCCATGACCCCTATCGATGCATTCGAACCAACTAAATGGGTCCCTAGGGGCCTTAGAGCCCCTAGGGACATATGTTTTCATGGAATATCATTGACAAGGATCATAGGTTAACCTATGACACGTTTCAACACATTCGAACCAAAAAAATGGAGCATAGGTGATAATAATAATAATATATATTACTATACTATATTTAATAATTATATTAAAAATCATAATAATATAATATAATAATCATATATATATTAATATATTATAATTATAGGTCATAATAATAATAATGATAATAATAATAGTAATAACATATATTACTATATTATATTTAATAATAATAGTAAAAAACATAATAATACAATATAATAATCAAATTTGTTCACATTGCCCACACAATTTGTTCACTTCCCTCCAAAATTTTGGAATCTATTTTGGGTACCTGATCTCATATTGAGTATCCAATTTGATATCGGATAGTCGTATGAGATCAGGTACATGAAATGCTGGCATGCTTTTCCCAACGTATTCCCTATCATTGTAGACTTGACAATCACATTTTTTGTGGGCCATTTTCATGGATTTGGAGAAAACTAAATTTTTTGGGCCCATACGGTCGAAAAAGGTTCTATAATATATGATTAGGTGTTTGATATTATTTTTTGAATGGGGAGTAGTAGTCGTCAAAAGGCTAAAAGCAAAAGGAAGGTATCAAATGAAGAAATTGCATCATATACAGAAAGGGACAAGCTAAATCATCGAAGGAAGAGACAAGGCATGTTAAATGTGTGTCAAGTTGACGATGTATTGGTCGAAGGTGAAATCATAGAGTTAGATAATGAATATGTGTAGTTGGGGACTGAAAATATGCCAATTGGTAACGATAATGTTGGGATTGAAAATTTAGACAATGAAAATTTGGAGAATGAAATGCTACCAAGTCATAATATAAATTGCATGATTGACCATGTCAAAAATGATAATACATAGGAATGTACATATCTCCTAATTGTAATCGACATGAAGGTTCTAGAACACCAAAATGGATAATTGAAATTAATGAAATGATTGTTACCAATTTGGAAGGGAAAAATTAGAAAGAGCCATTCGGTTATGGGCTTCAAGACTATATAAGATGTTTTTCAACAACAAGACAGTGGTGGAGCAATGTTAGCTTTTTATGCACTTTTTAAAGATGCAAAAGATGAGACGTATGATTTCCAAATTGAAGATTTGTGTCAATAAAAATTTGGAAAGAAATGCCATTATTGTTAAGAATCTTTTCTGTGCTCTCAATAGCATTGGGAAAAATAATAGGGAGAAGGATAAGAGAGTTGCTCAAAGGGTTATTACAACCTGTTTGGTAAGCCATCATTTGAGAAAGGATAGATATATCAGAGAAACTTGTATATTCTTGAACCTAAATCATACTACTTTGAAAAGATCACCTAGTAGATGAGAAAGAATTGATGATCTTCTTCAAAATGAAACATGGGTTTTTGGTGGGGGACTTTGACGTTTTGATAAGAAGCTATCCGATGATGTGAAGGAAGAAATTACACAATTTTGGCACTCTAGCTCAAGAGTATCACCCAATTCTAAAGACATGTTAAAGTTGAGAATTGGCATTAGAGACCGCATGCCACATCCTTAACATTATTTGGAGGTAAGTTAAACTATGTTGTTTAAACAATTTAGAGAGTCATCCAAGATTTCATATATCACAAAGGGCTTTTGAATCTTTGAAGCCATTTTATTGTGTGGCACTTAAAATTTGAAATAAATGTTGTTGCAAATATCATGCTAAGTTTTCTATGCACCATGAACTATTATGTTAAATCAATTCTACTTTTCATACTAAAGAAATGTTGGAGAATTGTGGTGCTACTGGTTTTTTAAAATCATCAAGAGACTTGCTAGATCAATTTTTATGTTGTAGAGTTTATGGTTGTTTCTTTTATAGAAATACTTGCTTAAATGAAAAGTGTTCAAAATGTGGTGGCTTATCAAAGTTTGACACATATTTCCATGAGGAGTGCAAAGAAGATCTTGGGTAGACAATAGTAAAAAAATAGTATATGAAATGATGAAATACACATTGAAGAGTGGGGTTGAGGGCTCTAGATGTGAATTGGTTGCAAAAAAAAAGAGAGTGACCAGCTTTATTTCAAATTTCAAGACAAATCTTTTCTACAAGTATGAAAGACATAGTCATAGGTCTTAGTGGCTAGATCAACAATTTAGAATGTGTAAGGAGACATTTTCCATTAGCACTATTATATTGGTTGTTGACTTTGCTAAGAACTACACATTGCAACCTCAAAATGAGACACAATCTCAGTATTACAACTCCATTCAAATTGCTATTTTCATCTACATAACATATAGACATGCCCCTAATATTGCAGAAGATAATTGAAAGATTATTAGAGAGTGCCATTTTTATATGAGTGATGATAGATCCCACACTCACGAGTTTGTGCAACATTGTTTTGAGAATTATTTTGATTTCTTACATGCAATTGCTATGGATAGACATATCATTTGGTCAGATAATTGTAAAGGTCCATTTAAGAATGCTCGCATGTTTTATTAGTTGTGTAGGATGCATTTAGAGAGGGGGTACCTCATATTTGGAGTTTTTTGAGTCCAGACATGGGAAAGGGGAACATGATGGAGCAGCGGCATGTATGAAGGGAGCTCCAGTTAAGGAGCAAAGCTTTTTGATGCTTGTAGCATTGTTGTTTGGTGTAGTTTAGCATTATCAAGTGGGGGACTCTTGATTTAGTAGTAAATACATTCTTTTGGTTGGTTGAGGAAGGGTCCATAAGTGAGAGATTAGATTGTACTATAGTGAGAGACTCATAGAAAATGAATTCATTCCAGAGCTTTGATTCTAGCACATGGACCATTTGGACACGACAACTAGCTTGTTTTTGTCCTAGTTGTTTTCAGTGTTATTAGGATCACTCTGAGTTGACTGCATGGGAAGACACATGAGATGCACATTATCTTACTCCATTGTCTATCATACCCTCTATCAAAAATGATGACATGGAAAGTTCACTTGAGCATAACCATCTATCAGATCTTCTTCAACTAGGACATGTCTTTGTATTGGTTGCAGCATAGAGGAATGATGAGAAATCAGATTACTGGTTAGCAAATTGTGTAAGAGGTAAAAAAAATCTTGCACAATCGATCATAGATGAAGATGGATTCATATATCCTATTGGTTTAGTGGTTTTTTTTGGAACATGGTTGCAAACATACATACTTAGAAATAATTGAATTCCTACATTCGATGACTATCAAAAGCTCAAAATAATTCACATATATTCGCATCTTTTTATAGCAACAAATGTAAAGTTGTTGAAGCATCAAAGAAGACCAAAAGTAAAATAACTTTTTACTATTACTAATGTTGATCATGAAGCCCTATTGGGGACCCTAAAATAGAGAAAGGACCCTACGGGAACACTCTACTAGGTATATTTACTTCTTATGTTATTTTGTTCATAATGATTTGGTGAACCGATGATTATCTTGTTTAATACAATAAGTTACTAATATTTTTTATGATATTGGAATGTAGGTACATAATGAAGAGTAGCCATGCATGAAGATGAAAAACTAAATAAGGAGCATAATGAAGAAAAATCTATTCTATTTTTGACAATACTTTCATTGACACTACAATATTTGACACTATTATTTTTGTCACTACAATTTTCAGTAGTTGTGTATTGATGTAATAATGATGGAACACTTGAGATATTGTAAATATAAGCTTGTTGATTTAATGTAAGAAACAAAGATGATTTCACTTAATGCAATTTATGTGGAGGGACCTAAAAAATGATGATTTTAATACAAACTAACACCCAAATTGCATTGTTCCCAATGCCAAAAACTTGAGATAGGTAAAAAAAAATGTTTTTACTTAATATTAACTATTGTCACAAAATTTTGCACACTTTTCAAAAAAATTTATGTAAGGAAAGCCTTGTGAAACATGGAAATGACCTCCAAGTGTGGGACTTGCACTCTAATGTCAAGTCTCCAAAATGCTGGTGTAGTGCCTACTCTCATTCACATCTTTCTGGACACATTGTTGCTATTATTGTCATACTAAGTTAGACTAGTTTTATGATGATGGTTAGTATTATTGTTTTGAGACTACCAGATATTATGCTATGGATTCAGTAGATGTATGATGAGATTACTTAGACTCCAAATTTCATATATGCATGATGGTTATTACATTATTTCCAGTTATTGATGTTGATTACTTAGATGGTTTATTATTACATGTGTTTTCTTATGGATACTTACCCCATACTTGCATGTGTATGGTGTGTGTGTTTGTTCTCTTATTGTATGGCATTTCTGATGTGGTTAAGGAAGAGAGTCATAGTCACTTGGTAGTCGAAATCTACATCATGCACCACTTCCTACCATTTCCTATTTAGCTTAGCATATATATATATATATATAGTATGTACATGCATGGCTTTTATGTAGGTTGCAGGTACCAAGTATCGACTTTCCTAAATTTCCAAGATGAGAGTACCCTATCGCACTATCTTAATAGTAAGAGAGGGGAGATAAATTCTCAAGTCCAAATCCTAAACCCTTAAACCTTTTTGTCCTAGAGAGGTATGACAAGTATCTAAGATATTTTACTTTCCGAATGTGTCAGATGACATAATTTGTGATTTTAACCCTTTAGACTGATTTTGTATGGATTGTTCTATGATGAGTTTTCATATTTTATCTTAGAGGTCTATGGTGAAATTTTTATTAATTAAGTCTTAAATTAAAAGATTTAATTAATAATTTAATTATTTTGGAAAAATTAATATAATATCATGACCTTTATATATTTTGATTTTCATTAATTAAATGGGAATTAATTGAGAAAAGAATTAAATAGAAGAAATTAAAATTAATAATAATAATAATAAATATTAATAAAATAATAAATAAATAATAATAGAAATAATAAAAGAATTAAAATAAAATTTATAAGCTTGCCTAAGAGTAAACACACCTTTTGATTGCACATATGTCAACAACACAGGAGTTAGCGCACAAATTAAGCACATGGTGTCTACAATCTTGTGACTCATCTAGAAGGTTGGAAAATACTCATGCTTAGTTGTTAACACCTTCTAGTTGTTTCTAGAGACATTCTAGGTGCTTCTTAAGAGTTCTATATATTTAAGCACTCTTAGAAGCTTAGAGAGTATGTTTGGAGGACCCGAGAATGTGAGAGAAGGAAGGAGCTTGCTCTACAGATTCTAAGGAGAAGTGATTTAGCATTAGTGTCCAGGTAGACACTTGTGATTTTTGCATATGATATTTCACTTCTTGCTCTTCCTATCTTCTTCATGTCTTCTGAATGCTTTCTGAGGATTCTATGTGTGAATGATTTGGTTATATGCAATTTTGTCATGGATATCTAAATTACTGTACGTGAAACCTCCACATGTGTAGATCTGAGAATTCTATGGACTAGGGTTTGAAAGTTTATAGGCAAATCTTTTTTAAGGAATTAATGGGTAAATTAGAGAACAGTTATTTTTTTAAGAGAAATTCTTGATTCATCGAAATGAAAAGCCCTTCTTGTGTAAAATTAGATATATGTTCTCTTTTTATATATACATATAAAATCTACATACATACATACATACATACATACATATCTATATCTATATCTATATCTATATATATACATACATACATATATACATATACATATATATATATATATATATATATATATATATTTATTAAATGCAGTAATGTTTGATAATAAATTGCATGTATATATACATATATATACACATATATATATGTATATACATATACATATATATATATATGTGTATATATATACATATACATATACATATACATATACATATGTATATACATATGGATATGTTATATATATACATATACATATATATATATATAATTAAAAGCGCAGTGGAGAAATATACATATCTAAAAATGAATCGTAGTGGCTATATAATATTGAATATCAATTGGGAAACACATTTAAAATATATATATATATATATATATATATAAATGAGAGGGGCGGGTTACACCCCCCTCCCATACCCCAGTGCCTTTAATGGTCGCAGGGTACCTGTGCACGCAGTTTACCCATGACAGAGCATTGTATAATGCATAAGTCGCAGGGTACCTATGTATGCAGAGTACCCGTGATGGGATGTCACATTGTGACAGTTGCATGAATCGACAACGAAGACTTTTTAATTTTGATTATTTAAAAAAAATAAAATGTTTATGTTATATATGTCATCGACTTTTAATATATCCATTACCATAGTTAATGATATTAAATATTAATATTATATATTATGTATATATATTATATTAATAATTAATAATTATTATATTAATAATAAATGAAAATTTATTATTAGTTTTCATTCCAAAGAAATTAATTATTTTATAATATTTTAGTTATTAATATAAATTTTATTCAAATGTAATTTGGAGGAAATTTGCAATTGCTTTTATTGAGTTTTCAATTGATCTATTGAATTTTCTATGTGTTCTATTGGAAAATGATGGGGGTCTTATACAAATATTGTATATATAATATACTCTTAGAAACATCTTAATATATTGATTTAATGGGTTATGGGGAAAGTACTTTTATCTATCAAACAAATACGTGGGTTAGGTAAAATGCACAGTTTCTCCACTTGATATCTAAATTTGAAAATGAAAACTAAGACCTCCACACTTAATTTAACTATGTAATTTTAGCAAACCAAAACATGTGCTTGCTTTGTGTTTTCTCTATACTATCTCTTTTGGATTTTAGGTTGACTAGTGTTGACCAGTTATAGGACATCTACCAAAGGCTCTGATGTTATGATTGTGATTTCATGATGATGTCCTTTGATCTCAATTTTTATAAACTCAACCATGGTTATGTGATGCCATGCTGATTGATATTATCTTCAATCTTTTTGTATAAGCTATGATATATGTAACCTTTTTATGAGTTATCGATCAGTTGTATTGGATTACTTTCCAATTACTTGATGGGATTGACTTGTTTATCTGATCTTGATGATGTCATGTTGTGACATGTTTTGACTCAACCAGTTTTGATTCTTTGATCAGTATTATTTTGAGGTGCTTTTTGGTTGCTTGTTAAGAACCAATGATTATTGCGATTATCAGTGATACCTTCAGTTGCCAATATAGAACTATTGTGGTCATGATTATCTATGATGTTTTTTAGTTGCTCATGGAGATTTGATGTTTATATTGTGGATTATATTTTGGTATTTTTTGATAAATGGTTTCATGAGCTTAGGGTAGGTTATCTACTTGTAGTGATGGGAAGTGACTTGCATTGGGGCCGGGGCCCTAAGAGGCTGCCAGGGTAACTCATTGTAAGTTGTTTTAATAAGTGAAAACATTACATCTAATACTAGCTTAAATGGACTTAATAAGATAATTGTTTGTTCTTGCCCATGCCTTAAGTGCTAGTATAGACTAGGATGGGAGTAGAGAGAACGCTTGGTTGCGACCTTGCATTCTGTAGTATGCCTCTTCTAAATGAGAGGATACTAGTAGCCACATAGGGATCACTAGGGGGCTGGGGTCTATTGGGAGACTACCAGGGTAACTCTAGCATGATCCGTGAAATGACACTTTCCCGCTTGCATAGTAGGTTTCCTACATGTCTTTGTGTGCCTCTAGGATTAGATGTCGATTTGTGATTGGAACCTTTGAGTTAGTATACTTCTAGGATTCCTAGACTTAAAGAGTATTTGTTCTATATGGTTTGATAACCCATTTTGGGACTTGAGATTATGTCCTTAGCGTGGTGGGAGTGGACCATCTAGGTACCACGCGGTCGAGTGGTAGTTTTTTTTCACTCTTACCATTTGAGATCCGTTTGAGACACAGTGGTGAATACATTCTTTGTTGGCATCTATCTTCATTCTATTCATGGATTATGATGGTGGACACATATCCTTATATTGATGATTAGCATATGTTAGATGATGTTATCTTATGTTTTATTTTGCATGATTAGATTTCTTATGCATATGTTGTAGTATGTTATATTTCTTTCTACATATGATGTAGTATGTTTTAGGAGTGACATTCCTACTATGATAATATCGATGATCTCTTTGGTGAATTCAAATGTTACACATGGAGGGATGGATAGGGCCCACGATGGTCTAATGGTGCTATTTACAGTTGGGAGGAACCATGTTCTTGGTTAATTTTGTTTGTGATAAATGGCTATCTGTTAGGATGGATGTTATATCTTTTATGATGATGTATCATGTATGAAATGTGGTTTCATTTAATTTATTGCATCATGAACTAGAATTAGATCTAAGATGTATTTTATTTTCACACACGTATATTCTTTTAAGCCTTTCATACCCTATGGCATGTATAGCGGATGATTGAGTATTCTGAAAAGTAATGTATGAACATTGGACTTTTCATTATTATTTCATGTGGATGTAGCATTAGATGGAATCATTAATATTAGTTGATTTGGATGTAATTCAACGCTAAGGGATCCATGAAGAATGTAACCTATTATGGATATTATGTTTTTCTTTTCTACTATGTTATGAATGGTTTTACTTTCATGTTTGAAAAAAATAAAATAAAAAAATGTTACCAAACTTAGTGAAACTTTAGGTTAATTATTTGAATCCCTTGGTAGGGCATTACAGCTGGCTTCATTTTCTATCTAGATACACCTAACTACTCTTGAGAGGAAAAGGGAGAAGGAGATGCAAAAAAACATAGTCTATCCAATCTATTCTAAGGAAGTGACACACCAAAATAGAGTGTTCAAACCAATCTCTGCCCATCTATGCACTTCTTGAACCATCATGACACCAAAAGATATAAACATTCATACTTGTTTTAACCTAACAATCACATGCAGATCAGAAAACCAAAATCAATGATGCAAGGAAGAAGAGAATTCACTTATATATCATTCATAGGCCAAAAAGACATACAGTCATGCAAGATTGTAGATATCCATAATACACCAATGAGAGGCAAATAATTCTTGCACTACAAATCAATGGCTGAAGGAGATAAGGTAGAATGTCATATAGTTTAGAGGCAAAGGAAATTTACAGTGACAAGCCAGAGCAATGCCACAAAAATAGAGAAGAGTTGACCCTTAACAAAATTTACATAATCTTCCTTTATAAATCAGGCATAACTAAGATATTTTCTACACTAAACCTAAACCCAACCACTACCATTTAAGATTGTGGAGGAGAATCCTACAAATTTGGAAGAAAATTTGATCTTGGAACAACTCCAAATGCAATCGTGACATGGGAAAAATAAAAATCAACACATCTAGCCATAAGAGATCAAATCCAAAAGATTTTATTATCACAATAATTAATGAGGGATGGAGATGCATTAATGACATGAAATAATCCCTAAAGGATGTTGCTCAACATTAAAGATCAATCCTGGTGACATGCCATGGCTACAACAAAAAAATCTGCACCGCTATCAAAGAAAACATAGGATGGGATAACATGCACATTAACCCACCATGAAAATATAGAGTTGACTGCAAGAAATCAATTGAACTACCTAAAAAATCATGTGAATCATTGATGCAGATCTTCTTTTGATTATGAATGGCCTAGATGTTGTGAAAAATATCTCCAATTGATAAATAAAACATAGCCCTCGATCAAGATCCTTATTTTACATGGATGGTTGGGATGAAGTAAGGAATCTCAAAAGAATGCCTCTAAATCTAATGGCCATCATATTTTTCATAATAGGCACTAAGAAAGGTGAGAAAACATGAGAACCATTAGATCAAAAGGGGCCCAGCAAGACAAAGATCCACCACATGGCAAGTGCTCGCTATGTCACATAGAATAAACTGCCTCACAACTTTGCATAGCAACAAAGAGATAACCCTTGATGAATCTTGATCTGATGGTAGAATGCAATAAAGGAATTGAACCACCACCTGGAACTCATTCGTTCATTGGCATGTTCCCAAATATATGGTCAAATAGGCAACACACAATTTTGCAATTTAGCAAAAGCAAGAAAAGACACTTCTTGAAATGTCGAAACATAGAATGTTAACCCTAACAAAAAATGTGTGTTAACCCACAACTCAACACATGAAGGAAGAGGGAACTAGTTTGGCAATTGGTCACTATGTCACATAAAAAAAAATACCTTGCCACTTTGCATAGTGACACAACAACTATGGTTAACATGCAATGTTAACCTGTAACAGGAATGCACATTAACCAACAACTCAACACATGAAGGAAAAGGTAACCATCTCAACACATGAAGAAACCAAGCCAAATTGATACATGAAGAAACCAAGCCAACTTGATAAGTGGTCTCTATGTCAAATGAAATAACTACCTTGCAACTTTGCATGGCAACATAGCGACAACCATAGATGTTCCTTAATATGATGGTGAGTAAACTGGCCTGGCATGCAAAATTTTAACCTGGTGTGAAAATGCGTGTTAACATGCAACTTGGCACATGAAGAAAAAATGAGCCGACTCAGTCAATGAGGGGACTAAACTAGCTCAACATCTAAAGGAATTATAAACCAGCTCAACACATGAAGAAATGATATTAACATGAGATGTTAAACTGTGACTTGGCACATGAAGGAATTCTGCAAGCTTTGCATATGAAGAAACCCAAGTTAACACGAGATGTTAATCCAACCAAGAAGCATGTTAACCCACATCAAAAGAATCTAGCCCATTGAAGATCTCTCAGATGGATAATCAATGATGGGTTGAATGGAGGCCAAAATGGCCAACATTCTTGTTGACTTGGAGGGGATGCTTGCTTGCTAAGCATAGACTAGTAGCTTTAAGAAATCCATTGATCATAGAGTCACAACCAAGAATTGGCGTGTTATCCCACCTGCGACTAGTAAAAAATTTGCAACTAGCAAGGAATAAATTTTTTTTAGGAGCTCTAGAAAGTTCAGACCAACTCCAAAAAAAGGAGGAAAATGTGCTCGTGCACTTCTTGGAAACCAAGGACAAACAAAAAGAAGACTAAACTACTTATGTACATGAAACTTTAACCTTCATTAGAAGCATGGTTTGAGATATATTTCATTGGTTGGAATAGGAAAAATTTCACCATTAGATCTGCCTAACTAGAAAGCATTGGCCTATTTGCAACTGATAACCACATAGGAACCACTCCATAGTGCATCAAATTTTGAGTGCCTCCCTAGCTTTTCCATTTCAACATCCCATTTCAACACAAGATCACCCTCTTTGAAAATTCTAAATTTAGCCCTCCTATCAAAGGACCTATTTACTTCTTGTTGATGTGCTCCCAAGGTTTACATGGCCTAATTTATTTTCTCTTCTAAATCCATGAATTTTTTTGTTCTTATAGTCATAGCATTATCTTCAATCAGTTCCAATTGATGAGCTAGTTCAAGAATAGGAAATTCTAATGAAATAGGAAGCCTAGCTTCTCTACCATATACCAACATGAAAGGGGAATTTCTTATGGCTCTTTTAGGTGTTATTCTATCAGCCCATAGTGTTGTTTTTAACTTCTAATGCCAACACCTCTAGTTATCTTCTATAATCCTTTTCATAATCTTGATTATATTTTTGTTGGATGACTCAAGTAATCCATTTCCTTGAGGATAGTAGTTGGAGGATGTGCTCAAATAGATATTATGATCAACTGCCCATGCAAAAATCTAAGCTCCAACAAAAGACTTTGCATTATCTAAAATAATGGTTGAAGGGGCACCAAACCTGGTTACAATTCCATCAAGGAATTCAACAATATAAGATTCTATGGCATCCTTCAATGCAATTGCCTCTATCCATCTAGTAAAGTAATCTATGGTAGTTAGAATCCTTTTATGACCAAAGCTAGAAGAAGGATTGATGGGGCCTATGAAATCTAATCCCCATTTAGAAAAAGGTTGATTAGCCTAAATAGGGTGGAGAGGAAAAGCTACAAGATTTTGTTTACTAGAAAAGAAAGCACATTTGTCACAGCTTCCAACATATCTATGACAATCATGGAACAAGGATGGCCAATAGTAACCAGCTCTTATTAACTTCATGGAAATTGTTCTTATTGAGAAATGGCCACCATTTAGGACCATCATGGAGCTCTCTGATTATTCTTTGAGCTTGGTCTATATCAATGCATCTCAATAGGACTCCATTGAAATCCCTCTTAAAAAGGATACCATCAACTATGATATAAGGAATTGACTACAACATGTACTATATTCTTTTAGCTCTATAAAATCCTTGAGGATATCTATTGCTTGACAAGAAAGTCATCAAATCATCCATCCAATTCCTTGGATTATCATTTCTTGCCTCTTGCTATTCTATTAGTATCATAGCAACTTCCTCATCTAATTCCTAAGATGAGATCATTTCTTTGCACAATCCTTTCCCTCTTAACAACTTGGTGATCTAGATGTCAACATCATACTCCATCACCTTAGTGACCCATCCAGCTCTCTTCTCACTAATGTCTTTTCTCCAAATAATTTCCTTCACACTTCCATGAGGTACTAGAAAATGGATCTTTTTGCGTGATAGAATGTGTCTAAACTTCTTCAAAGCTTGTATAACTACAAGTACTTCTGTACATAGTTATATTTATCTTCATAGTCTTTAAGCCCTTCACTAAAGAAGGTTATTGACTATTCTTCATTTTTATCATTTTCTTGAGTCAAAATAGAAAAAATGCATGACTCACCACCTAAGGTATAAAGAATGAAATCCTTTTCACAATTTGGATTAATGAGAGTAGGGGTTGAGGCTATGGCTGCCTTGATCTCATCCAAATTTTTTTTCCCTTCCTTGGTCCATGCAAATACCATATTCTTCTTGAGCATATCTATAAGGGGTTTCACCATGGTAGCAATATTAGGAATGAATCTTCTCAAAAAATTTATCCTACCAAGAAAGCTTTGTATCCCTTTCTTATGTTTAGGAAGAGAGAGAGAAAGTATTGCCTTTGTTCTCTTTCAATCAATGGTTAGACCATCCTTAGATACAATGTGTCCTAAATATTTTCCTTTATTAGTGGCAAAAACACACTTACTTGAATTTAAGGACACATTAAACTCTCGAAATCTTATAAACACCTATCTGAGATGGGCAAAATGATCTATCATGCTCCTAGAGTATACTATAATATCATTAAGATAGACCAATACAAATTTTTCAATCATCTTCTTGAAGGCCATCTCCATTGCCTTATAGAAAGTGGCACTAGTGTTAATTAATCCAAAGGGCATTTTATTGTAAACATAGGTGCCCCACTTTGTGGTGAATGTAGTCTTGTATCTGTTAGCTTCTTTGACTAGCACTTGGTTATAACCAGAGAATCCATCAAGAAATGAGAACCTTTTAGAATTTCTCACCTTAGATAATATTTGTTCCATGGAAGGGAGGGGATGATGATCCTTAAGGGAAGCTTGGTTAAGGTCCCTAAAGTCCACACACAATTTGGTTTCTACATTCTTCTTCTTAACAAGGACAAGGCTTGCTACCCATGATGAATTCTTGATAGGGAAAATTATGTTGGCCTCAATCAATTTGGATAGCTCTTTTCTCATTAAGGGTTCAATTTTAGGATTCACTAGGCTCTGTCTCTATCTTACTAGTTTGACATTATCAATTAAATCTATGGTATACTGAAGCAAACTCATGTCAAACCCTTTCAAATCATCATATGTCCAAGGAAATACATCATTAAATTCTTGACATAGATGAACAAAAATTTCCCACTCAATTTTAGAACATACCTTTCCCATGCTTAAAGATTTTCCATCAACAAACATGACTAGTGTATGATCATCCTTGCTTGTAGCAAGGTTCATGCCTCTATCTCTTGCTTGGTTATCATGATTGAAAACATTCTCTAAGGTAATAAGACCCTTAGGCAACTTATTGGAACTAATATTAATGATTTGATTATCATACTAATCTTGTAGTCTTGACTGATTTCTATCTAAAAACTTTGCTTCATTCTACAAGAAACTTACAATTTGTTCATCAGATTCAAACACTTGCCAATTGTCACTTGATTAACCACCAACTCACTATCTCCATATGCTCTTAATGCTTGAATTCCTCTTTTCTAAGAAATTAGGAGACCCTGAATCAAGGATTCATACTTGGATACATTATTAGTACAACTAAATTGGAGCCTAAAGGATTAGTTTATTTCTAGTGTAGAAGAAATCAATAGCACACCAACTCTTGATTCATTTTTATTTCTTGATCCATCAAAGAACATACTCCATATTCCACTCATATCATCTTTGGTCTTTATAAGGCTAGGGATGAGAGTATCCTTTTTTGATATATAATATTTACCAAGGCCTATCTCAAGAGGTTTTGATATAGGATCAAACATTTATGCATTAGCCTATTCATCTAAGAGAAAATCAGGTATCTCTACTAGAGGAGTAGTAGGCTCATTTACTATGTCTCTTTCCTCTTCTTCATAGATGGTGCAATTCATACTTATGGGGCTAGGGGTATAGGACTTAGTGTGATGGAGATCTAAAGGCTCTAATCTAATTGAAGCCTTGGTTCCATATCTTGTTCTAAAAAACATGTATGCCCAATCTAAAGATATATATCCACCTATTTGGGTAGTGAAATATATTGAAAGATAGATGGCAAAGTATGGCTTAACTTTAGCAATTGATATATCTTGGACTACCGTATAACTAGGACATGCATGTAGGGCCATTTTCACCTTCCTAAGGATTCCTACAATCTTGACAGTAATACCATCTAGCTGTAATACATCTCTAATAATGGGCTCATATTTCAATTCTAAAGCATCAACAATAGACCTAGGCATCATTGAACTACTAGCCCCTGAATAAATCATTCAATTGTTGACTAGCTTATCCCCTATAATTAGAGAAACATAAAATGGAGGAGGTCTAACGCTTTTACTTGTTTCTACCTCCTTTGATGGTTGTATTAGACTTGTGGCACTTTCTTCTCCTGGTGGCTAATTCTTTAGTTCAATGCACTCCAATTCTTTCTGTTGTAACCTCCTCTACATTAGTATAGTAGCAACAACATCCCACATTGGAATGTTTACATTTTTCTTCTTCATTTTCTCTAACATGTTGAATGGTGCATTATGTGCTTTGGTAGAAGCTTTGGGAGCTTCATTTGTAGGAGATTGAGATGGAACAACCTGAGGATCAATCACATCTTTTCTATTATTATTTGGCCTTTGCTGTTGAAGAGCCTTTGATTGATCATTTACTACTTGTGCATAAGGTATTGCATTTGAAGTTGAGGCTAGATTAGGAGGAGGAGGGGCAGCATCTTCAACAACTCTTCTCTTGCTCCTATTATTATGAGTAATGGAATCCTAGTTTACATTATAATGTTCCTCCACTTGATAATACATAAAAGAAAAATCCCTTCATTGTAGAAAATGGGCAACATTAGTAGGCTGAGGATCATTATATTGCTATCTAGCATATGGATCTTTTCTGGTCAATGCTAGGTGTGCTTCTACCTCTTGGCACATACAATGACTACATGGATATCTACAAGAGGGGCAAAAGTCTTGCTTTTTAGCAAAATTATTTTAAGGAACTAGTGCTCTTACTAGATTTGGGTTTGCATTTGTTGTAGAGGCATGACTATTTTGCACTTGATCAAAATAATTATTCTCATAGTCATGATTTGGAGACCTACCATTATTTGGAATTTGATAGTACAATTTAGGGGTCTTATTACCTTGAGTTTTCTATCACTCCAATGTCACCATCTTGTCACCCATCTTTTGGACCACTGAGAGATTGTCTTCTACCTTCCTTCCTTGGTCTTGCACCTCTCTACAAATCTTAGAGATCTATTCTTGTAACTTCTTTTCTAGATTCAAACTTTGATCTTGTTGTTTTTTATTACTGAACATAAGGGCCTACATCATGTCCCTCAACTCTCCAAACTCTCTTGAAGATGTGGAGGCCACTAGCGTTATAGCAAGAGGTTGGCTTATGGAAGTAGTAGGGATAGGGGCTATTGGAGGTCTATGATTAGGAATATCTAGGAAGAAGGGCATAGGGGGCCTTGGAGCCAATTTCCCTCCTTGTATCGATATATTCTCTATCTTGATGGTAATTTCATAAGCATCAGGTAAGGTGTCTCCTCCCATAGATTGTAGAGTGGTAGCAATACCACTATTAAAGGCTTTGAGGTAATACAAAAAATCATTATCAGGAGAAGGCTTAACTTTATGGGTATTCTATCCCATGTCTTTTGGAATCTATAATTGAAATCAGTCATATATTCATGGGGGGATCTTTTGATAGTCATCAACTACTCCAAGAGTCATAGATGATCACTCTTATATTCAAAGTGCTTACACAATTTGGATCCCAACCCATCCCAATCAGTAATAGAGTTATGAGCCAAACCTCTATACCATTGCAAAGCCTTCCCTTTAAGGATGAAGCTAGAAGCCTAACAACAACATCATCTTCTATAATACCATGTACATTGCAAACATTTGAAACTTCTTGGATTTTTTCTAAGGGTCACTAGTAAATTTAGGTATACTCTTGAGGACGACATTGGTATATCATGTCTTTGATTCAATATGAGAGGACTTCCATCATTAAAGGTGGCAAAAGCATGAGCTCTAGGCTGTGCCATATGGAATAATGGTCTATTTATATCAGTAGATGAAAACCTAGGCTAAGATCTAACAATAGGAGGAGTAGAGATGGATCTTGCAGGTGTATTTGTTACTGCTATACTCCTAATTAGTGATAAAGATACTCTAGTCTTTCTTCTTCTAGGATTTGAAAATGAAAGTTCTTGGTACTGAAATTTACCTCTATAAGATGCCCTTGTTTTAGCTTTAGGCATGAATCATTGCAACTTGGTCTGAACTAGATGCGAAGGGTGTAGGGTTGCTAAGTGTTTTATGGGATGAACTGCTTGAAGGCCTGCAATACTGAGAGTAGCACTATCTTCTTAGCATTAATCTTGAAGTCTTCTTTTGACACTAGTGAACTTGAAATCTTCTTAATATTGTCCCACCAAGTATGCCAAAGACTATTGTCACAAAAGTTTTCACCCTTGTCCAAATTTTTACTTAAAGACAACCTTATTAAACATGTAAACAACCTCCAAGTGTTGGACTTGCACTCTAAGGTCGAGTCTTTGGAGAAGGTCAGCTCCCTTTGCTATCTAGATGCACCTAACTACTCTTGAGAGAAAAAAGGAGAAGGATATGCAAGAAAAAAAATCTACCCAATCTATTCTAAGAAGGTGATGCACCAGAATAGAGTGTTCAAACCAATCTTTTCCCATACATGCACTTCTTGAACCATAATGACACCAAAATATATACACATTTAGACTTGCTTTAACCTAACAATCACATGCAAATCGGAAAACCAAAATCAATGATACAAGAAAGAAGAGAATTCACTTATATATCATTCATAGGCCAAAAAGAGATACAATCATGCAAGATTGTAGATATCCATAATACACCAATGAGAGGCAAATAGTTGTTGCACTATGCATCAATGGTTGAAGGTCTACCCAATCTATTCTAAGAAGGTGATGCACCAAAATAGAGTGTTCAAACCAATATTTTCCCATACATGCACTTCTTGAACCATAATGACACCAAAATATATACACATTTAGACTTTCTTTAACCTAACAATCACATGCAAATCAGAAAACCAAAATCAATGATGCAAGGAAGAAGAGAATTCACTTATAGATCATTCATAGGCCAAAAAGAGATACAATCATGCAAGATTATAGATATCCATAATACACAAATGAGAGGTAAATAGTTGTCTCACTATGCATAAATGGTTGCAGGAGATAAGGCAGAATGTCATACAATTTAGAGGCAGAGGGAATTTATAGTAACAAGCCAAAGCAATGCCATAGAAACACAGAAGAGTCGACCCTTAAAAAAATTTATAAAATTTTCCTTTATAGATCATGCA
This sequence comes from Cupressus sempervirens, assembly GCA_028749045.1. Lineage (NCBI taxonomy): Eukaryota > Viridiplantae > Streptophyta > Pinopsida > Cupressales > Cupressaceae > Cupressus > Cupressus sempervirens. The sequence continues at coordinate 105,237,485 of CM053790.1, read as the reverse complement.
TAACTAAGATATTTTCTACCCTAAACCTAAACCCATCCACTACCATTTAAGATTGTGGAGGAGAATCCTATAAATCTAGAAGGAAATCTGATCTTCAAACAACTCCATATGCAATCATGACATGGAAAAAATGAAAATCAATGCATTTAGCCATAAGAGAATCAAATCCAAAAGATTTGATTATCACAATAATTAATGAGGCATGGAGATGCATTGATGATGTGGAACAATCCCCAAAGGATGTTGCTCAACATTAAAAATCAATCTTGGTGATGTGCCATGGCTGCAATGAACAAATCCGCACCGCTGTCAAAGAAAACGTTGGATGGGATAACACACACATTAACTTGCCACAAAAATATAGAGTTGATCACATGAAATCAATTAAACTTCCCAAAAAAATGTGAACTATTGATGCAAATCTTCTTTTGATTATGGATGGCCTAGATGCTGTGAGAAATATCTCCAATTGATGAATAAAACATAGCCCTCGATCACGATCCTTATTTTAAATGGATGGCTAGGTTGAAGCAAGTAATCTAAAAAGAATACCTCTAAATTTGATGGCCATTGTATTGTCATAATAGGCACCAAGAAGGGTAAAAAAACATGAGAACCACTAGATCAAAAGGGTCCTAGCAAGACAAAGATCCACCATGTGGCAAGTGCTCACTATGTCACATAAAATAAACTACCTTGCAACTTTGCATAGCGAAAAAGTGATCACCGTTGATGAATCTTGATTTGATGGTAGAATGTAATGAAGGAACTAACCCACCACCTAGCACTCATTCATTAATTGACACATTTTGTAATGCCCTACTCGGAGATCCTTGGAAACAAAGATGAAAAATAAGCCAGAATAATTTTTTTTTTTAAAAACAACTGTAAGTGCACATGTCAACAACATACACGGATCATACAGATCACAATGGAAGACTCAACGACCATCTTGGCACCCAACGGATCTCCAAACGTCACCACTAACCAAAACACAAACAAGAAAACATAAGAGATTGACCAAACTAAAAGATCAAAATAGACTCCTAAAAATTGGCTAAGTCTAAAATCTGAAGCCCTAAAATTTCCTAAAATCTTTATCTTAGCTCGCAGAGGTCTGAAACCCATCTCAAATGAATCATCGCATATATATAAATATATATTAAGTATAAGATGATGTATAATTTGATGTATATTTAATTTCTATATTTAATTTCTTATATTTAATTTATATAAGAAATTAAATATACATCAACTTATACATCATCTTATACTTAAACGATATATTTTAAGCCCCTAATAACATTTGAGAAGCACTAGGAAGATAAGAAAACCAAAAGGATATCTAAAACCAACTTCCAAACTTTATTTTAACAAGCCTAACTAGCCCTTGTTTTTCATATGAAGATAGAGCACCAGTATTTCTTCTCATGCGAAGACTTTTACTGGCTCACACGAAGATTCTCAACGGCTCGTGCGAAGACTTTTCATCCTCACACGAAGACCTAAATTCTTGCACAAAGAAATTGATGGCTCACATGAAGATTCTCATCCTCACATGAAGATTCTCATCTTCATGTGAAAGAGAAGCATCCTCCCACAAAGATTTGAATCAGCATGCATCCAAAAACACAAAAACAAGGCTAGAAAATTATGAAACAAAGTTCCTCCACACCAGGGAGTACCGGATCCACCTTTTGAGGTATGGAAACTTGATTCCAAGCTAAAAGATGGACATCTAGAAGCAAAGTCTAACCATCTAAAACAATAGCAAAGGAAGAATAGAAGGAAACATTGCAATAAACTAAAGTAACATTGCAGTGAACATGAAAATAACCTCTTACATTTAAGCATAAATATCAAAGCAATAAACCAAATAACCAAACTAGGTATGTGGTTCCTCCCAACCATCAATGGCATCATAAGACCATCATGGGCCCTAGCCATCCCTCGCGTGTAACATCCCAAGCCACGGATTAGATCATCGGTGCTGTCGTGATAGGGACATCACTACTAAACATGCTACAATATAAGTAAATGAAATCTAACATGCTAGTAGAAAGCATAAGATAAATCTATAATCAGATACCATCATCTACCACATGCTAGACATTAAAACAAGGAATGCATTAAAATTAACATCATCTAAACATGATAAACAACATCCCAAGGAAAGCATAAATCACAAGAATCATACTCTGTGAACTGAAGTACCAAGTGACCACATCCAACAATGATCACACTAGGATATAAGACCATCTCTGTACATCGGTCCCTAGCAATGGTGAAGGTAGCTATGCCTCCCAACCACATGGTACCTATAGGTCCACACCCGTCGTGCTGATGGAGATAATGATCCAACCACAAACACACGCAAAAAAACATCCATGGCTAACACACATGCTAAGCAATATGATGACCGAACCCAAGGCCAGACAATGCATAACTACAGGTCTTGGTCAGACATATCAATAGGCTACTATGTAGGGACTAACATCATGGAGAGTCACTTGGCATAAAAAGCCCAAGCTAGGACTTGTGTAGATTCAACATCCCTCAACGGATAGGCTCTGGCACCCCAAACATTTTATTATCTTAAGATTATTACAACCCAATATTTTATTTAATTATCACTTAATTAAAGCTTCCTTCACCAACCCTCAGGGCACAATGATCACCAGGCTGCGAGGTAGAAGCCCCCTCCATATGCTACCCTACCCTACCCATGCTCATCCAATGATAAGTGCCCATAGGCATGTAAATTCCCAACCCATCCCAAATGATCACAACTTTCGAAAGTACCACAAAAGATTGAGCCCCGTAGGTCACTCGAAAATGTACTCGTGTGTGGTGCACCACCATTACGAAGATCATACCCAAGGACTAGATGAGGACACAAAGAAGAAAATCCCTCAATCAAAATAGAATGAAGAGGATGGATGCATCACACATCCCAATGCAATAAAAGATGCCAAAGTGGTCTAATCGATGTCCAAATGGATCATGTAGGTTCATGAACCACATAGTGCCAAGAAAACTTGAGAAAATAGGGCAGCATGCAAAATGAGGTAAAACCCCAAATTTTGGAAAATTTTCAAAATAAAACCCATTAGACCATTGGATTCAAAAACCTCGAAAATCCAAAAATAAATAAAATTGAACACCGTATGCAAAAATGGCCAGCATAACGGCTCCAAATCTCAAACCCCCATCCCCAAAAATAGGGAAAATGTTCATACCCGACCAACCGGGCAAAACTAGCCAAGAGAAACAGAGGGGAACACTAGTTCTCATCCTCCTAACATAATGCCACAAGAAATGGAAGGAGAAAAAAAGTAAAAACATTAAAACAAGAAGGCCCTACTTGACAGCAAAAGGGGCCGAAACTGAAAACCAGTAGAATAAAATAAATACTTCGCCGAAACTGCTGAAACTGACGGCAAAGCAAAAAATCCTCGAGCTGAATCCAAAAAGACCAACCTTGCAAAGAGTCCATGCTCATAGCTCCCACAACGAACAAAACAAAAATCCTTCAGAAGAGGATTTCCAAATTTTCTCTCCAAATCCAATTTCCAAAAAGTGACAAGTGAATAATCAATTCACTTTTTCAATACTTATTCACTTTTTGAGTGAATAGTCAATTCTGGGAAATAGCTAGCTGGAGTAGCTAAACTTCGAATCAACCCAAAAAAAAACAAATTAATATCCATAATGGAAATTCACCTAAGGCAAAGCTGCTAGAAATTAAATTCAAAAAGATTTAAAACTCGAAAACCCAAAATCACAAAAAAACACTAAACACTTTCTCGACAAAAGAAAACTTCTAAATGCACAGACATGCTTATTGGTCTAGTTACATAATGCAGATGAGTTCAAATTTACTAATCATGTAAAGGTTTTACTTAAAATAATTAAAATAAGGATACGTCGACCATACAAGGACAACATTGGTAAATATAAATAACTGAATCACCAACTCCATCTGCCACTACCAGGGATATGATTCCTACACACTAAAACACATGATCAAGTGCAATTGCATATAATATCATAGCCGAAGCAACATGTATTAAAATACTTATTTAATCCATTTATATCACTCACGTTCACAGAAGCATAAAGAACATAAATGAAGTAAATAACCATAGCATATAATTCATCTCAAAGTAGCATCAACATGCAAATATGATAAACTAAATAGCATAGCAGTATAGCATCTATAGAACTGAATCAAAGTATAACATCCAACCCTCAGGTCATCATAAGGTACAAAATAAGAGTAACAAGTATCTCTTGAATCAAAATAGACAAGGTATAGACTGCAAACATGAGAGGCACTACACATTTCGCAATACATAGTCAAAGAGGCAGCACACAATTTTGCAATTTTGTGGAAGTAAGGAAAGGCATTTCTCAAAATAACGAAATACAAAATGTTAACTTGTAACTCGACACATGAAGGAAGAGGGAACCAGCCCGGCAATTGGTTGCTATGTTGTATAAAAAAACTACCTTGCCACTTTTCACAGTAACATAGTGACCATGATTAACACACAACATTAACCTACAATAAGAACATACATTAACCTGCAACTCAACAGATGAAGGAAAAGGAAACCAGCTCGACACATGAAGAAACCAAGCCAACTCGGCAAGTGGTGTCTATGTTGCATGAAATAACTACTTGCAACTTTGCATGGTGACATAGCAACAACCATAGATGATCCTTAATTTGATAGTGAGTAAACTGGCCCACCATGTAGAATGTTAACTCAATGCCAAAACATGTGTTAACATCCAACTCGACACATGAAGAAAAAATGAGCCAACTTGGTCAATGAAGGGACTGAACTAGCTCGACATATGAAGAAATTGTGAACTAACTTGGTGCATGAAGAAATGATGTTAACATGAGATGTTAACCTGCGACTCAACATATGAAGGAATTGTGCTAGATTGACACATGAAGGAATTGTGCTAGCTCAGCATATGAAGAAATGCAAGTTAACATGAGATGTCAACCTGACCAAGAAGTGTGTTAACCCACATCAAAAGAATGTAGCCCATTGAAGATCTCTCAAATTGATTATCAATGATGGGCTGAATGGGGGCCAAAATGGCCAACATTAACCATAGTGACACACTTTCTTTGGCTTTCAAGAGCTTCCATTGTCCATAGCCATCCCATATCGAAGAGTCTCCAAGGTGCTCTAAGTGTGTGTTGAGGTTGATCTTACGAGTGTCTTAACTTGGAGCTCATGGGGGCTATACATGAAACATTGAATGCTACAAGACAGTCATGGAAAGGCCTAAAATAACCTATCTCATTTTCAAGAGATCACATTCTATTTAGATTTGGCACAATGATCTCGCTCGATGCCAAAACTCGTAGTGTGCCTAAGTTTATAGGTGTAGCACATCATAACTTTGAAACCACTAATCTTGGCATCAAATTGTTAGTGCCATTAGATCCAGATGGGTAGCTGAACTTGAGTGACACCCTTGTTTTGGCTACAGAGAGCCTCCATCATCCATGACCACCCTGTACTGAAGAGTCTCCAAGGTGCTCTAAGTGCATGTCAAGGTCAATCTTCTGAGGGTTGTAACTCAGAGCTCATGAGGGCTATCGATGAAATGTCAAATGCTACATGAAAGTCATGCCAAGACCTAAAATAACCTATCTCATTTTTAAGAAATCACATTTCATTTAGATTTGGCACAATGATCTTGCTCGATACCAAAACTTGTAGTGTGCCTCAGTTCATAGGTGCATCATAGTGTAACTTTGAAACTGCTGATCTTGGCATTGAATTGTCAGTGTCATTAGCTTTGGATGGGTGGGTGAACCATAGTGACACCATTTTCTTGGTCATAAAGAGCCTCTATTGTCTGCGGCCACCTTATACCAAAGAGTCTCTAAGGTGCTCTAAGTGCATGTCAAGGCCGATCTTCTAAGGATCATAACTCAAAGCTCCTGAGGGATATCGATAAAATGTCAAATTCTACATGATAGTCATGCCAAGGCTTAAAATGAACTATCTCATTTTTGATAGATCACATTTTGTTTGGATTTGACACAATGATCTTTCTTAATGCCAAAACTCGCAATGTGCCTCAGTTGATAGGTGCATCACACTGTAACATTGAAACCGCTAATCTTAACATCGAATTGTTAGTGCCATTAGCTCTAGATGGGTGGGTGAATCCTAATGAAACCCTTTTTCTAGAAATGGAAAGCTTCCATTGTTTGCGGCCATCCTATACTAAAGAGTCTCTAAGGTACTCTAAGTGGATATTGAGGTTGATCTTCCAAGGGTCATAACTCAGAGCTCATGTTTTATCAATGAAATGTTAAATGATACATGATAGTCATGTCGAGGCATAAAATAATCTATCTCATTTTCGAGAGATCACATTTTGTTTCAATTTGACACAACAATCTTGCTCGATGCCAAAACCCATAATGTGCCTTAGTTCATAGGTGCATCATAGTGTGACTTTGAAACTACTAATCCTAGCATTGAATCATCAGTGCCATTAGCTCTGAATGGGTGAGTGAATCCTAGAAACACCCTTTTTCTAGCCACAGAGAGCCTCCATCATTTGCAACCACCTTGTACTAAAGAGTCTCTAAGGTGCTCTAAGTGCGTATCAAGATCGATCTTCCAAGGATCATAACTCAGAGCTCATGAGGGATATCATTGAAGCATCAAATGCTACATGATAGTCCTAGCAAGGCCTAACATAACCTATCTAATTTTTGAGAGATCACATTCCATTTTGATTTGGCACAGCGATCTCGCTTGATGCCAAACCTCACAGTGTGCCTCAGTTCATAGGTGCATCACATCGTAACTTTGAAACTGTTGATCTTGGCATCAAATTGTCAGTGAAATTAGCTAGAGATGGGTGGGTGAACCCTAGTGATACCCTTGTTCTAGCCGTAGAGAGCCTCCATTATCTATGGCCACCCCATATCGAAGAGTCTCCAAGGTGCTCTAAGTGCTTGTTTAGGTCGATCTTCTGAGGATCGTAACTCTGAGCTCATGAGGGCTATCAATAAAATTTCAAATGCTACATGATAGTCACGTCGAGGCATAAAATAAACTATCTCTTTTTTTGAGAGATCACATTCTATTTGGATTCAACATTATGATCTTGCTTGATGCCAAAACCCACAGTGTGCCTCAGTTCATAGGTGCATCATAGTGTAACTTTGAAATAGCTGATCTTGGCATCAAATCGTCAATTCCTTTAGCTTCGAATAGGTGGGTGAACCCTAGTTAAACCCTTGTTCTAGTTGTGGAGAGCCTCCATCATTAGTGGCTACCCTATACTAAAGAGTCTCCAAGGTGCTCTAAGTTTGTGTCAAGGTCAATCTTTCAAGGCTTGTAACTCAAAGCTCATGGGGGCTATTGATGAAATTTCAAATGCTACAACATGTTCATGGAAAGGCCTAAAATAATTTATCTCATTTTCAAGAGATCACATTCTGTTTGGATTCGACACAACTATCTCGCTCGATGCCAAAACTCATAGTGTGCCTCAATTCATAGGTGCATCATAGTGCAACTTTGAAACTATTAATCTTAGAATCAAATCATCAGTGCCATTAACTCTAAATGGGTAGGTGAACCCTATTGACATGCTTGTTCTAGCTATAGAGAGCCTCCATCATCTGTGGCCGCCTTAGTGTAGGAGCACCTAGGTAGTGTAGTTTGTACCTAGTGCTTCTTTCTTATCATTTTGTCTTGTAGTTATGGTAGCCACATCACTAGTGGTTTAATAAGACCTATTAGGTCCTTAGGTAAGATTAACTTAGTTGCTAAGTGGGTTTTCACTCCTAGGTTGTTGTTATGCCTATAAGTTGCTCAATAGGGGTTAGGTTGACCACAATGGTAGAAAAGATGACCAAGGGTCAAAAACCATCTTGGAATGTCTAAATAAACCTAATAGGACCCCTTACCAAGTTTGGTGAACTCGTCAAATTAAGAATTTAGGTTATAGCAAATATTGCTCAAAATTGCAAAAGTTGCAAAATTGAAAAATTGCAAAATTGCAACTTTTGTAGCTTTTTCTTGCAAAGTTGAAAATGAGTGGAAAGAGTTAGTTAGAGGTTTGAGAATGACCATACAAGGTTGGAAACACCTATATAAGGTGTGAAATGACCTTTCTATGATTTTTATTTTAATGTGCTAACAACATCGAGTTGAAATTTGTTTGAGATATTGACTTTTAGTTATTGTAGATTTGTGAGTTGATCCAAACTTATAAATATCAATATCATGATGCTGATGGAAGCCTTGAATATTTCTTTCATATCCAAAATTTTATGTGGGCTTGGTAAGCCGAATGTGTAGTAAAGTCTCATAATATCACTTTTTCTTATTTTTCTTTGTAAAGTTGATGTACCAGGGTGAAGGAGGTGGATTGCAGAGATTATTTCAAATTAAACATATATGATAGCATTTAAAATTAAAAATTTCATAAAAATTTGATAATAAGGGTTGTTAAAATGTTATTCACAAATTATTGCATTTGAATCATATATAACAAACATGATCAAAATGAATGATATTCCATAAACATGAACAATACACATGACCCACGATAAATTGAACAATACTATACTAAATTAATATGTATATCATTGTGCACATAGGTGAAAAAAAAAATATCAAAGTACATGTATCCATAGACAAATTACATAAATATATATCAAAGTTCATGTATCCATAAACAAATTAGACTAATATATATCAAAATACATAGATCCATATACAAAATGTGGTTGATCATGCTATCAGAATGTGTATAATATTAATGTTTCTGTAAACAATGTGTCATATGCCATCTCAAAATGTCTCATGAAACATCCTATGAAAACTATACTATCCTAGGATGCTGGTGAATGATCAAAATGTAGCCTCATTGCTACACTAGGTGGATCAAATGCCTCTTACATAAACAAAAAAGGAACACTCAAAGTTAGACTACTAAATTTTTATGATTCTATGTATCTAACATTGAATTACTCAAATGCATAATGATCCTTTTTTAATGAAGATTTATAGTATTAAACTTTCATCATAAATACCTCTCTTGTCAACCTCTTGCATCGGTTAGGAGTCCTCTCATGTGTCCTCTAAAATGCTTGAACCTCGCTTATTGTGGCATGTGTATGTTCAATTATGTTTTTCAAATGAATCTACAACTTAAACTATAACATTATAATTCATAGCATGCTAAATTTATAACATATAATCAAGAATTCAAATTACAACTTACTTGTGTCGACTCCTCAGGATTTAATGGCTACATCAGCAAAGATACAAAACTCTATCATCCAACCTCCTGTGCGCTACGTGTTTCCCATGAGATACAAAATTCTAGTTGTTAATATCATCGAAATCAATGTTGAATTTATTTATGAAAGTAAGGAAAAAAAATGATACGTATACATACAATGGGGCTATTAGTGTGAATGGAAATGCCAGAGCATCTACGACGTGGAATCTACATGGACTCATCACCAGTAGCCATGCCCTATACAATAAAGAATTTAATTAAATTTCATTACTACAAATTTGTTACAAGAATGCATCAATATTTAATCAAATAGAAAGCACCTCATTTCCTTTCCCTCATCAATGGGTCCTACCTCATCCCCTGCACTTTGTCCCTCACTGACAGGTGATACTTGTAAGAAAAAAGGAAGATTAGAAACCATATATGCTACAATATCAAATAGAAAAAAAAATGAGAACACAACATAATGTATCATAGATGTCTTAAGGCCAAATGAAATAGCTAAGAGCATAACATTATCAACCTATCTAAGCTCCTCCTCAATCATCAACTAAACATGAATGAAGATCACATACATGTATAAGTCAGTATGGGTTAAAAATTAAAATTACTCTATTATAAAGATTAAGTTTAAATCACATATGTCATAACAAAAAAAATGTATACATGTACCAACATAGAAGGAGTCCATGCCTTTACATGCCCCTCCTCTCTCAAGTCAGGGTGTGTAGCCTCTGTATGCATGTATGGTGTATCCTCATCAAATAAAAAGATCACCTATGGGACCCAGACAAATATTCTTGCATGCTATGCAAGTATGGGGCACACAAACATGTGATGAGCTCGTCGATCATGAACTCATGCCAACATCATCAACATAGGGAGGCAACACTGACCTAGCATGGGATATCAATAGGCTACTCAATCTATGGATGACTCTAATAGTTTGAGAGATAGCTTGTGCAATGATATCAGGATGTTGCACTTGAGGAGGGGGGATACATCAGTAGGGGGCAAAAAAGTGCCAACTTTCTTCCACTGGGAAAAGGGTCTAGCCTAAGGAGCTCCTCCTCCTACACCCATTTTGGGCTTCATGCTCCAATAGTTCACCTTGAGGTCCAAAAAAATTTTGCATAAAATTTTCTAAGGAAATAAAATGACACCTATAAATTGTTGTATGGAGGGATGTCAAAAACCATCCACCAATGATCCCAAAAGTTTGCATGCATAGCCTCATTTGTGCACCATTTAATTGATAGTATGGGATTTGTGTGTTCAACTTGTTTACCAATTTTTGGGTCTCTAAAAAGGCCAACCAAATCATCTTTACTTATATTTAGGGCCGCAAACTCATCATAGTCCAACCCATCATAAAATTTGGCATGCATTTGGTCATGCCAATGAAGAGCAGCATTTTGTTCATTGGTAAGTGTTTCAATATTATCCACTGGGGTGTTTAACATGGATAACATAGGAGCCAATGCAGGTATAGTATTATATGTGGTTCACAAAACCCTCAATTTGGTGAGATTTTCAAATATCAAATCTTTGATTCGAGAAGGGTTTTGAGGGGCTACGGAATTGTATGGTGGACAGTTTTGAGGGGGCATTGGATTGTTTGGTGGAGGGTTATGAGGAGAATTACTTCTTGCCTGAATATTATCATTTTGGTCAGCCATACCTATTAATTTGTAAAACATAATTTCTGTTAAAAACAACCTAAATTTCAATAATTTCTACTAAAAAAACTAATTTTTAACAAATTCAATTAAAAATAACTAATTTATAATAATATTCATTCAAAACATTTTTTTAAAAAAAAATACTTACTAATATTATAAACGCATTCGAAGACCAGATACCGAAAAGAGGGAGCTCTCAAACACACAAAAAACACAATGTGAAAATAGAGCTCAATTTATTTTTTTAAAATCAATGTTACAAGTATTGGGTATCTAATTTCATATCAAATACCTAATAAGGCTTGGTCCTAACTTTTTAGCTTTGGTATTAGGATGGGTGGAAAAAAGTCAGAGTGAACTTTGAAATGCTTTTAGATGTTTTCAAACTCTTTTTTTTTCACATTGCCACATTTTGGCACACCATGATCTTGCACATACCCATTTGGTGTATAAAAGGAGTACTAAGACAAGTAATACATTGAGACTATAGTGTATTGTTTATCTACCTAAAATTTGAAATGAAAGATTACTCAAGAAAAGACTGAAAGAAGATCAAGTAAGAAAAGTGTATACCAAGCCTTGTCGAGTAGTTAGTGCAAGCTGAGAAGAAATCAATAGAAGTTGAGTGAAAACCAATACGTGTCAAGAAAAGAAGGAAAAAAGTGCAAGATGAGTGAATGCTAGTATATTTTAAGTCAAGTATATTTGGTGTTGAGCATTAGTAAACTTTGGCATTGTCTAAGTGATAGAACAATATAGATGTTAAGTGATAGCAAATAGTGTTAAATTAAAGATTTGATGAATCTATGCCGAATAATTTGATTTATTGAATTGTGTAAAGCATGTGGAAGATAAATATGATGATGTGATGGCATAGAATTCAAAGTAAACCATTTTTGAGGGAAATTCAAAGGAAGATTGTATGGGAAGTTTCTAGAGGAACCAAATGGAAAAGTGGGTAGATTCATTGAATCCTACCTAGATCTAAAATGGACAATCATGGTTAAGTGGAAAAATATCTAAATTCTCTATTTATAGAGATAGCTAGTCAGAAGCAAAGGTTGTCATGTTTGAGAACCTAAGGAAGATATGGAGTCTAGGGTATTGCTTCATCTAGTGGCCAAATAGAAAATGACTATAGTTGGTATACAAAGAGAGAAGGCTTAAGGGGATGAATCCTTAAAGGGTGAAAAATCTATCAGAGATGAAGAGTATGAATTCTAAGAAGAATGGAGAACTAAAATAGAGATCTAGAATATGCAACTGAGTTGTAATTTTTTATCAGATCAAATCTTGTTTTACTTTCTAACAACTATACTAGTGTGGATACAATCCTTTCGATTAAGATTGACCTAATAGTCATTTGTAAATCCATTAATTGGGTGGCATTCTAATAGAATGGTCTAAATTCTTCTAACAAGGCTCACTCCTAATAGGGTGATTGAAATCTTTTAACCAAGTCACATTTAGTAGTGGGTATTGTAACCTTTAACAAGGTTGGCCTTTCATAGGGAATCACTTTAGAAGAGTGAGAATTAGTAGCATGTTACTAGTGGTTTTTCCAAAATTGGGTTTCAACATAAAATCCTTGTGTCAAATTGTGTGAATATTCTTATGGTATTTCATGTTTGTATTTCTACAAAGTTATTTTGACCTAGGACCGTAATCTACTAAGTTAAAGTATTGTATGATCCTATGGATGCATGCATGATAAGGTTTTATGGATATGGATCTAAATAACACTGAAAAGTATTATTTATACATCTAGACCTTGGATAACTAGTTGACCCCCCTCTCAATTATTCTAAATAATTCCAACAATTGGTATTAGAGAACTAGTGCTTGAGAGGAAATAGTTTGAAGGTACTAAAAGCTAAAGATAAAAATGTATAAAAAGGAGGTACCCAAGGTGAATAAGGAAAAATTTCCTGTATGAAAATTTTTAATGAAGCTACATCTAGGAAGTCTTGGAGACTATGCACAATGTACCATCACTTTTGAGCATGTTGATCCTGTTGGAACCCTAATTGTTGATGATCTTAAAAAGAAGAAAGAACACAATCAAGAAACATTGGAGATTGCCCCTACCCTAAGTTACTCAAAATTTTGATGACATCAATGATTGTGAAATTAAAAAGAAGATGTGGGATGCTATACAAATAATCTATGGAGGAGATACAAATGTATTGAGAGCTAAATGCAAAAGTTTTAGAGGGAAGTTCGATGAAATGAGAATGCAAGAAGGTGAGAATATTGTCCAATATTGTACAAGAATTAAAGATGTTGTGAATGCTATAAGTGGAGATAATGGTATTATTCATGATTTCCTCAGTCTTTTTCATTGATTTCAATGGTAGAGAAGAGTGCATAAAGATCTCTACTCTATTAGGGAGATTTAGAAAGATTCATGAATATCTCTATAGTGAAGATATACAACAAGAAGATACAAATTAGAGAAATGTTTCAAAGGATTTTATATTTGATTGATGAAGAGTTTTTGAAAATATGAAAACAACAGAGTAGTAGTAGAAACAATAGAGTACTATTTGGTATTCTTGGAACTTACATAGATGAAGAGGAAGGAAGTACAATTAAAATCAATTATTCTAGATGGAATAATATAGAGATCATTTGGATAGTGGGTTCATTGGTCTTTCCCATGAAGCTTTTTGGACAATGGGTCAATCTTCTTTCTACAACCCCTAACAGGTTTGGCACAACTCTAAACTGGGTTGGAATCTCCTAATAGAGTTTAGAAGTCTCCTAGTAGGGACTAATATGTACTGAATTTTGTTATAGACTCCTAACAAGGTCCATCCCCTAACAAGGAATATTTAAATCTATTAGTAAATCATCTTGTGGTGACCATCCTCACTGAGGTTTTCCCTCTAATCAAATATTTCCATAGTTGACATATCTGGTGTTATTGCACATTAGTATCTTGTTGTGGCCTTTTATTATATTATTCATATAGTTAACTTTTATTATATTCTAACAATTCTACTTGATATTTCCAAGACATATACAACCCCCCTCATCCTTAGGTTGACCCATTGGTGGAGAGGGACTTACTTGAGATTATACACCTATTGGTGGATGAACAAACAAATAGACAGATTGTCAACAAAGTGATTGACGAAAAAGTTAGAAAGGTGATTTTCACTATAGGAGCCTTGAAGATCCTAGGTCCTGACAGATTTCCCTCAACATTTTTTTAGGAGTTCTAGGATATTATTAAGTATGACCATGTTCATGTGACAAAAGACTTTGTTAGAAATGGCATAATTCTTAAAGAGATAACTAGTCTTTCTTAGTTTTGGTAGCAAAAGTTGATGACCCAAGTTAGTTCAAATATTTTAGACTAATAAGCCTTTTTATGACATCTATAAGATCATCTCCAAGGTGGTCATGAACATAATTAAACCTATCTTGGATAAGAAAATTAGTACTACTTAGAATGGTTTCATCCCTAGCCATGAAATTTTGGATGTTGTGATCACCTCTCATGAGACCTTCACTTGATGGAGAAGAGTAGGAACCTAGATATCAAATTGAAAATTGATATTTTGAAGGCTTACAGATAAGGTGAGAAGGGAAATTCATAATAAACTTCATAGAAAATTTGGTTTTTGGAAAAATTTTATTACCCTCATTGGGGAAATGATAAACACTATACAATTTTTAGTTATGGTTAATGGATCCCTAAGAAAATTCTCTTGGGATGAGAGGGACCTCCCATAGGGAGACCCATTTTCACATTATCTATTTATAATGGTCATTGAGAACCTTGGTAGAAAGCTCCTAACTATGGTTGCGTGATGAGAAATTATGAGGTTCAAACTAGCTAGGACCCTCCCACCTAAGGTATTACAACAATTTGTTGATGATACCTTCCTTTATAGAATCTCCTCCATAAGAGAGGCAAAGGCTTTGAATAAAAATTTCAACATATATGAAAAAGTATCACAAAAACATATCAATTACCACAAAAATCATTTTCTGCTGCATCAATATAGACTTGTCTCTTAACCAAATAATAACTAGGGAGTTGCACTATCCGGTTGTGTGATCAAAACATAGTCCATGAAGATGCTGAGGAAAATCTAAATTTTTTTTTTTGGTATTTTTGATGTTCTACTAATTTTCATTTTAGAAGGCCTCTTAGGAATTTTTGGGCTTCATCAATTATAGGTACAGTTAAAAATTTAGACACTAAAAATAGAAATTTAGAAGATCTTCATAGAAATTTTAACTGTTTGTGATTTCAAGTTACAAGTAGAATGTTATGACCTCTACAAGTAGACATAAATTTCAATATAGATTTTTATAGATTTTATAGTTCCTAGATTTTATTTTTATAATTAATTAGCTTGCAAAATTTTCATTTTCATTTCCAAGGGATAATGGTGTTCATTGGGATCCATCAAATTTGTATAATCTCTATTTTCAAAATGAATGGATCACTTTTTGGCTTGCAGAGATATGTACTATTGCAATTTCATTGCTTTCAATTAAGTTACAATACCACAGGTTCTGCACCATCTATTTTAATTTGAATTCCTAATTCACACCATTAAAAACCTCCCTAACACCTATTTAGGGCTCCCCTTTATAGTCAAGGAAGTTAACCCCCAATTTTGGAATACTATGGTGGAAAGGATGTAGAGGAAGTTAGCAGGCTAGAAGGGTAAGATTCTAAGTAATGTTGGTAAACTTCAACTCATCTCGACCTCATTACAATGAATCTTTGTTTAGTTTTTCTCATTATTCAAAATCTCCAATAAGTTTATAGATATTCCTAAGAAGATCTAGAGGAATTTCCTATGTTTAGGAATGGAGGAAAAGAATAAATTGAGCCTTGTTAGTTGGAAAAGGTGTATATACCTAAATCCCAAAGGGGTTCAAACCATATAAGAATTGGGGATCTAAATAAAGCCCTCATGATGAAGATTGGTTGGATATTTGTTGGAATATTCAAATATGGAAAGAATACTTATGAGAGGGAGGGGGTGAGTCAAAAGTAACACACTTTCATCAATAAAACTTTTAACTGAAAGTAAATTGCATGCATGTAAATACATCTAGTAAGCATGAAACTAAGACATGCATCAACAACTCATAACACTAGAATTTGGTAACCCAAAAACCCTCCAAGAATAAGAAGGTAAAACTGGGGTGGGGATGATACCCACAAAAATTACTACAGCAATATTGTTCAACCACTTTTGATGGTCTGCCCTATTAAAGGTCTGCCCTGTTAAAGGCTTTACACTGTATCAATAGTGACTTGGTTAGAGGCTTTACAAACACTTTACATGAAGTGTCACCATGTTAAAGGATTTAATCACCTAATTAAAGGATCTACTAAGTAGCTATTAAGCTAACCTATCACCATAGGATTTTCATTCTAATACAATTGCTAGAAAGTATTAGGTATAATGAACCTGATAGATTACAATCCTTGATTGTTGAATGCAGGCACCTATTTCGCTTTCTCTGATCTTGATCCTTTTGTGATCTAATAACCCTCACTTCTAAAAATAGATTTCCTTTTGCACCCTTGTATGTCCACTCTTATATTTACAATAAAATTTCATCTTCCTTATAAAGACATTTGAGAATTTAGGGTTAGGTATGGATCTATGATCTAGATTCAATCTTCATTTTCCGCTTATTATTTGCACTTCTTCTATTGGTTGCATGCCTTCATCATTTTTCTTATTGGCTGCATGTAGATTGCATAGGAAAAATAAAAGATTTGATCTTATCATTAAATCCTTCGAGATTTACCTTATGTCAGCTACAAAAACTGTTTGCATCATAGTTTATGCAATTACAAACTCTTATGCTGATATTCTAAGTTACTCGGCTTCTGAAGTATTGCTGATACTCAAAACATGCTATTTCCTGGATAGCTCAACACCTAAACAAAATTGTATCACTCGGCACCTTATATTACTCGGCACTTGTTAACACTCAGCACCTTTTGTTGCTCGACACTTGTTAACACTCGGCACCTTATGTTGCTCGACACTTATTAAAACTCGACATCTGAAAACTACTTCACACATGAAGATCACTCAACACCTGAAGTCTTTCCTAACTTAGCATTTTTTGTGGCTCAGCATGCATGGTGTACTTGGCACCAATATAGAGTTTGTAAGTGTATTGGCACTCAAGTGCCAAAAACCATTATGAGGTTAACAATCTCCCCCTTTGACATGAGTGAAAAAAACACTTAACTAACCTTATGAGTACATTTACTAATCTGATTGGTAAATATAGAGTTTAAAGAAAATTTGATCAAAATTTGTAACATACAATATATACCTCAAAAAAATTTGTAACTCCCCTTGAGTTGATTGTGCCTTATCTATATATCAAGCTCCTCCTTTGTATCTTTTCTCCCCATTAATTCATCTCATAATATTTGTATCTCCCCCTATTATGTCTCTTTTCTCCCCCTTTTTGACACTTATGTCAAAGAATGTTTAAGGGTTAAGACCATATTTAGCCAAAAATGTGCTGTTTACTCCCATAATCATCCTAAGAGCTTCATCCCAATTGTTCAAAGCAATTTCTAGTGACTTATACTGGATGGTAGTCTCAGCAGCAAGATGAATAAGTCCTTTTGAAGTAGAAAGATTTGGGTCTTTCTTGAGAACAGTTTTAGCATATACTTGCTCTTTATGGAGTACTTCTAAATGTGGGGTAATGGAGGACTGAAGCTGTATTAGTCTGGCCTTGATATTAGCCTCATTTTCTGTTAATATGGCTATTTCTTTGTGAGTGTGAAGTGATTGAGCAAAATACTTCTCACTTTGTGCTGGATCATTTGGTAGTTGCATGCTTGAAATGTTTAAATTTCTTTCCAGACTTAGTATCTTTTGGCTTGTATCTTGTGTGAAGTATGAAAAATCACACAGCTTTTTGTACAATGAGAATATATTCTCAAGTACCTTTTTCACTTTGTCAATGAGCTTTGCTAATTCAACCTATGAAAGTGCAATTTGACTTGATATTTGTTCATTTACTTTTCCTTGGAATTTTCTCTCTGACCATTCCATAAGTTTTGCATTTGTTTCTAGGTCTTCATTTGTCACCTGGTCAATAATATCTAATAATTGCTCCATGATATGCTTTGACTCATCTAGTGATTGCAAACTGAAGGCATCCATAAAGATGTCCTTAATTTCATATAGTGTTTTCTTTTGTTTATAATCCTTCCTAAGTATCTCCTATCTTTTCCTCCTATTCAGTGCTTCCTGCACCTCATTGTTTTTATCAATGGTTATTGTTTTTGAGTCATAGCCTGGTATGACTATCTCCTCATCTAATTTGGGGTCTCCATAGTGAAGTACCCTTGCAACTCTAGTAGTACTAGATGTTGGTACAAATATTTGCAATGGCTGGTGTAAAGGAGTTCCTGAGGTAGGAAAATCTATTAATGTTTGTATTGCCTCCTATTCTTTAGGGGTTTTCACTGTTTCCTCCTCCTTCTGTCTACCATGATCAATTATTGTAATCTTGGGAAGTACACCTTGTGTTTGTGCTGTAGGATCAGATGCAATAGACTGTCCTATTTGTTCTGTTCCTTTTTCTATAGCTACACTTGGCTTTTGTATTGTAGCATCAACTATTCTTTTTGGCATTTGAAATTGACTACTAGTAGTTGTAGAGATGATAGAAGGTGGTTCTTGTGGATTCACCTTATCTTTGATTGTACTTTCTACTAGTTTTTTCAATTCATCCATACTGACCACTACTGGATCTGCACATAATATTGCTTTTTGTGTAGATTGGTCAAGAATTCTTTTAAGATCTTCTGCAGTTAATGGATTGATATTCTGACCAGAAGTATCAGGAACATCAGTAATAGTTACAGTGTCTGCAGGTGATATGGATGCTTGAGGAGGACTAGGGGGTGGAAATTGTGTTTCTTGCACACTCTAATCTAGCTACTGCTCTTGCTCAACTATTCCCATTATATCCTATTTTTGTGTCTCTTCCTCCTCTCCATCTTTCTTTTCTTCTTCCTTCTGCTCTTCTTCTCTTTTCTTTTGTTCTTCTTCTTTCCTTTCTTCTTCTCTTTTCTTTTCTTCATCTTCTTTCCTTTTTCTCCTCTCCTCTATTGGTATAGTAGCTTCTTCCTTGTATTCTTCTTTAAGAAAATCTTCAATCTTTTTGTACAAGTTTTTCCATGATTTCATTGTTCTTTGAACAATTTCTTCCATCCTATTTTGGAGTATGAAGAATGCCCTGTATTTAGGTGTAAACCTATTATTATGCCTTTTGACTACATTCTTTACTTGTTCCTTAGTCAAATTGGGCAATACACTTGCTAGGGTTGATTCCCTCATCTCCTTCTCCATTTTCAAATAGAAATGCCATCTGTCTTCTACAATTTTTGACAGTTCTTTTGGCAATTGTCCATCTAGTTCAAGTGGAGTGTACTTGAACTATGCCATCATTCCATAAACTATTTCTTCTATCTTATTCTATTCTTCTTTAGTAAATTTATTGAAATCAACTTTATTTAAATTACTTAAGTCACCATTTCCAATCTTTTTACATAAGGTATCAACTGAAGAATAGCTTACCTTTTCAGATTTGTCTTCTTCATCAGTGTCAGGTTGAGCCACATATCTTCTTCTTTTCCTCATCTCTTCCTATGTTTCCTTGATTTGTTTCTTCTTTGTAACTTCCTCTTTGGCCTTTTGATTGGAGGCCCTTGTTGCAGCTCGTGTTGTTGGCTTTTGAGGTGATGGCGTGGTGACTTTCTTTGATCTGGGCTTAGCTGGAGGCTGTTCTATTGCCTTTCTATTCTTTTTCTTAGCTTCATTTGGTGCTTCCTTGGCTTCTTCTTCCTCTGTACCTTCCTCCTTGTCTTCTCCAAGACCTTGAATTAATTCCATTGGCCCTTGTTCTTGCTCATCTTCATCATCACTGTCATCTTCTTCTTCTGCTTCAGCCTCAATTTCTTTACCAAATTTCTTCTTAATCTTCTTTAATTATTTGTCTTTCTTCTTCAATGTGGAAGTAGTTTTTAATTCCATGTTTATCTTTGATCTTATGACATCATAAGTGCCAAAATGTGGAGGACTTTTATCTGTTTCTTCTGCCAATAATGCAGTTATTGCTGCAGATGCCTCATCAATATTAATTTCATATCCAAATGGCCTTAGCCATCTTACCCTTGATATTACTACTTGAATATAGGTAAAATCAATGTCAAGTAAGAAACATATATCATTAGTATGTTTTTCCACTAAGGAAACTGGTATCCTTGATCTTTGCTTCATGGATTTCTTGAAATCCTCAAAATAGCTTCTCATCAAGGTATCAAAATTTTCTCCCATTTGCTCTATATATTCATTAATTTGGGTGATGATGGTTTTTCCATTCCTCCATGCCACTTTTCCAAAAGAAGGAAAATCATTCTTAACATAAAAGAATATGAAAACTAGGATTGTTCCAAATTTTCATTGAGTGCCCTTTGTTCTTCTTATGGCAGCTAGGTTTCCATTGATCTATTGTAGATGCAATTCTGCAAGATCATAAGTATGATCCTTTTTCACCAATTTGTAGCCTACATCTATTGCAATACATGGTACACTGTTGAGTCTACTGGATTGATAGAATTTATGGGTGATGACTCTAACAGCAAACTCAACTAGAGGATCATGTATGGTGTGAATTGTCATTCCTCTTTTGTTCCACTGGGTACCAGTGTTCTTTTCAATAACCTCCTTTGATTCACTTCTCAAAGTTTTGAACCGATCTAGGGTTGGGTACCCTATTACTCTATGTATGATTTCTTTTGTCAATTTGATGGGAGAATCTTCTAACCACAAATTTCCACCATGAATTCTGCTTAGCACAAGTCTAACCCTTTCTATTTTGAATACAGTGGGAAGGCTCAAAACTCATGTTAAACCCTTTTTGAATTCATCTTGTAAGACTCCATCTACACACAATTTCTCATAAGCTTGTCTTATTTCCATGTCTCCTAGGGCACCTATCTTATAGTTGTAACATTTTCTGACATCTTGGACCATTACAACTTTTGGGGGAATTTGGGAGAGAGCATCGGCTGGGTCATTTTTGTAGGCAACTTTGGGAATGGGTCAAAAATTGGGTTGCTTGATCTCATTTGAAACCAACTAAACTTCAAACGTTTCTTTATCCCCAATTTTCTTTGAACTTGACACCATTTATGCAAACTAGGGTTTTTACAATAAAAAGATACGAAACTGCATAGCTCAGCACAAATGAAAATACATTGAGATCGATGAAAAACATGTTGAATGAGGTTGTAATATGCTTGAAATGTTGGATTCTTGCTATGAAGTCACTCAGCTCTCTTTCTTCTTCTTTGCTCTTTGATCGCAATGAGTAAAATTGATTGAAATCGCGATAATATACCCTATTTCCATTGCATTAAATGCTCAACTACTAATTCAGCTTTTGAAGAAATCTTGACGTAACTCGACTTGCACTATATTTTCACTTTTCTCAGCTTCCATTCGAGTTAACCAAATCGGCATCAGTTATCAGCTCAGTTGCTGTTAGGAGCTCGACATGTGTTGGAGATTAACTCGGCATCCAAAGATATTCTGGCAAAAACATTTAGATTTTGTCTTGACATCTTATTTCATGTAGATTTATACTTAGCATGGCTTCTTTGTCTTGAGACTAATGTGAGATATAGCTTTGTATATCAGTCCAGTATACTTCTTATGCTTAGTTTGATGAGGTGTGATCACTTGACCCATTGGGTGAAGTGATCCCTTCACTTGATGTGTTGCACTCATCTTTCTTTTTCCAAGTCTTATTCATTTGCCTTATTATCTTTTCAACATCAATTTTTCCTTTTCCCTTGTTTTCTTCAGTCTTGGCTACCTTTGATCTTGTAGGAAAGTTTCTGCTAATATGACCAATTTTCAAACAACTGAAACATGTAGTTTGATTCAACCATCTTTTGTAGTTCCCTCTAAAATGTGTTCTTATGCAGTTCTGTGGTATATGTCCTTATTCTTGACAATAGTGA
Source organism: Cupressus sempervirens (assembly GCA_028749045.1). Lineage (NCBI taxonomy): Eukaryota > Viridiplantae > Streptophyta > Pinopsida > Cupressales > Cupressaceae > Cupressus > Cupressus sempervirens. The sequence goes on along the minus strand of CM053790.1, from coordinate 105,215,444 downwards.
CATTTATGCCTGGTGTTGTAATCCCAATGATAATGACTTTCATTCCCTTCTATTTTTGCTAGTTGATTTGATGTCCACATAGATTTTGATCTACACTCAAATGCCCTGTGTCCATACTTTTTGCAATTATAACAATGTCCATCAAATCTCTGAGTCCTTGTGACATTGGATCTGCAATTTTGTGTCATATGTCCTTTCATGTTGCACTTGTGACAGAAACTCTTATTTTTGGGTGTGTTTGATTGATTGAATCTTCTACTCCTGCACACATTTTTTGTATGCCCATTCTTATTATAGTAATGACAAGTGGGTTTTGAATTCTTACCTTTGTCACTTCTTTGTTCAACACTCTTTGATGATTCCCCAACTTCAGTGCTATTGTATCCTAGTCCTGATGTATCATGGGCAGATTTTGGGGATTTCAGTAATTGTTCAAAATACTTCATAGCTTCACTTGACTTGTTGAGATTCTTTGCTACCTCTTTTTCTCTGTTCAATTCATTCTGCATCATTAAAGTAGAGATCTCAGTATCTTTCACATTGAGTTCATGATGAAGGTTCATCATTTGGGCAAGTGTATCCATCTGCATGTTTGAGATCCTTGTCAGTTTAGTACATTTTTCTTCAAGTCTGTTTGTAAGGTTTCTTTTGTCATTTTCCATCGTAACTTTATCTTCAACTACTCTTTTCTTGTGTTCAATGATTTCACATATCATTATGGCCTATGACTCATGTTCCATCTTGAGATATTTTATCTCATCTGCTTGAACTTTATTTTTCTCCATCAGTTCTGCTATTGCTACATCAAACTCTTTAGTATCTCTATTGGAAAATATGTTGCTGGTATCAATCTCCTTGTAGTGTATATCATTTTCAGCTATGGCTAGATCCTTCCTTTTTTTTAATGAGTTTCTCAACTTGTTTCTAAATTCCTCCAAGCTATGCAAAGCAAGTTGCGCATCTATCACCTGATTTTAAATGATCTTCCCAAGTTTGAAAGCTTCCATCTTTAGATCTTTTCCTCCAAGCTGTTAGGCTTTTCCTTGTGAGAATCTACAAGCTCTAATACCAATTGTTGGAATATTCAAATATGGAAAGAATACTTATGACAGGGGGGGGGGGGGGGGGTGAATCAAAAGTAACACACTTTCATCAATAAAACTATTAACTAAAAGTAAATTGCATGCATGTAAATACATCTAGTAAACATGAAACTAAGACATGCATCAACAACTCATAACACTGGAATTTGGTAACTCAGAAACCCTCCAGGAATAAGAAGGTATAATTGGGGTGGGGATGATACCCACAAAAATTATTGCAGCAATATTGTTCAACCACTTCTGATGGTCTGCCCTATTAAAGGCCTGCCCTGTTAAAGGCTTTACACTGTATTAATAGTGACCTGGTTAGAGGCTTTACAAACACTTTACATGAAGTGTCACCCTATTAAAGGATTTAATCACCTAATTAAAGGATCTACGAAGTAGCTGTTAAGCTAACCTATCACCATAGGATTTTCATTCTAATACAATTGCTAGAAAGTATTAGGTATAATGAACCTGATAGATTACAATCCTTGATTGCTAAATACAGGCACCTGTTTCTCTTTCTCTGATCTTTATTCTTTTGTGATTTGATAACCCTCGCTTCTAAAAATAAATTTCCTTTTGCACCCTTGTATGCCCACTCTTATATATACAATGAAATTTCATCTTCTTTATAAAGACATTTGAGAATTTATGGTTAAGTATGGATCTATGATCCAATATTCAATCTTCATTTTCTACTTATTATTTGCACTTCTTCTATTGGTTACATGCCTTCATCATTTTTCTTATTGGCTGCATGTAGATTGCATAGAAAAAATAAAAGATTTGATCTTATCATTAAATCCTTTGAGATTTACCTTATGTCGGCTACAAAAATTGTTTGCATCATAGTTTGTGCAATTACAAACTCTTATGCTAATATTCTGAGTTACTCGACTCCTGAAGTATTGCTGATACTCGGCACATGCTATTTCCTAGATAGCTCGGCACCTAAACAAAACTCTATCACTCGGCACCTTATGTTACTCAGCACTATTTAACACTTGGCACCTTATTTTGCTTGACACTTGTTAACACTCAGCACCTTATGTTGCTCGGCACTTGTTAACACTCGACATCTGATCTTCACTCGACATCTAAAAACTACTCGACACATGAAGATCACTCGGCACCTGAAGTCTTTCCTAACTCGACATTTGTTGTGGCTTGGCATGGATGGTGTACTTGGCACCAATATAGAGTGGGTAAGTGTATTGGCACTCAAGTGTCAAAAACCATTATGAGGTTAACAAGATTGGCCCAAAATTCATCCTCTTGGTTCTTTATCATGAGAGCTAAGTATTTGAGAGGTGACATTCCAATCAATACTTCTTTATGGAATGTCTGCCAACTAGGTCAATAATATGGATTAGCATCATCAAGATAAGGAAACACATAAGGGAAAAAATTAGGTGAAAAGAAGATGAATTATATCTACAACACAAAGTGTAAGGATTTTAATATGGACAATTTTAACCCTATGTATAGGATAATGTTGAGATCCCCACTAAATGATATTTGAATTCACTCCTTTCTGGCGAATGACAAACTAATTGGGAAAGGAACCCAAGTGGGGACTTTACCATGAAATTGGCCTACAATAGCATAATTGGGGAGGTGGGGAACATGGAATGGAAGAATATTTGGCATTCCCACTTTCTCCCCAAAATAAACATCTTCTATGGTCTATTATGCATAGTGGTATCCTCTATATTGATAATCTTAAGAGACATTGCTTCCATGTGGGAAACTAGTGTGTGCTATGCTACAAGGAGGAATAAACCATCCCTCATCTCTTTATTCATTGCTCATATACTACACAGGTTTGGCAAAAAATCCTTGGCCAACTTGAGATCTCATGGTTCTTTAATTGAGATGTTCACCAATTCATCTTCAGATGGAAATGCCCCTCACATCACCCCCTAATTAAAATGATCTAGAAGGCCATCCCCCCATATGCATGCAGGAATATATTGAAGGACATCAATAGCTATATTTTTAGGGAAAAAGTTACCTCTAGGAAGTAGTTACCTAAATTACGATGAGACTAATCAAGGAATATGCTTTGACTTGGAAATGGAAATTACACCCCATCCTCCCACACATGTTGAGAGGTGCTAGGGATAGTTTGGGATATCTCCTATTTAATTGAGAAAGTTGATAATTCAAGGATCCCAAAAATACTAAATACGAGATGGAAATCGCCCCCACAAACTAGTGTAATTGAATTTTGATGGGTCAAGGAAGAGTAATGATGTTGTGGTAGGAAGAATCATTCAGAATGAATAGGGAGTTTGTATCAAAGGGTATTCAAACAAATGTCAAAATGTTTAGAGAAATGAGGTAGAAGCCTTGGGACTCCTTTGTGGGTTAGAGCTAGCACATAATATGAGAATTCAAAATTTGATAGTGGAGGGAGATTCATTATTAGTAATTGAGGATACTAAAGGAGATAATAAGATGAATTGACATGTAATGTTAATTATTAGAGATGCCAAAATTATCATGAACAAGATTAATAAATTTTAAATTCAACATTTTTTTATAGGGAAGGGAATAAAGTGGCAGACAACCTGGCAGGGTACAGATACATGGCTATTAATGCTCAAGTTTGGGAAAATGAGTATGATCTTTTAGGAGTGATAAAATTGGTACCTCAAAAAGAAGCCTTCCCAAGTACTAATGTCCACTTTAATTAATATTAAAAGGATGACCTCCATCATTTTTAATCTAGCGATGGTTGACATCACTAAGCTTTTATTTAATATGGTGGGTTGGGCCATGATGGCACTAAATTTAGTGGAATTTCTAGCTTTGATAAATCATTTTGGAGTCATCTCTACCTTCAATTTGTTGATTATAATTTGTGATGGGAAATGAAAGCTCTATAATCAATGCAAGATATGGGATGATATTCTTCAAGACTTAGGAAAAATACTTTCCATATTTTGAGGCCAACTTTTAAAGGTAGATTGCAAAAATGTTATGATCTAATGGTCAGGGAATAAATTTAATTCCAAATTAAAAAAATTTAAAATCAAGTGTTTGGCAAAAAAATATTTCTTTTTCAATTTATAGTGTCAAGTTTGTATAGGATCCACTCTATTTTTTTTTGGGTCTATTGAAGTTGGTGAAGGTTATGGTGGTTGAATTGAAGGAGGGAGAAAAGGACATAATTATTGACCTTAGGGAGGACAAAGTTATGGAGGGTACTAATATGAGAACCAAACCACTAGAATTGGAGAGGCTATTTAGAAGGATAAGGTGACATGGACACACCTGAAGGAAGGAGGGCTTATTCTATTCATGGAGAGGATTGAAGGCCATGATGTGATGGTGACTTTGTAGTTTGTAGACTCATTGAAGAACTAGTGGGTTAACATCAATGGGGTCTTCTTCAAGGTCACTGAAGAGCTAATTGATAAAACTGGTGGTCTAGTGTTGGAAGGTAAAAATTGGAGGAAGCAACCTAGGGTGGCAGACATGACAAACATGGGAAAGTTTTTCCACTCTAATGAATCCCCTATTCTCTCCCATGGTGGTTTTTTCCATGAAAATCTCTTGGAACCCTAGGATATGGTTTGTTATGTCATCATGTGATACATAACCATGGAAGAAAGAGTCAAAGTATGCTACTATTATCACTAATGCAGGAGCATCCAGAGGTATAAAGGAAATCCTGTGTCATCCAAAAAAATGTACTTAGAATTAGTTTTTGTTTCACGTGTTCTCATTTTTGGATACCCATTTGGGTCAAATAAAGGTTCCAACTCTCACAGTTCCGCTATTAGAGTTCTAGGTTAGAGTTTTTAATCACCTTAGGATATGTGTAAATGCCAAAAAAATAGGAGTATGTAATTGAGCCATCATTTTGGTGAACTAGAAGGTGTAAATTGGCTAGATGAATGTAATTTTAATTTAGAGCATTCTAGAAAAAGAATCAGGTCAAAACGCCCCGCAGTTTGAAAGTTATTGCAATTTTTTGATTTCTAGAGACCTCCTAAGAATGCTTCAAACTCAAGTTAGGGGAATTAACTGACCTCAAAAAGGGAAAAAAAATGGGGAACAAGTGAAGCTGGTCCATAGGGCTATAGAGTGCTTTGAGAGCTTTCCAAAAATGTAAACGGTTCATCAATTGGAGCTATGGTTCAAAAGTTATGCCTTCCGAAAGTTTGATTACCATTTCTAGATTCTTCTAATTTTGTACTAACTTCTAATGTGACTTCTAGAGCCTTCTATTTGGTTAGTGGATGCCAACTAGCACTTTCTAGAATGTATTCCTAATCCTTAACCCTCTGGGGTCAATTTAAGAACATTTCTGGCATTGTAAAAGGTAGTTCAGAGTGGAGTTTGAGAGAAGGTACTGGGAGAAGAAATTATCTCTAGTTTTATGCTATTGTAAGCCCATAGGGCCTATTTTGAGGTCTATTTTCTCTGCACTAAGTGTACTAGCATATTTTTATAGTTAATAAAATTTTCCCTTTCCTGTTATGTCCATTTTGGCTTGGGTTGTGTCCCCATCAATCACTTTCCCATCTTGAACCATTTTACAAATAAGGAATGCATTTCCTTTCCCTATCTTCCTTTAAATTCCATGGAAGATTGTGTATCAAATATAAGAAAGAAAATAAAGGAAGGAAAAATCTATTTTGTGTATCACCAAGCCTTGATTTTTTTCCTCTTTAAATCATACAAAGGCTTCACCCCCAAATCCTTAGCCTGAGCCCTTCACCTCTAAAAATCATCAATATGGGTCAAAATTCTTCACCCTCCACCCATACTTAGAGTGATAGGGATCCCATTGCTTATGCTTGGAAAATAAAAATGGAAATAGTAAAGGTCCTTGATGTCAAGAGTGCTTGTACCACCATCAAGAAGGGAACCAATATATCGAGCAAAGGAATTAGAGAGAAAAGGTCCTTTCCCAACCTTGGTTTAGCTAAATCTAATAATTTTTGTTTGAAATTGATAATTTTGGGAGAAAGTGTGGCCATAGACTTAAATGTAAAGCCACTAGAAGGAACTATGGAGAGAAGGAGAAAGGAAAAACTGAAAGTGAAGGTAAATATGAGGAGTTAATGGGGGAGGAACTGAATAGTCCTTTTCCCTCTAAGGTTTCTAATACCTTCAAAATAGAGCCGATTACCCCAAATTCTTAGAAGGGAGAGAACGTTGGCAAATAAGGTACAATTACTTGATGTGTGAGAATGGGGAATGTAGGAAGCCAAAATAAACTAAAGGTTATGGAGAGTGAACATGGACATAAGCCTAAACAAATGTGGGGTGATCACAATTAGCTGGAGGGAGCCACAATGGAATAAACTGACAAATAAAAGGGGATCCTAGAGATTGAGAGGATGGAGAACTCTATTGTAAACATGGTCAAGATGAATGTAGAGATGGAAGATAAGTTCTACAGGGTTGCCAATTTCTTGGTGCAGGTGATACATTCGGTGGCCACCACCATTTACCTCATGTAGAATAACAAGGAAGACATTGATAATGCAATGGAGATGGAGATGACTCGCTCATTATATGATTTCCTAGCTGATGAATTGTTTAATTAGTAGGTTTAACTTTTTGTTCTATTTTTGTAGTTTAATTTTTTGTTCCATGATTAGTAGGTTTTTAATGTCCTATGTGTTCTCTTTGTTAGTTTTTATGGGACTATTTTAATGCCATCTATAAATATTCTGGCCAAGTTTATGTATAATGTAGACATTCTAATGATTTTTCCTAGTAGTATTATTAAAAATACTTTATTGTCGAGTGGGGGGAGACTTGACTATTAAGAATAGGGTTGGGTAATTGCATGGTAATGAATTTCAACTAATTCTCAGTCCATTTTTTCCTTTGTATGGGTTAGCCCCCAATGTTGGTTGCTTCTTAATATAAAAAAATAAAAAATAATGTAAAGAAAAATAAAGCAAGTGAGTGAAGTGACAAATATCAAATACTAAAGAAGAATAGAAAAGGTGAGCACATCCTACAATGTTTTGAAAAATATTTAAAAAATCAAATGTTGTTCACCCATTTCTTCAATGATATTTAAATATTTAAGTTGAGACATCAAAGGTCTTGAGTTTTTAAATAGGCTTTTTCCTTAAGAAATATTTGTAATATTAAGAAAGTAGTGTATTGCCTCTTTATTTTAGAGCTTACATTAGTTGGATTGAAATTTAAACCAACTCTTAAATTTTCTATAGAGAACTTCTATTTCTTACATAATGACTATTCTTGTCATGCCCAAAATATCAGGGCAAAAACACGCCAATTTTTTTTTTATAAAGTTAATTAATCCTCTAAGGTAATACATGTGACACTGATTAGGTTAAGGAAATATGACATAGGATTTAAGAGTGAGTTTTGAATATATATTATTAAGATGTAGAGTTGACATCTCCACATATTGTCCAAGTTCAAACCCCTAAGTCCCAATGTTATGGAAAAATTTAGTTCTAGTTGAATGTGTCAATAAAATAACATTTAGATTCAATTTTCAAGGGTACAACTTCCAATTAAAATTACATTTTAGGGTTTCCAAATTCAGAAGTGGACTATGAAGCTATCCTATTAATACTATATTAGATCAATCTCTAAGGGAAAACTAACTCTACATTTAAAGGTCAATCTATCATAACATACTAAAATTGAATTCAAGATATGATCATAACCTATTTTAAACTAATTCAAGACATTAAATATTCTTCATTAAAACAATTTTGACATATATTTACCTAGCAAAAATAATCTTATGCTACGTTCAAGTTAGCTAAACAAGAACCCTTTGATAGCTCCTTCAAAAACTACAACCTTAGAAGTTTGAATTAGCCAAATCCATAATTAATATCAAAAGATTATAATAAGGCATTATTAAAGTTTTTACCTAATTAAAATAATTTAATCTTACATAATATTTCAACCTTAAAATAAAACCAACCCACACATTTACTAGCTACTTCTAACTAACACATTTTAACCCTTAAGCTACATTAACAACACTTAACAATTAAAATTAAACAACAATTAAAAATTTTACTTAGCATAAAAAAAAAACTAATATACTAAAATCTGATTTCAAACACTAACTATATCTAATACTAAATAACCTTTGCTAAATCCTACTATCTACATATAAATTTCATAAAACATAATTTAACATCTAACGTTAATTAAATCTATTAGCTTTATTACTTAACCAATAACTAAAATCTTTTTTTAAAAAAAATATTAACTATCTAATCTTGACATCTCACAAAATCATTAAACTTTATCTTTGACTTAATCTTAAAACAACTACTAAATTCAATTTAACATTTGCTAACTTCAAGACTCCTACTAACTATTCTAACTATTAATTTAAAGTACTAACTCTACCTTTTTAAATTAAAGTAATTACTAACTAACTATAATATTAATACAAAATAATAATACTAACTAATTCTAACATCTAACATGTCTAACATTTAACTTTAAAAAAAAACATTATTAACTTTACCACTAACTCCTAACTAATCTTACCCCACCACATGTCATCCTACCTTGGGTGGTCTCCAAAGTCTCCCATGCTGCCCAAGGCTATATGTTTGCTACCCAAGGCAACCCATCTTATCCCCCATGATTTGAAAATGCATGGGCTCTTGCTTGCAAAGGTTTAATGATTTTAGGAGGTTGTTTTTTTTGCTATATTTTTTAACATCACAACTCTCCAAGTCAATGTACCATAAAGTGGAAGGACTATGGAGTGCAAGGTGATGTCATCTTGCAAGTATGCAAGGATAAGGGAAGTTATGGTTTTAAAGTTTTATGGGTGAGTTTAAAAAGGTGATTGAAAGTGATTTTTTTTAGTGTTAATATCTTCTTTTTTTTGCATTTGTTTATTTTCTTATTTATTTTTCTTTCTAATTTATTTCTATTTTAAATTTGAGAGAGGATATTTCGTAGAATATTCTATTATTTAACTTTTGGTGGCATTAATATTTGCCTATACATTTTCTAGAGAGAAAATGTGCTCTCCTAGGAAATGTATGAGAAATATTCATTTTAAGGGGCCTTACCTTGCTCTCTTTATTTTTTTTCCTAGATAGCATTTTCATAAACTTTTGGATTTGTAAGTAATGAGAAGGTCATAAGGATAATATAAATTTACTATGAACCATTTAATTTTCAAGGAATTAGAAAATCAATTCAATGACTAGCAGGTCCATGGATTAAAAATATTAGTTCTACTAGGTCTTTTTGCTCTTAGGGGTTTATTAAGTGGGTCTATTCCACCAAGTATAAAATGAGCAATCAAATACACGTATTATAATGTGCATTAGATTAATCAAGAACCATAGGGTCCTATCTATAATTGCATTTAGTAGCTAAATAAGAACACTACGAATATGAAATCTACATTCTTTCCTTCACACTGAAGTTTTCTCGTGGATTTATTTACATCGTATATTTTTATTTCCCTATATTTGTAGAGTGATTTAAGGTAGTTTTACAAATGGTTTCAATTAGGACTATAGTCTGGCAATTTAAGCATTGAATTTTTCGAGTAAGTAAAATACAATGTAGTTGAAAGTGTAAATTTGAATATTGAATCTTTAACAAGAACTTATAGGGTAGTCTATATATATTCATCATTTCATCCCATTAACACTAATCAAATGAATAAAAATTTGAAGTATAAAAATGCCACAATAAAAGTAAGACATCATTTCATCCAACTTCAAATAAACATATGCATATAACTGAATTGCAAGAAATATCATATGGAAGGAACATACTCTATTTTTTGTTAGAAAAAAATTCAATCATCTGATTCAAGGAATCCCTCAGGAAAGAACCAGGGAAGAAAACCCAAGATCATAGGTGTTTCCACAATAAGTTTAAAACTCACATTTTTACAATGGGATCATTATCCCAAGGAGAAATCTCCCAACAGTTGAATTCAATAACAACTTTGAATTTCCTGCTTGGCTCCTCAACAAGGTAGCCATTTCAAAAATTTGCAAACACATCAAGATTACCATGGAGAGAACAAAAACTAACCAAGAGAAAACCAATATTAACATAAATATGATTTCAAACATTCACTCCCATCTAGGTTTGGACAATAGGTTCATCATTGAACTATACTAGGGAGCAGGTGGATTTTTCCAATAGTAGACATCAACCACAACACCATAACAAGTGCCCTTTCAGGGCTATAGTCACAAGAACTTCCATTCTTCCATTTCTTAAATTCCAAAACTCAAAACATGGTTTGTGTTGATGAGTAGGGTCCCATAACACTCTACCCTCTCCCTCTCCTCATCTTGAGAAGAGACTTTGCACTATCGAAGTCCAACTAAAGACCTCCTCCCATACATGGCCACTTCTACCCTATCAGAAGGTAAGTAATGCCAATACAACCCATATAATCCGTTCAAAAATCAAAGCAAAATACTAAGAAAAAAAATTTAAGAAAAACTTATTTCAATCCCTCCCAAACATATTCATCAAACATAAGAACATACATATGTAAGAAAACTACTTAAGCATGAAACACAACATGAACAACACGAGCCAAAAGAATTCCTACCTTCACAATAAGGTTATGGAAACTAAAACTTTTGATGAGCTTCCCTTCCTTCTCCTTCTCCTTCAATCCTAAATTTCTCTCTAAAACTAGAGGTTAGGCAAACAACTTTTCTCCCTCAAATTTGCCTCGAAATAGGATTCTAACTCAACTACTTCCAAAATGCAATAACTCCCCCACTTGCCTAAAGGTTCTAGAGTCTTCTAACTCAACTTGTCATAAATCTAACCTTAATGTAGAGTTTAACTTATCCAACTCATGGAGAAACATTCACTTTTCACAATAAAGAAAAAATGAGATATTTGAGTGACCACAAAAGTCAACAAAAGGGGCTAGAGGGGTGGAAATTTCTCCCAACCAATACCAATACCCCTTAGGTACTTATTTTTTATTATTTTTGGCCTCTATGACTAATTAAGCACTTTTCAAAAGCTTGGAATTTTTGGATTTTCTAACAACACTAAAAAATGCAAATTAATCACTAATCTTGATTAGGGTAATTAATCTCAATTACTAACTTATTAGTAAAAAGGTCACTAACCTAGTCCAACTTAGATCTTTAGGTTAGTCGGTTACTCCTACTTATGATGTTGAAATGCATATGTGAGTTATGAGTGTCAAGAAACACTATAAAATTACAGTTACAAAACATCAACACTTATTTATTATAGAATGATACATTCATTCAATTTATGATACAAATAAAATATGAACAATAGGGTCTACATTTTTTATTAGACTCAACCCTAGTTTCCAAAAATGGTACATAGGATTTAGTTTCGTTTCTCTATTAGATTTCCCAACCAATAAATCCTGCAAACTTAATTCACACATCAGTAGCTTGAGAAAATCACATGCATATATTTAAAACTTATTTGGATAGTCAGATAAATCAAAACATAATTTTTTCATTTAAATAACCCTTTCTAACTTTAGCAACATTTAGTCATCAGTAATTACATAATCAATATAACATAAATTTATTCATTAATTTAGATTAGAATACTAGAATAATCATAATTAGGCATGCATATAACTAAACATCATAAACATCACCAATTAAGGAATATTGAACTATCTAAATGCATATAACCCAATCATCGAGGTACCATAATCAATGTCATCATCATTGGGTGAAAACACCTTGTATCATTGTTAGTGAAATTTTAATGTTTAGATGGTTGAGATAATGTAGTAGCTCTCGAATCACTGAGTATTAAAAACATGGATGTATCTACTGATCTCAATTTTCATTAGGACATTCAAAATATAAAATATTACTTCATATCCATTTCAATCTCCTATAATGGTTTTAACAAAGAATTCATATTTGATAATTACATACGAGGAGGGACCTTACAATTCTAAAGAGAAAGATGATTTTTTTTTTATTGTTTATCAAAAGTGAGCCAAGTAGATTTTTATCTTAATTAATTACCCTTGTAATAGATGTATGTGCCTTTCATTTAAAAAATAAGGTTAAATTTTGAATGTTCTCCATTTACACTCATAATAAGTATATGAAGAAAGTTGAAGTTTGTAAATGAATTGTATAAGATATTTCAAAATCCCCTTTTATTTTTTAGGCAACTTAGTGTTCTAGATATAAATAAGACTAAGTTTGAGGTTTCTCCTTGGATCTAGAAAGAAAATGAACATTTTGATTGGTATATAATCAATAAATTATTGAATTTTCTTAATCACCTTTAGGTAAAAATAGAGTGCATGGTATATCTAGCAAAAAACCAATTCGAGAATACATGTAATACCATAATAGAGAACCATCAAGGATTACCACTAACCATGTAAATAACATATTAATAATTTGATTTTATTTTTATTATACAACATATCATCTAACATGTTATATAATTAATCATTACAATACACAAGAGAAATGAATATTCACTAAGAAAATTATCTTCTATGAATTTCCTAAGATTACTATTATGTGACCATCATAAACACACACTAGAATATATAAATGGGATGAGCATAAAAAATATAACAGTAACTTTCTCCCACCAATTTCATTTCAAGCACCAAACTGAATATTCCTAGGATAAACTATCATCAAGAAATAAGATAAGGTGCACATTCATCTATTAAAAGTGGGATTTATTAGCATGCATAAGTAAATAATTAATATCTCTAAATACAAGAGTATTTCATCCAAGTTTTTTAAAATTTTCAATATGATATGATACCTATAATTTCACAGTTACCAACATAGCTAGATGCATAACATAGGATTAATTAAAAGTTTGATACATCAATATATCCTTCATAATATCTTATCTAGATGAATTATGAATATCATCAAAGTTTGGAATACCTTAAGGGGAAAAACCTATGTGTTTCTTTAGCTCATCATTGACGGCCTTGCACATGTTCACACTTAGAGATATTTTAGGTCTACTCTTTAATCATGAACCATACAAAGTATTAGTTTAATCTTAGTAAAGGTAAAAAAATAAATTAGATATTTAATTTATATATTTAATAAAATACATAAGTTGGTAATAGTGTGAAGTCTTCAAAATGTTTCATCATCGAATGCCATCTACTTTGTGAAACAAATATAGATCTATGATTAATGATATAGTATGCAAACACATCCCAAGAAGGTTTTGTTTTGAATAGGAAACTTAGATAGGATAGTCTAATTTTAAGTTCATCCATCACCAATAATTCTAGTACATCTCCAAAATGCATGGGTGCACACAATAACAAGGAGAAAGTCCTATTGTCGAGAACAACAACCACATCCAAATAAATATTTTGACATCTACAAGTAATATAATATATATAAGGATAAGTATGAATTATGAAAAGAAACCACCAAATGCTTCTACTAAAGCACCAATAGGGTGAGATAATAAAATATAAAAGTGAAAGAGAATCATCACATAGCCTGAACATTATCATAGTAGCCTATCTCTAGGTTTTATCCCCTATTTGTAATCTCACATGGAACAAAACAATCCTTACATGAAGAAAAGGGATTTTGATTATGTAAGCTTTATATGTCCCATCGATAGACAAATATCAACCCATTTCCAGCTTAAGCCTAAACAAGCATTCATGACATTGCCTATCCATCATAAGCATCACATTCCCATCCTTAGTCTATACAAGCATTCAATGCATGGACAAGGCATCATAATTATCATGCTTAAAATGTGTTCACCATAATTTTTTATATTAATTTATCATTTGATCAATAACATCTTCAATGGGTTATGCTAGCACTAGAAACCACTTTAGGGCATCATCCCCCATTAGAAGTCACTCCTTCCTAATGGATTTAGATACCATAATCTAGGTTTCAACTAAGGGATCTTTAAGTACTTTATCATATATAAAATTTGTATTCATGAATTATGAATCAATTCTAAGAAAATAGAAAACATTATCATTATTAAGTCTTCACAATACCATTATATGAGAAGATTCAGCCATGAAACCATCTCAATAATAAAATTAAATAAATTCCTCAATCATATCACGTAATAAATTTTTACAATATAATGCATATGAGAATCTCATAAGTACTACAAGTGTATTAAAGGTCACTCAAGGAATCATTTAGATCCTACCAACCAATGACAATAGATAATGATGATATTACATGGAAACTATTGAGTAGATTAATGGAGATGTAAGTATGAGGGATGGTGAGGAGTTTATTGCTAATGATGAACTTATTAAATCTTCAAAAATTTAAATTTTTATTTACAATATGAAAGAAAAATAGTTAACAAAGAATATTAACATACTCAATAAGGCAAAAAGGGTTGAATGTACAAACATTTTGTAGAAAGAGTTTATAAAAGATATACGTATAATAACCCTCAAAAAGGGTGGAAAAATATTGAGTGGTATTGGCTTCCCAAGGCATTCATAGTATTGAAAGTTAGTGCAAAAGATTTAGTCATTTACAAGGCAAGGTTGGTCAGTCATCAATATGACTAAATCATCCTGTACATGCCAAGCCTTGAAAAGGAAGACTTGTACATAATTAGTTTTTCAATCATAACTAAGAAGGTTAACGGTCTCCAAGTACTCTAGTGTATACCAAAATGAGTATATATTAGCTAAGTAGTATGTATATGGTGAGTTGACAAGGATTAGTATATGTCAAGTCATTAGAAGGATAGTATATTCTGAGTTCACACTTATGCCAAGCATAGTAGAGATTGAGTGTCAACATATGAGCTTAGTCATGGCGACATCAAGATACCTCAAGTGCCAAGCAAGCAAGTTTTGACATAATTTCTTGAAATTGCACAAACATCAAGGTAAACTATTTTTTTTCAAATTGGTGATTCCTTTATTTGATCGAGGAGCTTTATATGGAGTAAAGTACATATTCGATTAATTTTTATCAATCCCTATGCAAGAAATCTAGAAAATTAAAAAAAAGCAAGAGATAAGCAAAAAAATAGGTGAATCTAGATCATTGATCTTTTTCTAGAAGCTTCACTAGATAACTATTTAAATAGTGTCTATGACCTAATTGTGTGTGATGTGTGAATGCACAGTATGAACTCTATAGTAGAGATAATGTATATGTGAAGGTAAAACAAGGCAAGATGACCAAGTATTTCAAAATTACAGTGAAGTGCAAAGTAAAGTATACATCAGAAAAGACTAGTGATCAATCAATGAATAGAGGAGATTTGTAACTAGCATCATAGTGCAAGCCATAGGATCATGTACTGATTTACTTTAATAGGTGATCATAGTGTAAATCTCTTAACACACTAGGTCTAATAGAAATGTATATGTGAAGGTAAAACAAGGCAAGATGACCAAGTATTTCAAAATTACAGTGAAGTGCAAAGTAAAGTATACATCAGAAAAGACTAGTGATCAATCAATGAATAGAGGAGATTTGTAACTAGCATCATAGTGCAAACCATAGGATCATGTACTGATTTACTTTAATAGGTGATCATAGTGTAAATCTCTTAACACAGTAGGTCTAATAGACCTTTGTAAATATCTTAACATGGTGCTTAGCTATAAGTTTTTATTCCTTTCATCAATGTAGACTAAATAAGTCTTGTAACCTAATAGGGAAGATCCCTCACATGGTAGATAATTAGAAGTGAAGGATAACTAAGGAAAACTTTTGAGTTGTATTAAACTGAAGGAAAACTTGTTCATTCAGTCCCAAAGCTTAAAAACATATGAAAAAGAGACAAAACCTCAAAGATAATGATAACTAAGGATAAATCCTTCTTACTTAAATCTCAATGCTGCTAATAAAACTCATAATATGACACAAAGACAAAGCCTTTTTCTCAAAAATGTTTTTTTTTTTTTTTTTTGTATTCAAGTATGCATACAAATGAACTCATTCAAATGACCACATAACACTTGGATGGACTGCAAAATAATACATGACATATATGAAAAATTCTACAGAAAACCAACATCTAGTTCTCATCTTGGGAATCCATATATATTATTGCAACAAGCTATAGATGATAGGAGGACACATGTCAAAATTTTAATGGGAACAAAAATTTTTGGAAGATGGGAATAATAAATTTTACAAAACAATCTTCCAGAATATCGATAAAAAAAGATAAGTAGCTGAGATGGAAGAAAAATATTTATATTGGTCCTTTGGTCTTTTCTTCTCCTTGTACTTTATCTATCTTGTTTACAAAATATCTTAGCTACTACCTATTGGTAGGGCTTTTATTTGTCCTACTACTTACCAAACATAAATTTTCCTTTTAGTGGGCCACTCTATACTCTTCACCTCTTGTAAATCTTGAGTGACCTTAGTCAACCTAGCATCCATGATTGCTTTTGATTAAACAATAAACTTATTCAAATTTATTTCTACCTTAAAGAGAGAATCAATTAAAGCATGAAATGGGGAATTAGACATATCTTCAAAAATTGCTATAGTAGCCTCTTGGGCCAAAATATTATCAAAAGAAGCTGACCACTCTTGGCAATTTTTTACTAACTTGGTAGCATCTAAAATTGATGGTATACAAGGCTCCACTCCCTCAAATAAAATATTTAATTTTCCTTGTATGACTTGTAGTTTACCAGTAAAGAAACCACTTAATTCTCTTACCATCTCTAGGCTTTCCTTTATAGTAAGTATCTTATCTAGAAAATCTAGTTTTTTAGCTATCAATCCAATTAATCTATCCAAAATTTCAATATAAGGCCCCCAAAGACTAAAACTAGGTACTAGCCATGAAAGTGCTTCATTGAAAAACTACACAACACATTGTAAAGTAACATCTAAATTATGAGCCTATTGTGATATGTTCTTCAAAACTTCAACCCTATGGCTCATCATATTCTAAGGATCTCTGTACTTACATCTCCTCCCTGCTAGATTGATTGAGTATCAATACTCATTCTTCTTGGTTGTGATGTCTCCCTCTGCTCTACATCCTCTATCTAACTAGGGCTTCAGTAGTATCCTCGATTGGTAATGGTATTTCATATCCCTCTTCTCTCTACGCTAGAACCATTCTCTATTTTGCTTATGCAAGTTGCTCCTTGAGAGATGTAATCTTATCTTCAAGTTCTTGGATCTTAGCCTCAAGCTCAGCAATCTTCTCTTTGTACACATGGATACTTCTAAGCTCATCTTCATAGAGCTTTCTAACATTAATGTAATCATGTATGCACTTGACTAACCTTGTTTTTATTTCTTCCACTTTGGCCTCATTCATGAATGAGAAATGTTCCAATGCTTTGGATATTTCTATGCTAGAAGTGCCCTATAAAGTCCATACAATTATATTACCTTGTTCGATGCTTTGCACATCCATCAATTTTGGCTTGCTAGAAGTAGTGACCATACTCTAGATTGCTAGGGATTTGGTATCAATGTTGAAGCCAGTCCCTCTCCTTAATTCATCTGCACCAAATGCCTCTTAAAAATGGCATTTTCTTGCCTCCTAATCTAATCAAGCATGAATGCTTGCTCTAAATTCCATCTAGACACTAGTAGCATGCCACTCCTCTATACTAGATCTCTGGCCTCCTCCAAAGTCATTAACTCACTTTCAAGATCATAGACCTGCAACTTCTCTATCAATTTCATTTTTTGTTCATTAGAATCATTCAGTTTCATCTTCAAAACAAGCTTACTTTGTTTGATCTTATGTAAAAAACTCTTGAATTCATTGGATTTAATGAATTCATCATCCTCTAAGAATTTTTGAGCTTGGATGATTCTATCATCTAATATTTTTGTAGTTAATTCCTAGTCTGTGAGGGTTTTTTCAACTGCATTAGCCCTACTATGTAGATATTTCTATCTTATGTCAACAAAATACTGACTATTTCCTAGCAAGATCTATAGGGTCCTTTGTCTGACCTGAGGATGGATGTGAATAATATTTTTCCTCTTGTTCCCCTTTGCCATCCATGATGCCTAAGGTGTATCATCTTCTCCTAATTTAAGGGTCACATTTGGTTCAGGGCTATCAGGACAAACCCTATCTTCTTCCCCTATTAGACCCTCTAGAAATTTAGCCATAATCTCAGTATGGTCCATGACCATCTTCCTAATCTATTTAGGATAATGGATATACATGTAGAATCCTACAAACTAAAGATCAATTCTTTTTAGCTCACACTATACCCTCAGGACATCATCAAGCTTTGCCAGCTTGTCATGACGCAAGCAAGAGGATGAATAACTAGGGCCAAAGGCTCACCCAGCTATCCAAACCACCTTGCAAGAGCCAACACAATGGAAATATACACAAAGAACAACAACCAAAGGAGGAAGAAGAGAGAAACACTTTATTGATTCATCAAAATATCTTCATACATGCCCAACTGTAAGGCCTTCTAGGTTACAACCAATTACAAATACATTCACATTCCAAGATCCAACTGTAAATTCGCACTTTCAATTTTTCTCTCTCTAATCCACTCTCCCAAAACTTTTCCTTTCTAAAAATTACTTAGCTCTAAGCCTAAAATCTCTATTTATACTTGCCAAAATGGCTTATAGAACATTCTAGAACATTACATAAGAGGAAGGTTGACCCAACAATGGTTTGGACTCATCCTAAGAAAAGATCTTAACATAAATTTCATGAATAAAATAAATCCCACAATTCGGCTCACAAAATCACATCAAAATACTAACACTTGGCATACACTAGGTAACTCGACACATGAAGAATCACTCGACATCCACTGGGTAACTCAGCACATGAAGAATCACTCGGCATCCATTGGGTAACTTGGCACATGAAGAATCACTCGACATCCACTGGGTAACTCGACACATGAAGGAATGCTACAGTAACTCAACACATGAAGGAATTGCTACAGTAACTTGACACATGAAGGAATTACTACAGTAACTTGGCACATGAAGAAAATAGGGTTAGTAGGCACATGAAGAAAACTGGGTTACTAGGCACATAAAGGACCGCTAGGCACATGAAGGAACTACTGGGTGAAGAATATGAACAGGATAACAAGGCAACCCAGGATGCTCCTACATATGACAACCTAGGTTGAAAGAATTGATTCTCCTAAATCATTGAGATGTCCCAACCTGAGCTGAATCCAACTCAAATTGAGAAATCATTGAAGCATCTTCAATATGTCTATTCTTCCACTTCACCAAATATTCATAGTAATATTTTCCTCTTGTACTCTTGCCAACTCTCTGATCCAATATTTGTTCAACTTCCTCAATCTGTTTCTTAGGATAATCATCTGGTATAAAAAATTCATCCTTTGACTCATGATACTTATACAAATCAGCAATATTAAATATAGGAGATATATCCATGTCATCAGATAACTCAACTTCATAAGCATTACCACTATCAAACTTCTTTATTATCTTACAAGGTCCAAATTTCTTTATCTTCAACTTGCTATATGTTCCAACTAGGAATCTTCCTTTCTTTAGATGAACCATCACCTCATCACCAACTTGAAAATCATGGTGTCTTCTAGACTGATTAGCATTCTCCTTATACTTTTAATTGCTTTGCTTCAACCTTAACTTCACTTTCTTAAGCAAGGACTCCATAAAATCAGCAAATTCTTCTCCTGCAACACTTTTCTTTTCTTCACCAGCAACATCTCTCAAATTTGATATACCTCTAGGATGCATTCTAGTAACAATCTCAAAAGGCGTCTTCCTTGTACTCCTATTCATAGAATTGTTATATGCAAATTTAGCTTGTGCCAATACCATCTCCCAATTACTTGGCTTATTCCCAACTAAACATCTCAGCAAATTACCCAAGCTTCTATTCACAACCTCTGTTTTTCCATTTGTTTATAGATGGAATGTAGAACTAAACTTGAATTCAGTATCCATATTCTTCCACAAAGTCTTCCAAAAATAACCAACAAACTTACTATCTCTGTCTGAAATAATGCTTCCTGGTAATCCATGCAATCTCACAATCTCTTTAAAGAAAAGTTTAGCAGAATGCTCAGCATCTGATGTCTTCTTACATGGTATAAAATGAGCCATCTTAGAAAATTTTTCCACTACAACAAATATGGAATCATACCCTTTCACTATTTTAGGCAATCCAACAAAAAAATCCATACTGATGTTAGTCCAAGGTTTCTCAGCAATAGTAATAGGTGTATACAAACCAGTATTTTGACTCACTCCTTTTGCAACTTGACAAACTCCACAACTCTTTACAAATTTCTGAACATCCTTATACATTTGTGGCTAATAATACTTCTCTTTTAGCAAACTCAATGTCGTATCAATTCCAAAATGTCCAGCTAATCCACCACTATGCTTTTCCTTAATCAAATTCAACCTCATAGGACTTCTAAGAATACACAACTGAATACCTTTGAACAACATAACTTCTTGAATGAAATACTCATCATACTTCCTTATGTAATCTATTAGATTTGGTGTTCTACACTCTCTCCATGCCTCAAAAAAATTAGGATCAACATCATATAACTCTTTCATCTCATCAAAACAAAGAACTTCAACCTTCATTTCAGTCAACAAAGAACATCTTCTACTCAATGCATCAACAACTTTGTTAGTAACTCCACTCTTATGCTTGATCACAAATGTAAAACTCTGCAAATACTCAACCCACTTCATATGTCTTTGATTCAATTTATGTTGACTTCCCAAGTATTGTAAAGCTTTATGATCATTATACAACACAAACTCCTTAGGCATCAAATAATGTCTCCATTTCTTCAATGCTTGAACAATGGTATAGAATTTTTGATCATACACAAAATATTTCTTTTTAGCATCATTCAAATTTTCACTAAAGAAAGCAACAGGCTTACCTTCTTGACTTAATACAACTCCTATTGCATTACCAATTGCATCACATTCAACTTGAAATACTTTGTTGAAATTAGGTAAAGCCAATACAGGTAATTCAACAACCTTTTGTTTTAAAGTCTCAAAAATCTTATCAATTCCATGTATCCACTTGAATTCCTTTTTATCTCCCCTCATTGTTTCAGTCATAGCATTACAAACATCACTAAAATTCTTTATAAACTTTCTGTAAAAACTAGCCAAACCATGAAAAGATCTTACCCCACTCACATTCTCATGTGTAGGCCATTCCAAAAATGCTTTAACCTTCTCAGGATCCATCTTCAAACCATGAACTAAAATCACAAATCCCAAATACACAATCTCCTCTTGCATAAAAAAACACTTTTTCAGATTAATCAGCAACTTTTCCTCTTTCAACCTCTACAATACTTGCCTAATATGCTCAAGATGTTCTTCCTTAGTCTTTCTGAATATTAGAATATCATCCAAATAAACAATCACAAACTTACCTAAGAATCTTTTCAGAATTTCATTCATCAACCTCATGAAATTACTAGGTGCATTAGTCAAACGAAAAGGCATAACCAACCATTCATACAAACCATCTTTTGTCTTGAAAGCTATCTTCCATTCGTCACCTTCTTTGATTTTGATCTAATGATAGCCACTCTTCATATCAATCTTGGTAAAATACTTTTCTCTACTCAAAAAATCCACTATGTCATCCATCCTTGGCATAGGAAACCTATATTTCACTATTATCTTGTTAATGGCTCTAAAATCAGTACACATTAGAACTCCATTGTCCATTCTTTTTAGGTGCTAATACAATAGGTACAACACATGGACTCAAGCTTTCTCTGATTAAACCTTTCTACAAAAATTCATGCACTTGTTTGTTAAGTTCTTCATTCTCTGCAGGTGTCAATCTATATGGTGCTTTGTTTGGAAAACTAGCTCCAGGAATCAAATCCATACAATGACCTATACTTCTTACTAGAGGTAAACCATCAGGAATATCATCAGCAGTAATTTCTTTATACTCATTCAACAACTCTACAATTTCTCCTAGCACTTGATCAATACTAGCATCTGTCACTTAGTCACCACTGACTGACACTCAGTTAACATTATTTTCTAGCACTCGGTCTCCATTGACAAAACTCAATTTTCTTGGAATTATAGCAAAACAAACCTGATTCTTCTTCACTTATTTTTCAAATTGTTTCCCATTAACCATGCAAATTTTTATAGTAGTACAATTAATTTCATCTGGAACTTCAATCAAAGGCAACAATGTTTTTTTCTTCCCATTTACCCAAAGATTTTTTTGATTCAGTCTTCCATCATGTACAACATATCTATCATATTGCCAAGGTCTACCCAACAACACATGACAACAATCCATGGGCATAATATCACACAAAACTTCATCAAAGTAATGTCCAATTTTGAATTTCACAAGGCATTGCTCACTTACCAATATCTTATGCTTATCTTTGATCCATGAAACATGATAAGGTTTGGGATGTTTCAGCCTCTCCAACTGTAGCTTGGTAATCAACTCTTCTGATGCTAGATTTATAGAACTTCCACTTTTAATGATCACTTTGCAGCATTTTCTAGCCATCTTACATCTTGTCTTAAAAAGACTTCTCCTTAAAATAGGTTCCTCATCACTTCCCTTATTGCATAAGGTTCTTCTCACCAGCAGACTTTCTCTAGCCTTAGGTCCACTTGTTGAACTCTTAATGTCTTCTTGAATCATAGCATTTCTATTATTTTTCCCACCTTCAGAAGATCTACATTCAAAGGATCTATGCCCTTCTTTGCCACATCTAAAACAATTACCATGAAATCCACCTCTAGAATAAGAATTACCTCTTCCTCGGAAAGAATTAGTGCCTCCTTGGTAAGAATTACCACTTTTCTATTTAGTCTTGCCTTTGTCATCATTCTTCCATTCAGATTTGCCTTTTTCTCGCACAGAGCTATCAGATCTACCACTTTCTCCATAAGATCTACCTTTGCCTCTCTAGAATCTACCACCTCTACCTCTTTGTCTTTGTTCATGCTTCTTTGTCAAGATCTCCTAAGCTTTCAAGGCATATTGATATGCTTCTTCTACACTTTCTAGCTTCACAAAACTTATCTCATCTTGTATTCTAGATCTCAATCGATTAATGTACCCTACAATTTTTTCAACATCATCATCCACATGTCCAGATCTGATGTCTAATCTATAGAATTCCTCAGTATATTATTTTATAGTCATGTCCTTTTGTTTCAAATTTTGCATCTTTCTCAACAAGATAACTTGGTAATCAGTAGGAAGGAATTTGTTCTTTACTTTGTTCACCATCTTTGTCCAAGTTCTAATCTTCTCCTTTCCTCTCCTTTTTCTATCAGTTTGCAAGTGCTCTCACCATATTGATGCATGACCTTTCAACCTAGTGACTACAATCTTCACCTTTCTATTATCAAGAGTGTTTTCATACTCAAAGAACTTCTCCATATTAGAGATCCAATCCAGCATAGCATTGGTATCCAGTTTTCCATCACAAGGAACAACTTCTACAATAGGTTTTGAATTCGCTCTAGACAATACTCTCAACAATCTTTCCTCATCTTGATCTTCTTTAGGTTCTAGATTATGATTTGGTGTTGCTACTTCATCATCACTTACATCATCAAGATGTGCTCCTCTCCTTTGGGCTATCTCCAAAGCATCTAATCTAGCTACAATTTGTCTAAACTAATCCAATATAACATTATCAACATTATTTCCTCTACCATGAACCATCTTTACAAATCAAGTTCCTACAAGATCATAACCCTCTGCAAGTTATAGGTAAAATCCATAGATCTACCACCCTATAACCAAATTCAAATCAAGGTTCTACCTGATCCAATCTCCACAAGGGCAAACCTCATGCTCTTATACCAACTGACATAGGCAAGAGGATGAATAACTAGGGCCAAAGGCTCACCTAGCTATCCAAACCACCCTGCAAGAGTCAACACAATAGAAATAGGCACAAAGAACAGCAACCAAAAGAGGAAGAAGAGAGAAACACTTTATTGATTCATCAAAATATCTTCATACATGCCTAGCTATAAGGCCTTCTATGTTACAACCAATTACAAATACATTCACATTCCAAGATCCAACTATAAATTTGCACTTTCAGTTTTGCTCTCTCTCTAATCCGCTCTCTCAAAACTTTTCCTTTCTAAAACTTACTTAGCTCTAAGCCTAAACTCTCTATTTATACTTTCCAAAATAGCTTATAGAACATTCTTGAATATTACATAATAGGAAGGAAGACCCAACAATGGTCTGGACTCATCCCAAGAAAAGATCTTAACATAAATGTCGCGAATGAAATAAATCCTGCAAGTCAGCTCACAAAATCACATCACAATACTGACACTTAGCATACACTGGGTAACTCAGCACATGAAGAATCACTCAGCATCCACTGGGTAACTCAGGACATGAAGAATCACTTGTCATCCACTGGGTAACTCGGCACATGAAGGAATGCCACAGTAACTTGGCACATGAAGGAATTGCTACAGTAACTTAGCACATGAAGGAATTGTTACAGTAACTCGGCACATGAAGAAAATAGGGTTACTAAGCACATGAAGAAAACTGGGTTACTAGGCACATGAAGAAAATTGGGTTACTAGGCACATGAAGGACTGTTAGGCACATGAAGGAACTACTAGGTGAACAAAATGAGGAGGATAACAAGGCAACGCAGGATGCTCCTGCATCATGTCAGCTGCCTCCCCTTCTGCCACTATATTTGGAATGATATCTTCATGGGGAAGCTCCTTGGAGTTTGGCAATACATTTTTCCTCATTTCCTTAAGGGTGGCCCTCATCCAACCATTAGGGTCATACATTCTATAGGGGTTAGTGTAAAAATTATAATGGTACAGATAGGAGTGGATTGAATCTAGGGCTTCTTTGCCAATGGTGAAATCACCAATCCTAAAGCATCTACACAAAAAGGTTCCCCTATGTACCTTGGGTCCTAAATACTCCCTATTTACAATGAACAATTTCCAAATAAATTCAATTATTCCTAGCCTAAGAGGGATGAATTTGGGTAATATATGGGGTGGTTGGAGACAACCATAGACTCTCATTAGAGGAAATGTGGGAAACAAGAAAATATCTCCATAGTTTTGATCTAATCTCTTTCCCTTAGGAAATAGGGCTGGTATTAAAAGGCCTTTCAAAATTTTAGGAGTCCTAAAGTATCCTGGATCTAACATTCACATTATCACAACACTAAAATTATTAACAAATGATACAAAATTAGAAAAGTGGTAAGTACTGTCTCATACCCATGTCAACAACTACAAAAGAAAATCTCCATCTATGTCAAAAGTCTAATCAATGAAATTAGAACTAATATACCCTACATTCTTATAGAGAATTAAGTGCATCAGTAATGAGTAGTAGGGGAAAGTGAAGTCTTTCAAATTTCTAACCTAAGCCCTAGCAATATTTTCCATCATTACATCCAAAATATGACTAACATAGTCATATTCACAAGCATGGTAGGAGTCTTGTACATCCCTTGCAATTATAAATTCTGCTCCATAGACCACATTAGACTCATCTTTACCCACCACCTTATGGACACCATATACAATCTTGATAAAATAATTTTTGAATTCATCCAATGGCATCTTTTTCTCAACCTTCTTAGGGTAGTCACCCACTTTCTTCAAATCCATAGGAATGTGTTGTAACATTGATAATCTTGTGTAAGCCTTGGTATTTTCCTCAAATTTCCTTTGTAAATTTTTTAAATCTATAGGTTCACCCATAGCTCCACCTAATCCAAAGGCCTCCATGAATGATTCTAGGTCTTGAGTACGAAGAATAGTTCCATCTCTCCTATGGAAAGACTTAGTGGTTGGATTATAGCATTGAAATAGGGCCTTCATTAAGTCTATGTCTACAAAAACCTTTCGAAAAATCAGCTTAGCAAGGTTCTTCTTCCATGGGTTGCACACAAGAATTTTCTTCTCCCTGTTATAATAAAATAATTTGAAAAGTTCAGAATTTGTAACAGCAAGGCATATGGCATTTTGGCATTGGGCATATGGGTCAATGAAGGCTTGATCATCTATAGATTTTTCATTAGAAGAACCAGCGAAGAGTTTTCTCCATTCATATGTAGATCTACTAGGTTTTCTCTATTTAATCTTGCCTCCCTTAGAGGTTGAAGTCTCTAAAACTGCCATATCTAAGGCCTAAATTTCCTCTACTTCTTGTTCAGACATCTTGAAAATATGCCAATAAAATACTTAATAGAGATACTGTTCTATTCCTAAGAGGCTTTGGAAATGACAATTTAGAATGCTCAAAATACTTAGGAGATGCTCAAAATATTTCTTTCTACAAATGGCTAACTAGGACTATGAGAAGAGAAAATCTTTACAAGTTAATATGTGCAAATCAATGTTCACCTTGCATTGATTTCAACATGCTTGTAATACTATATCAATCTATTCTATCAATTGCATGGAGTGTCATCATTGATTTCCAACTATGAACTTTTTGTACTGCACTCAAATCATACTGGTCAAGAATCTTACTATTATTTCTTGACATTAATTACTCTCAAAACAAGATCCTATGATATTACAACAATGATAGGTGAAAAGACTTTTCATAACATCATATTATTACAAAATTAGTTTTTTGATCTTATGAACACCCCTTGAAAACACTCTTGTTGACCAGTCAGACACAATGGCACAACCATTTATAGTCTTACAACTCCTTTGTTATCATAGCATCGGTATCAACTTTATCTCCTTCTATGATCACATGACAAGCAGCTTCATAGCATCACAAATTACCTTTTCTTAGGCTATTATCATATACTGGTGGTTACATTCACCTTTTCGTAACATCGCTAGTGATGTTGTTTGCTTCTATGATGTCATGACAAACTTTTGAATATTTAATATTATAGTATTGGTGGCTTAACATCTTTCCTATGTGATCTTACGATCATGCCCTAATCGTAACATTAGAAGAAACCCTTTATAACCTTAAGATCTCATGATGAAACATTCATTGTCAGATCGGAGACCATTATTTTTTGCTCAAAACACATTATAACTCTTTTTTGGTCCCACTAATCCTGATAGCTCATACATCTGGCACTCGTACATTTTTTCTATCCAATTAGGAAATAAACACATGTCTGATAGCTCATTTCCTTTATATTCTTTATGATCTTACGATAGTGAAGCATTGTATTATCACAATACCTCCAAATTTCCCTTACAATCATTCATAATCAACCTTTTTTTAAGATCACAACTAACCTTTTCATTTCTCTTGACACCATGATAAACCTTCTTTTCATAATATCAGAGAAAGCTGCAATGCAAACCACTTAAACTAGTATACAATCATATGATACAAAAGAAATCATATGATTAGGAAGACTTAATTTCTCATCCGTGACATCACGACACAAAATCAATTGTGAGATCAAATAAAAGGTAAAACCCTCACTTGTGATACTCCACTACCCCTCCCTTATAACATCATAAGAAATAATGCACTTAGACAAA
This sequence comes from Cupressus sempervirens, assembly GCA_028749045.1. Taxonomy (NCBI): domain Eukaryota; kingdom Viridiplantae; phylum Streptophyta; class Pinopsida; order Cupressales; family Cupressaceae; genus Cupressus; species Cupressus sempervirens. The sequence continues at coordinate 105,187,855 of CM053790.1, read as the reverse complement.
AGAAAACCCACTAACTTATACATGGCCTAGGGTTATGGTTAGGGCTTAAACCCCTAAAAGGAGAAATCCTTAGAATATCAAACCCTACATTTGGGAATATCAATCCATTAGATTTAGGTAAAAACTAGGGTTTATTCTAGAATGGATACAAGATAAAAGCAACCCTATTAATCAATTTAATATTTTCACCATAAATCTAAAAAATTTAGCCTTGGTGGAAAAAGGGACTAATAGTGGCTCTATCTTGGGATGATGGATAACCTGTATCCATACAAGGATCTAGAATTTCTGGTTTGAGCATACTAAAAGCCTAAGAACTTAAGAAAACAAACTATCAAGATTAGACAACATATATACAAAGGTTATACACATATGCACATATATTTACAAAGATGTACATAAATTCAAAACCTAACTACTACTCAAGAAAGATAAAAACCTTTAAGAAAAGTACTCCTTTAGGAATTGTCCATGAATTGGCATTTCTAGGAAGCTCCTTGATAGTTCTTTGATAAAATATGAATCTTCACCCCATGCTGAATCAACCAGATAAAAATCTAGCCAAATAAGGTCAAATTTCCCATGTTTACCTTTATCTTCTAATCTTGCATTCCACATTAAGACAAGATCACTAGATTCAAATTTTTTAGCTGCTTCCTTCTTGTCATACAAATATTTAATCTGCAATTGCAATTTCATGTGTCTGATAGAGGCTTATTTCCTTGTTTCAACTAATCTAATTAGTTCATCAATCCTTTCATGCATGTCATCAAAAATATCATCATCATACATCTGAATATAATTATACAAGCCTGTCAGATTGTTTTGAGGCATTCTAGCCCAAACTCCATACACAAGGTCAAAAGGTGATACACTTATTGCCATCTTTATTGTCACTCTATTAGCCTAGAGAGCTAACTGTAACTTTGAATCCAAAGCCTTTTTGTAATCATCCAAAGTCCTTTTAATGACCTTCAATAAATTTTTGTTGGTGGATTTTGCTTGTCCATTCCCTTGTGGATGATAAGGTGATGTAACTGATCCAATAATACCATACATTTCATAGAAATTGATGAATTCCTCAGATCTAAAGCACAGAGCATTATTAGTTACTATTCTTTTAGGACATCCAAACCTTGTGATGATATTATTGAGTAGAAAATTATTTACCACTATGTTGGTAGGATTCCTAGTAGGGATTGCCTCTACACACTTTGTAAAATAATCAGTTGCAACTAGGATCCAAGAGAAACCACTACTAGAAGTTGGTGAAATTTCACGTATAAAATCCATTTCCCATTGTTGAAAGGGTGCCTAAACCTCAACTAATTTTAAAAGTGTGTTCCCAAAAAATCTTAATTTCCCTACAAACCTTTGGCATGAGTCACACTTCCTGACTAGGACCTGAGCATCTTTAAACAAGCTAGGCCACCAAAAGCCTTCCCTCATAACCTTATGGGCAGTAGTCTTTTCTATATAGTGCCCTCCACATATCTCTGAGTGCATGTCATTCAAAATCCTCTCTAATTTCTATTATTCATTACATTTGAGAAATACCCCCTCAAAATTTCTCCACCACAAACCTTCATTTATTAGAATATATCTTACTACATGTAATTTTATAGTTTTCTTTTAATTTTCTATTAATTTAGGTGGAGATTGCATATGTTGTAGATAATATATCACATCTTTGTACCAGTGACATTGATCCATATCACATATGCCAAGACTAAGGTTTTGATCTTCAACATTTATTTCATTAGCATCCAAATTTGTCTATGCCATGAGCTTTGCTAATCCTTGACCTCTTACCAACTTGGTAATCTATATATCTATATTAAATTCTTGGATTCTATTAATCTATCTACATCTTCTACCAAATACTTCTTGTTAAGAAAAAATATCCTTTACCGTTGCATTTGGCACAAAAGCTATGACAATATCACCTACTAGATAACATCTAAAAGCCTTAATAACTTTAACTAGAGCATATGCCTGCTTCTCATTTATATCATATTTCAATTCTGTAGGTTGCAAGGATTTACTAAAAAATGCTATAGGTTGTTCATGTCCATTTTCATTTTTCTGAAGTAAAACTACTGCAATAGTATGAAAAGATGCAAAGCAAAAAATATGCATAGGCTTTTCATAATTAGGGGTCCTAAGGACTGGAGTATTTTTTATAGCATTTTTTATCTCTTGGAATGCAATAGTAGGCTCACCTTCCCAACTGATTGTAGCTCCTTTTTTGAGCATTTTCAAAATTGTCCTATTGACTTCAGCAAAGTTAGTTGCAAATCTCCTTAAGAAATTAACTTGCCCAAAGAAAGACTGTATACCTTTGACACTTTTTGGCCATAGAACCTTGTCAATTGCTACTACCATTTTAGGGTCAATCTTTACCACATCTTTTGAAACTATATGTCCTAAAAGCTTCCATTTTATGACCCCAAAAGTACACTTTTCTTGGGTTTAAAGATACACTATATTCTAGAGCCTTAATGAAAATCTTTTTGAGATTCCTACAATGGTCTTTAGCTTTCTTAGAATAAGCAGTAAAGTCATCTTGATATACTACCATGAATTTTTTAGTATATTCTTTGAAAGCTATATCCATAGCTCTTTCAAAAGTTGTCCCTACATTTATGAGATCAAAAGGCATTCTCACATACACATAAGTTCCCCATGGAGTGGTAAAAGTTATCTTGAACTATTCTTTTTCATCAATGAGAACCTAGTTATATCCTTAAAAACCATCCATCATGGACATCAATTTTGAAATAGTTACTTGTTGTAGCATAGCCTCCATATTGGGCAATCCATAATTATCTTTTAAAGATGCAATGTTTAATTTTCTAAAATCAATGTAGAGTCTAATATCACCATTCTTTTTTCTGAAAGGTACCAAATTAGACACCCATGAAGAATTCATAATTGGCTTAATTATCCCCCCATCCTTGAGCTTCAATAATTCATCTTGCATCTTTGGATCTAGAGTAGGATTTATAGGTCTTTTCTTCTGTCTAAAAGGTTTCACATTTTCTTTAAGAGGTATAACATGTTGGAACAAATATTTCCTGTAAAACTTGAGTTCATCATAAGACCATGCAAAAACATGTCTAAATTTTCTTAACAAATCCATCAAAGACTTTCTAATCTTAGGGGTTAAGGTCTTACCAATGTATACTTTCTTTGGAGAATCAGTTGTGACCAAATTGATTTCCTCTAGTTCTTGTGGTTTGTTATCTTGTGCATTTAAATGCATTCTATCCTGATTATCAAAAGAACTTCCCAATACAACCAAACTTTTGGGTACCTTGTTATTTTTTAATTATAGGATTTCTTGGCCAAAAATCTTTTCTTTTCCATCAACTATTTCTACCCAAGCACTGCAATCAAGTTCATGCCAATGATACTTATCCTCATTGAGTAGAAAGTTTAGAATATCTTTGTCATCCTCAAAAACTTGCCAATTGTGTACATTATTTGGGATTTGAGTGCCTAGTATGTACTTCTATAGTAGATACACCAGAAAATGATATATCATCAAGCTTTATGGCCATGTTTTCTAATAGATCTGACATTTTATTATTACTCTTATCTTTCCATATTATCCCAAAGGCATCAAAAGATTCAATCATATCCCAAATAAAATTCCTATATTGCTTCAATCTTTTATTTTTTGACACATGTATACCTCTAACCTGATAGATAATCAATTTAGAATCAGCAATAACATGTATTTTCTTGATTCCATGGTGTGCTACAACTTTCAATCCTAACAACAAAGCCTCATATTCTGCAACATTATTGGTACATGCAAAATTGAGACAAAAGGAATACCTAAATGTAATTTTATCTGGGGAGACAAAAAAAAATTCCTACTTCTGATCCTTCCTTTGAGTTTTCTCCATCAAAGTATATGTTCCACAAATTTTACAAATCTAAGAAAAAAATGACCTCTTGTTCAATTAGTGCAGGCAATTAATTAACTTCTTGGATGATCAATTCAGCTCTGAATGCACTCACATCTATTGACTCTCGACTCTCTATTGACCTTTATAGCCTTTTTCCCTTACTTGGAAATTAGCATATGACAAATCATATTGCATACTACCTCCCATTGTAGCACTCCACTTTCTTGAAAGCAACATCCCATAGTGGGGGGGAATATCTACTATAAGGACTAACATAGTTAATTCTTCATCAGGGTATGCAGCAAGTCTGAAAGGTAAAGCATTAATAGTACCTATGACAGGTACCTCTCTAACATCCATTGCCCTGCACCTACCTTCCCTAGTGTCAACTCCTAGACCAAGAGACTCCACAACCTTGAAAGGCATTATATTATTTGAAGCACCAGAGTCAATTATACAATTTTTTAATATTTTTCCTTTTATGATCAAACTGAAGAAAAAATGGTCAATATCTTGCAAGTATGCAACTGATGAATTGTCTAGGTACATTTGGGGTATTTGAGACATGACTCCATTCTCTTCTCTTTATTTTTCTAGAACCGGGATCTACTGTGTAATTTCTAGTTCTTGTGTAAGAACATTATTATCTTGTATCCCTCCTAGCCAAGATAGAGCCTTTTTTCTTTTGTTCTTCTATCCTAAAAATTTTTGAAAAAGGAACTTTGATAGTGATTTGTGATAGCATTTAAATCATATCAATTGGATCATGAGTAGTAGATTTAACACTAATATCTATGGGCACATGAGTTTGGACAATAGAAAATTCCTTCTGCTTAACAACCTTAGACTTTGATCCTTTCTTTGATGTAGTTGGCTTAGTAGTTTCTTCATCCTTGAAGTGTACCCTTTTCTTTGGTTCCAACTTCTTATTCTTATTTTCCTTAATCTTAGGAATCTCAAGAAGATTCTTCTTATTTTCATGAGTAACCTTTATAGTATCATCCTTGATAAAAATGTTTACTAGCTTCATAGGGGCACCATTTATAATTGTATTTCTCAAATTGTAATTACTTTGGACTTGTGAAACTAATTCTGAAGTAATCCTATCAATTTCCTCCTTGGAATGTTTTCTCAAATTGATGCGATCAATTATAGCTAAAGTATTACATATGAAATTCTCATCTTGATCCTTACTATCAAAAAAAACTTGTTGGTGATATGTGTGATACAAATCTCTTTGGTTTCTAACATCATGGTTAGATTCATCAATATCTGATTCTCCATCACTACCACAAAGATGAATCATATTACATGTAATATCCTCTTGATTTTTATCATTTACATCTTCATCATTTTGGACTTGCTGATTTGCAACAAAAGATTGAGCCACAACACAAAATTAGGGGAATGAGGTGACTGACAAATGGGACACCAAGGGACATCTTCAGTCATATCTATAGAGTTTATTTGTAAAGGGTCTGGTTTCCCTTTGTCCATATTCCCTTGTGTGGGACTAGGAACTGGCTTACCATCCTTCCACTGAGTAGTATAAGGATAATTTTGCATCCTAGGTTGCCTATTAAAATTGTTATTCAAAGGAACCTTCTCTACAACATTTGTTTTATTTTCTTGGTAAGCTAGAGGACTTAATTTCTTTAGTAAACTTAAAACCTACCCCAATATATCATCCTCAGGTTTCTTTCCTATAACATACTTTTCATTATCTTTCTTACCTCTAGGATTGAACAACTTAAGGTCATCCCTTTTCCCAAGTTTTCTAGCAGTTCTTCTATTGTTTTGAATATTTATAGCCATTGTATAAGCATCCCTTAATATTTTTAAATCTTTATCTCTAAGAACATAAACCATATTACTATCAAAAGCATTAAAATAAGTAGTAAGACACACATCTTCATTTAATCTCATTACTTGGAATAACTTATACATACCCTTTTGAAATTTGACATTGATGTCAAAAGCTGATCCATTTGGATTCATCTTGATGTTGTTGAAGTCATTCAACATGAAACCAACATTAGTCTTGTCACCATATTATTGTCCCTTGAACAGTGTCTCAAGATCATTTCATGATGTGATACTATCATCAAGCAATCTTCTGAACCAATCTCTAGGATCCTCAATCAGTGAATGAACGAAAAGTTTTATCACCACATCTTCATGTTCTACCTCATAATCATTTAGCATATCAATGAGCTTTCTGAGATGCTCTTCACCAATAATAGCATTATTTCTAGCAAACTTGGATACACAAGAAAGAAATCTCCCTATATTTCTCCATATAAATTGGTTTCCTTTGGGAGACTAGGACGCTTGAAGTACTTGCTCTGATAGCATGACTTTGAAAAGGAAATTGAGTTTGTTGGGTCTATTGAACAAGTGGAACTTGGCCAGTTGTAGTAGAAGTTGAACTAGGGGCTAGTTGTGAGGAACTTTGGCCTATTGTAAGAGGAAAAACAATAGATATGGTATGAAAAATTTGTGAAGACTAGCCTAACTGAGCTACTAGGGTAGAATTTGACTTAATGAACTAGATTTTTCTTCTAGCCTCAGCTACCTAAGCTTCATTTTCTACCTTTTCAAGTTCCTTCATTAGATATTCCTTTTATTTTCTTGCCTTCTCTAGACCTAACTCAAGTCTTGACATAACAAAAGAAATGGGTTTATTAGGAAGATGGGGCTCATTTATTTTTATCCCAATAGCCTTTTACTTTCCCTTATCCAAATCCTTTCTATTTATGTCATCCACTCTAGTCTCCAAAGGCTTGTAAGGCTGAACCTATGTAACAATAGGGACCTCATTCTATTTAAGAAGTTGTTCCTACCTTTGAACATTAGTCTTTAGATCATCCATTTCTCTAAAGATGTTAGAGTGTAAATTAGAAGACTTCTCTTCCAATCTCTTATTCTACTCCTATAAGGAAGCCATTCTCCTAAGTAGGTTATCTCTTTCAATAATAGTATTCAAAATAATTTTCTCTTTTTCCTTTTCAAAGTGCATATGTTTAGCTCCCTCATTTGTAACTTTCTTCCTAAGAAGAACAAGCTCTAGAAATAACTCCTCATGTTCTATAGTAGCAACCTTAGAATCCATTGGGTCAAAATCTATAAGGTTTGCTACATATGGTTCTTGTCTAGGACCAAAACCCATGTCCAAGTTTTTGTTAAAACCCCAACTGTGGTTCATTTCATTTACCAAGTTTGATCTACAAGTAAAATCCCCCACAAGCGACATATTTTTATCATGAAAAACCCTTAATGGGGTTGAAAAGGTTTCCCCCAATAGTGCAACTTCTTCTAACTTAGTACTTTTGGAGGATAATTCTGTTTCCACCATAGGGTGATATAATGACTAGAGTCACCACCCTATGATAGGAAAATATGAAATAAAGCTAGAACAAAGAAGAAAAAACATAGAGATTTTGATGTTCCTAAAACACAACCTAATAAGAACCCTTTAACAAACAACTAAGTATAGAGTACTCCTAAGTAGAGTCACCATTTTGTTGGAGTTAATTCTTGTAAGGAACATATTAGGTGGATTTAAACTAGATACTAGGAAATAGAGATAGGGACAAGCCTAAGAATGAGCTAAATCATATATTCAGCAAGGCTAAATCTCAATTCTGGGCCAACATTAACAGAGTCATCAGGACTCACTTCACTTTAGGCTCTACTAAGCCAAGGAAGGAAAACTTAAGGGGTTTATCTTATTAACTTGATATTCTTCTCTGCAAAACTATCCCCTACTATAGAAATGGTCAATATTCTTCTATAATTTGCTGACAAACTTCTCAACTACAATAGCCAATTACAACTAAAGAAAGTAACAACAAATAAGCAATGACCAACACTTTTATCTCTTTGACATATAAAAGGTAAATTAATTTTTTGTTGTGTGTAAATGTCTTACAGTTATATGAATGTTTTAGTGTACCCTTGAACAATAAAATGGGCTCATGCCTTGTCCATTGGAATATAGAGTCAAAGATTAACAAACTTAGACCCTTTTAATCAACTTGTGATTAAGAGTGTCAACATTAAACTTTTAGTTTCATTATGATTCTCATCCTTTTCATAAACCCTAAACCTTATCAATTATAGAAAATAATTACCCAATTCTTTAAATCAACAGTAGTCAATAAGAGACATACAATCTCTTGAGTTGTATTAAACTGAAGGAAAACTTGTTCATTTAGTCCCAAAGCTTAAAGACATATAAAAAAGAGACAAAACCTCAAAGATAATGATAACTAAGGATAAATCCTTCTTATTTAAATCTCAATGCTGCTAATAAAATTCATAATATGACACAGAGACAAAGCCTTTTTCCCAGAAATGTTTACTTTTTTGTATTCAAGTATGAATACAAATGAACTCATTCAAATGACCACATAACACTTGGATGGATTGAAAAATAATCCATGACATATATGAAAATTTCTACAGGAAATCAACCTCTACTTTTCATCTTGGGAATCCATATATAGGATTGCAACAAGCTATAGATGAGAGCAGGACACATGTCAAAATTTTAATGGGAGAAAAAACTTTTGGAAGATGGGAATAATAAATTTTACAAAAAAATCTTCCAGAATATCAATAACAAAAGATAAGTAGCTTAGATGGTAGAAAAACATTTATATTGGCCCTTTAGTCTTTTCTTCTCCTTGTACTTTATCTATCTCATTTACAAAATATCTCAACTACTTCCTACTGGTAGGGCTTTTATTTCTCCTACTGCTTCCCAAACATAAATTTCCCTTTTAGTGATCCACTCTGTACTCTTCACCTCTTGTAAATCTTGAGTGGGCTTAGTCCACCTAGCATCCATGATTGCTTTTGATTCAAGAATAAACCTATTCAAATTTATTTCTGCCTTAAAGAGAGAATCAATTAAAGCATAAAATGGGGAATTAGACCTATCTTCAAGCATTGCTATTGTAGCCTCTTGGGTCAAAATATTATCAAAAGAAGCTGACCACTCTTGCCATTTTTTTACTAAACTAGTAGCATCTACTATTGATGGTATACAAGGATCCACTCTCTTAGATAAAATCTTTAATTTTCCTTGTATGACCTGTAGTTTACCAGTAAATAAACCACTTAATTCTCTTACCATCTCTAGGCTTTCCTTTATAGTAAATATCTTATCTAGAAAATATGGCTTTTTATCCATGAATACAATTAATCTATCCAAAAATTGAATATAAGACCCCCATAGACTGAAAGTAGGTAGTAGCCATGAAAGTGCCTCACTGCAAAACTACTCAGTAATTTGTAAATTAACATATAAATCATTAGCCTGTTGTGATATTTTCTTCAAAACTTCAACCCTATGGTTCATAATGTTTCTAAGGATCTTTGTCCATACATCTCCTTGCTGGATTGATTGAGTATCAATACTCATTCTTCTTGGCTATGATGTCACCCGCTCCTCTACATCCTCTATCTAGACAAGGGCTTCAATATTATTATTGATTGGTAATGGTATTCCCTATCCCTCTTCTCTCTAAGTTGGAATCATTCTCTATTCTGCTTGTGCAAGTTTCTCCTTGAGAGATGTAATCTCATCTTCAAGACCTTCGATCTTAGCCTCAAGCTCAACAATCTTCTCTTTGTACACATGTCTACTTCTAATCTCATCTTCATAGAGCTTTCTAATATCAATGTAATCATGTATGGACTTGGCTAACCTTGTTTTTATTTCTTCCAATTTGGCCTCATTCATGAATGAGAAATTTTTCAATGCTTTGGATATTTCTATGCTAGAGGTGCCCTATAAAGTCCATACAATCATATTACCCTATTCGGTGCTTTTTACATCCATCAATTCTAGCTTGTTAGAATTAGGGGCCATACTCTAGACTGCTATGGCTTTGGTATCAATGTTGAAGCTAGTCCCTCTCCTTAATCTTTCTACACCAAATGCCTCATAAGAAATGACATTTTCCTTCCTCCTAATCTAATCAAGCATGAATGTTTGCTCTAAATCCCATCTAGGCACTAGCAGCATGCCACTCATCTATACTAGATCTCTACCCTCCTCCAAATTCATTACCTCACTTTCAGGATCATAGGCTTGTAGTTTCTCTATCGATTCCATTTTCTACTCATCAAACTCATCCAGTTTCATCTTCTAAACAATCTTACTTTGTTTGATCTTACATAAGAAACTCTTAAATTCATTAGATTTAATGAATTCATCATCCTCTAAGAATTTTTGAGCCTAGATGATTCTATCATCTAATCTTACTACAACTAATTCCAGGTTTGTGAGGGTATTTTTAGTTGCATTAGCCCTACTATGTAGATAATTCTATCTTTTGTCAGCAAAATACTGACTATTTCCTAACAAGATCTACAAGGTCCTTTCTTTGACCTGACGAAGGATGTGAATAATGGTTTGCCTCTTATTCCCCTTTTCCTTCTATGATGCCTGAGGTGCATCATCTTCTCCTACTTCAAGGGTCACATATGGTTTAGGGCTTTCAGGACAAACTCTATCTTCTTACCCTATTAGACCCTTTAGCAATTTAGCCATAGTCTTAGTATGGTCCATGACCATCTTCCTAATCCTTTGGGGATAAGGGATATCCATGTAGAATCCTACAAATTGAGGATCAATTCTTCTTAGCTCACTATCTACCCTCAGGACATCATCAAGCTTCGCCAACTTGTCAGTTGCCTCCCCTTTTGCCACTATATTTGGAATGACATCTTCATGGGGAAACTTAGATTTTGGCGATACATAGTTCATCATTTCATTAAGGGTGGCCCTCATCCAACCATCAGGGTCATACATTCTATAGGGGCCAGTGCAAAAATTATAAGGGTGCAGATAGGAGTGGATTAAATCTAAGGCTTCTTTGCGAATGTTGAAACCACCAATCCTAAAGAATCTAAACAAAAAGGTTCCCCTATGCACCTTGGGTCCTAAATACTCCCTATTTACCATGAACAATTTCCAAATAAATTCAATTATTCCTAGCCTAGGAGGGATGGATTTGGGCAATATATGGGGTGGCTGGTGACAACCATAGACTCTCATTAGAGAAAATGTAGGAAACAAGAAAATATCTCCCCACTTATGATGCAATCTCTTTCCATCAATAAGTAGGGTTGATCTTTAAAGGCCTTTCAAAATTTCATTAGCCCTAAAGTATCCTAGATCTAACATTCTCATTATCACAACACTAAAGTTATTAAAGAGTGATACAGAATATGAAAAGTGGTAAGTACTATCCCATACCCATGTCCATAGTTGCACAAGAAAATCTCCATCTATGTCAAAAGTTTGATCGATGAAATCAGAACTGATATACCCTACATTCTTATAGAGAATTAAGTGCACTAATAATGAGTAGTAGGGGAAAGTGAAGTTGTTCAAATTACCAGCCTGAGCCCTAGCAATATTTTCCTTCATTATATCCAAAATATGACTAACATAGTCATATTCACAACCATGGTAGGAGTCCTATACATCCCTTGAAATTATAAATTCTACTCTGTAGACCACATTAGATCCATCTCTAGCCACCACCTTATGTACACCATATACAGTCTTGATAAAATAGTTTTTAAATTTATCTAGTGGCATCTTTCTCTCAACCTTCCTAGGGTAGTCACACACTTTCTTCAAATCCATAGGAATGTATTGCAGCATTGATAATCTTGTGTAAGCCTTGGTATTTCCTTCAAATTTCCTCTGTAAATCATTTAAATCTATAGGTTGACCCATTGCTCCACCTAATCCAAAGGCCTCCATGAATAATTCTCGATCTAGAGTATAGGGAATAGTTCCATCCCTCCTATGGAAAGACTTAGTGGCTAGATTATAGCATCAAAATAGGGCCTTCATTAATTCTATGTATACAAAAACCTCTAGAAAATTTAGCTTGGCAAGGTTCTTCTTCCATGGGTTGCATATAGGAATTTTCTTCTCCTTGTTATGATAAAAGAATTTGAAAAGTTTAGAACCTATAACACTAGGGCATATGGCATCTCTGCATTGGGAGTATGGGTCAATGACGGCTTGATCATCTATAGAGTTTGCATTAGCAAAACTAGGGAAGAGCTTTATCCATTCATCTATAAATCTACTAGGTTTTCTCTATCTATTCTTACCTCCCTTAGAGGTTGAAGTCTCTAAAACTACCATATCTGAGGCTTGAATTTCCTCTACTTCTTGGTCAAACATCTTGAAAATATGCCAATAAAATACTTAATAGAGATACTGCTCTGTTCTTAAGAGGCTCTTGAAATGATAATTTAGAATTCTCAAAAAACTCAAGAGATGCTCAAAATCTTTCTCTCTGCAAATGGCTAACTATGATTATCAGAAGAGAAAATATTTACAAGTTAATAGGTGCAAATCAATGTTCACCTTGCATTGATTTCAGCATGCTTAAAATATGATATTAATCTATTATATCAACTTCATGGAGTGTAACCATTAATATCCAACTATGTACTTTTTTTACTACACTCAAATCCTACTGGTTGAGGACCCTACTATTATTTCCTGACATTAATTTATATCAAAAAAAGGTCCTATGATATTATGAAAATGATAGGTGAAAAGACTTTTTGTAACATTGTATTATTACAAAATTTGTTTTATGATCTTACGAACACCCCTTGAAAAAACTCTTGTCAACTAGTCAGACATAGTGGTGAATTTCTTTACTATCTTACTACTCCTTTGTTGTCACAACATCAGTATCAGCTTTATCTCCTTCTATGATCACATGGCAAGTGGCTTCATAGCATCACAGATTACCTTTTCTTAGCCTATCGTCATATTTTCGCAATTACATTTACCTTTTTGTAACATCTCCAATGATCTTGTTTGATTCTACAATGTCACGACAAACCTTTGAATCTTTTATATTGTAGTATCAGTGGCTTAACATTTTTCGTGTGTAATCTTATGATCATGCCCTAATTGTAACATTAGAAGACACCCTTTATAACCTTAAGATCTCACGATGAAACATTCATCATAAGATCAGAGACCATTATTTGCCACTCAAAACACATTATAAAAGCCTTTTTTGGTCCCACTAATCCTAGTAGTGCATACATCAAGCACTCATACATTTGTTCTATCCAATTAGGAAACAAAAAAATGTCTAACAACTCATCACCTTTATTCGCCTTTATTTTCTTTATGATCTTACAATAGTGAAGCATCGTATCATTGCAATACCTCCACATTTCCCTTACAATCCTTCAAAATTGACCTTTTCATAAGATCGTAGCTGACCTTTTCACTATCTCGACACCATGATAAACCTTCTTGCTATAATATCAGAGAAATTTGCAATGCAAAAATCTTAAAATAGTATATGATCATATGATACAAAGGAAAATATATGACTAGGAAGAGTTAATTTCTCGTCTGTGACATCACAACACAACATCAATTGTGAGATTGGAAAAAGCTAAAACCCTCACTTGTGATACTTCACTAACCCTCCCTCATAACATTGTAAGAAACAATGCACTTGGACCAAAGAAAACTTGCTCACTTATATGGCCTAGGGTTATGGTTAGGGCTTAAACCCCTAAAAGGAGAAATCCTTAAAATATTGAACCCTACATTTGGGAATATCAATCCATCAGATTTAGGTAAAAGCTAGGGTTTATTCTAAGAATGGATACAAGATAAAAGCAATGCTATCAATAAATTTAATATTTTCACCATAAATCTGAAAATTTAGCCTTGGTGGAAAAAGGGACTAACATTAAGAATGAGTTAAGACCTGAAAAGGAGTTCAATGAAAGGATGAATAAACCCAAAGAAGCTATGAGATACTTTGAGGGGCTAATGAGATCACATTGAAGATCTAATGACACCTCTAGACTAGGATATACAAAGAACCCATCATCTACTGAGGAAGGAGAATCATCAAAGCATGGAGAACAGAAGAATGCAAAGCCAAAAAATATCAAACCTACACGTTATCATTATGGAAAACCAACCACACAACAAATTTTTGGAGAAGGAAGAATGGTAAGTCCAATCCTAAGTCAAAAATCAATTGATATTGTTTTAACTATAAAAAGCATGAAATTAGGCATATGAGTGTAGATCAAAGGGTAGTAATAGACTAGTTGCATCTAGATTTGAAGGATATTGTTGCAATTGTCAAAAGTATGGTCATAGAGAACAAGATTGCAAGTCCAATCCAAAATCTAATTAGACACCAAAGAAGCAAGGCAATGCACCCAGGAAAGGTAATACAATCAATAGGGATTAAAATAAATGGTATAGTTATAATTTATGTGGTGAATATGGTCATTGATGTAGAGATAAATTCAATGAAAGTAATATCAAAAGGAACCAACATCAACGAGAGTTATATATAATGAAATTCTTCTTAATTAATTCATCAAATGAATAGTATATACATTTTCTCTCCTATAGATTTCTTCTCCTCGTAACTTCATATCCCAAAAACTTTCCCAAAATCTAAACCTAAACCTAAAACTCTATTTATACTTGCTAAGACGATCTATGGAAAATTTTGGATTATTACAAAATAGGAAGAATAGCTTATAGAATACTCTAGATCAATATAGAATGGGGAAGAATTACCCCACAATGATCTGTACAAATCGCAAGAAAAGATCTTATTGTAAAGACAAAATTGGGATAAATTCTTCATGCAGAAATCACATCCAAAATATTTTATGTGGGTGCTCCTGCACTAGTCATGTTATGGATATGTGTAGGATCATGAGGGGCCAAAAAGTGGCGATATGAAAAAAATCACCTTTCATCTGAATTTGATGAAATGAAAAGAGTTTTTTAAGGACATTATCATCTTCCATCATTATAATTATTGTTAAAGTATGAGTTCAGTAAGTATTTTTTACTTATTTTCTAATGGAGTTGCCTAAAATTTGTTGATTTACATGTTGATTGCAAAAGCTTTATAACTTTAAAATGGTATAACATTTTCAAAATACAAAAGATGTGTCACATTCTATGCTTTTACTAATATTAGGAAAAAAGTCAAATTTTAATTTTGTATAGTTTTGAATGAGTTAAGGTGGTAAAACATGAGAATTATTTCATTCTAATAAATGTTGTAGCAAAAAATTCAAAATTAATTATTTACATGGAATAAAATTACAAAAAAATATGCATCACATCTAGGTATCAGTCTACTTCTTATATCTAGAATCTTAAAAAAATGTATTATCATTTTATTGTGATTAAGTTGGTTAGACATACACCTACTTTTTATTTTTTCCTTAAAGTTTTGTACTTTTGTATTGAAATCTTAAATTTTAACCAATAAAATTATTATTTGTTATAAAAAAGGGATAGTATTTTAGAAACTAATTTTAGTTTACTATAATTTCTATTCTTACAATTTTTTTTATATAAGGTACATAACTAGTTCAATATTTCACATCAAGTTGACTAACACTAATGTCATGATTTTTCATTGCCACTTAAGGCCATAGTTTGGCCCACCGTGATCCTGTACATATGCTTAAAAAAAATTATATAAGGACACACTTCATAAATAAATCCAAGAGTTGGATGAATGGAAATATAGTCTATTATAGTTTTCTTAAGATTGGTCATTTGAGCAAAAACTGTAGCACCTAAGCACGAACACCTACCAATGGACAAAATAAAGGTAAAGAAGTTGTTGATGGTGCACAAGTGAGAAATTGGATAAATAAAACTTGGAGACAGAAGGAATAAGGTAGAATACGTGTCACAAATTAGGCTAAGATTTCCCAATCCAATGGATCAAGAAATTCCCCTACTACAAACTATGAAAAATAGAGGTATGTGGAACCATGATTTGAATCTCTAAATCTCACATAAGTTCCTATGTTTGAATGTATTAAAGTTCATATCAGCATGATTAAAGATGCACTAGGAAAAATTTGATGTTTTAGTATTGATATTAAGAAAAATACTAGTATTGATGCAATGTCAGTAATGAACATTAAGAGGCTGAGTGGTTGTATCGACCAAATTGTGATATCGATTGAGAAATGGAATGAGGGAATGTGTTAACCAAGATATTTTTTTATGACTGGGATAGTTGTACATCACCCACTATGTGTAAAGAAAATTTATGAGGCCCTAAAATTAAAAATTTGAAGTATATATCAAGATTTTGAAGTCATTTTGAGCACAATACATTCGATTTCTCATAGAGCAACATGAAATTGAGCACCTAGAGCACTTTTAGCAATGATTGAAACAATGATTGAAGGCGTGTCATTGGTAGGTGTTGCAAGATTATGAAGAGTTGTTATTTGTGAGTTATATAGAGTATGTATTCAAACCATAATTTACGTAAATACAAGAAAATTCATCATCAAGTATGAAGAAGAAAGGAGTAGAGGTAAAGGAATTTTCAATTGGTTAGGAGTGATGCATGTCCACCTCCTAAATTCAAGGTAGTACTAGAAATCATGATGAAGGGTGATCCCTTAGGTGTCCTGTCATCAATTCCACCTAAGATACTTTTGATCCATGATGTTAGGTCATGTTACATGTGGAAAATCAGTCAAATAGGTTATTATAAATTGAGAGCAACTTATGAGAAGTTATGTGTAGATGGAGTACTAAAGGAGGAACATAATCATATTTCCAACAAATGGTTAACTTGTGCCCTATATTTCCCTTGGAATTTCAAATTAGAGTGGATTAAGGTAGTGTTAAGTATACTTGATGACATGCATTTGTGGTGGAGAATAAAATAGTCAAAATCACCAAGGATATCATTCACTATGTGACTGGTTGCCCTCCTATCCTTGGAAATAAAATGATGAGATGTGAGAGAAAATATGTGATTGAAAAAAATACATTGGTTGTATGGAATAAGAGAGGAACAACAATTTCGACAATTACAAATCCTAAAGTTGAGTTTGGAGTGAGAATAATTGCTCACAAATTCTACCAATCAAGTAGACTATATAGCGTCCCATGCATTATAGTCAACCAAGATTTGAAGATAGTGAAGATAAATCATTCTCATGATCTTATTGAGCTTCATTTTTAACACAATTAGTAGAGAAGTTATCATCATAAGGAAAGTGAAGAACACAATGTCTAAGTTTGGATTCCTAATTGTGTTTATATTCTTCTATGTGCAAAATTATTTTCCTACAATTGGAAATGTTGTTTGGGAATAAGGTAGACAAGTGACATAATAGATAAATGATTTCATTCACCAGTTAGGAGATTTTTTTAATAATATAATGTATTTTTATTTTTTAGAACTCAAACAAAAGATGAGAAAGAGGACTAAGATTCCTAAACTTGAACTTCTATGATGGTGTATGTTTTTTGGATGATACTAATTCCACATATGTACACGTTATAATACATAGCATAGGATGGTTGATAACTTTACCCTATGAGGTTAATATAGATGAATTGTTAGTATCTATAATAATATTGCTGGTAGAAGAAGTAGATAAGAATGCCAAGTACTTTGGCAAAACTAAGGATGCCAAAACCAAGATCACCATTGGATTGAAAGAAATTGTACATTAGACAAGAAGAGAAAGAAAATGGTAAATAATTTGGAGAATTTACTGAGAAAAGGTGTAGAATAAGGGATGCCATTAAAAATAACACAAGGACAAGGTGAGGATTAGTCTAGTGATGATGAAGGTAGTGGAGAGGAGGAGGAAGAGAAAATAGAGAAGAAAGGGAAATAGATAGTTGTAGCTGAGCCTAAGGCCAAGAAGGGAAAAAAAATTGTGATTACTAAGGCCAAGGCCAAGGAGAGTTTTAGGAAAAAACATTGTTAAACCCAAGCCTACTCCACCAAGCCAAACTAGACTAAGAACCAGGGCTACCACTACTATAGCACTAGCCAAGCCATAAAAGAATAATATGGTGAAGAAAGTTGGACTAGGTGAAGGATTCATCTTAGGGAAGTGAAAGAAAGTAGCAACAAAGATAGAGCTGAGCCAACTAACTAACAAACCTATAAGAAAATAGTTATGTCAAAAGGAAGAAGAGGATGAAGAAATGATTGACTCTAATGACATCAGCCAACCTTGAGGGATGATGTAACAATGACATGTTCACGTAGAATTATGCCTTAGAAGGATGTGACTTGTTTTTTTCCATAAAATAGAAAGAGTAATGGGATAGTGGTGTGATAATTTCATATCAATTAAAGGAGTCATAGGTAGGTCAATTTCTTCAAAAAATGAGAAAAACTATAGAGTAAGATCATGGAATGATCAAGCCTCTTAAATATTCTATCAAAACAAGCTCAATAATTACACCATGTATGCCATACCATATGTGGGTGATGGTAGCTCATATTGGGATCAAAGAGACCCAATTTTTTATGCATATAGTTCCAAGTTTCCCACTAACCATTTATCGATCAAAAAAGGAAAAATCCATCTTTAGCAGAAGCTACCTCCACCATATTAAAGTTTTGATAGATGAACCAAGTGGCAAGAGGCAAGTTATCAACAAACCAATGCCAAAGATGTGACTACTCAACAACATCATTGGGGGAGTAAACATTAACAATCCCAAAAGAATGATTGTTAATAGATAACAAAATCTAAACAACTCTTGGCATAAGGTCCCAACCATGATTAACCACAATAGGTTACCATTGTGATGAGAGAATAATAGCCAAACTACCTTGACCATCTTCATGCTAGGAAGAGTAGAAAGAAAATTATGGAAAAAATCACATGAGAAGTTGCATTGAGTAGAAAACCTATGATTTTGACTTACTAGAGGAAAAGAACATCTAAATTACCAATTCTTTGACATGTATCATGAAGATTCCTAAGATTCCATGAGAGGAATTTCATCATGAAAGTTATTTCTTATCATTGTCATCCCTCAAGGAGAAGAAACTATTATGTAAAAAAGGAGCTGCCAGGTAAATTTGATGGAAACATCCTTACCCTCAATAACTCAATGATTATCGGAGCCTTTGTATGTCTAGAATGGCTATGAGGGTGTTGTAGAGAAGTAGACAATATAATTTTAGAAGTTGCATGAGGTGTACACACCCAAGGTGGTCTCAAGTTTAGTTGTGATGAGCCATTCCCTGTGCCAGAGGTTGCACCAAGAGGCATAATCCTCTATTGGACATGGCTTGAAATAGTTGTTGGTTGGGAAGCAACATGTTGCTTAGGAACCACAACAGTTGTCTACATAAGAAAAAAATTCAACTTAGGAGATACAGGTTATTCTCCTTTGTGGGAAAATATCATCCATTCTTTTTTTTTTACCACCATTTTAGGTTGAGAACCCAAATCCTTCACATCCTATAATGGAGGTTTCATTTAAGGGGTAACCAATGAACAATCCTTGATCTAGCTGATTGATGGTGATAGGAAGTGTTGGGAAGATTAAGATATAGTACTTTCAAAGAAAAAGTGTTTTTTTTAACTAGACTCTTAAAAAAATCTTTGAGGTTAAGAGAAAAATCAACCTTAATGCAAATCCTAGTGTTAAAAAAGGGTTTGGTTCAATGCAAACAACCTTGTCTGTAGATTGAGCAATGTTCTGCATGAATGCCCAATAAAACAAGGGAATACATGGAAACTCTACTGACATAGGGACTTTATGTTTATTTTTCTCTGACATAGTGATGTCTCTAAACTAGCACTAGAAAGCCAACAAGGAATGTGTGGATAGACCATGGACCATTTCTAGGAACAACATTAACATGAGAAGGATTTAAGAAATAGAAAAGAAAAAAAAACCCTTGATAATGTTTTGCACAACCTCAATGTGAATGCCATGAGGTAAAGTTTTGGAAACCCATTCCTACAACATGCTTTCAGGTGGGATCCTACCCACAAAATAGCCTATCAAAGTAATTCTTTCAAGTCAATCACATGCTTTATCAAAGTCCTCTACAAGAAGCACAAAATAAGGGGACATACATTATGAAATTCCTTTGGGACAAACTTTTAGGGATTCTTTTTTAGAGGAGGTGTCATGTGCATCTAAAGAAACAACTCTAGCATGAGTACCAAAAATTGAGGTAAAGTTTCCCAAAGTCATATGTAAACCTAAAAGTCCCACAATAAATGGGGTATGAAAAGGAAAGGATGCAAGAAAAAATAAATGGTACAAGGAAACCAAAAAACCCTAGTAGAGTACATGCCACATTTTCCCTATTCCAATCATCAATTTTAATTCACATGAAAAGTAAAAAAATATTAAATCATATTGAAATATTTTTAGATGATTTCCATAGGAAAAAAAAAATAACCATTAAGTTCAATAATGAAAAATATAGTTTGTGACACATATTGAATTTCAATGAATAATAATATTACACCATTCTAAAATTTACACATTTCCACCATTTTTCTCTTAAGTTGGAAATAAAAGGAGTTATTCCATATTACCTACATAACTATCATTTATTATATTTCTTAGGGTGAGAAATAGTTTCATACATTGATTCTCTTATTACAAAATCAAATAGCATCAAATGATATACTATTCTAATGATTTAGATGAAATATATTAGTCTTTTATCCCTCGAAATATATCATTTTTTTAAGAGACATAGAAATAAATAAATTCTAAAAAAAATATACAATCCCATTGAAAAGTATCTTCCAGACCCTCATTATTACTCACTAAAATAACACTTGTAGATTTTTGAGATGGTTTGTTTTATATATGAACATTTCATTTTATATTCAACATTGAAAGAATACCATAAAACATAATTCCCCCTTCCTAGTTAAGATGTTTGACTCAGCAATAAAATCACTTGGAAAAAAAAATTGAAAGTCAACTATGCCTCAATAATCCATTTAACAATTAATCTTTTATGCCAAAGATACAAGGAAATATTCAAACTAGCACGTGCACCTTTGAGAGGTGGTGCAAGGGTTAAGCCAATAGTATAATATATCTAATGGTCAAATAATCAATATATTTGTGAATTTATATTTCTTTGTAATCTCTTATATATAATATCTATTTGTTTCTCTATCTCTATTGAACATTATTATTAAATTTATTGAACAATTCACTATGCCCCTTTTTTTTAATTTACAGTTCGAACCCTTGGCTTATATAAAGTGGATTGCATATTAAAATTACATGTTTCTTCATTCAAATGGCTACTGGTAGGAAAGAATAGAGAAGAAAATGTCTAGTCTTACCTAGGACTTTCATTCTATAGGATTTTACTATTTAAAAGGGGCATACCCTAGTTTATTTATACATCAATTTTACTTTACATGTTCACATATTTTGAAGAAGGTGATAGTCTTCCTCTTCCACCAATATTAGGAGATTTTAGAGGTGTTTGATCTAATTTGTAATGACTATATCCAATCTCCTTGAGGCCTCCCATGAATAGGTTCTTTCTTTCCTCCTAAAATCACCTATTTTCATAGTGTTGAAATTCATTTCAAATGGTAGTACTATTTGGAAAAATTAACAATATCCTTGCATTAATCCCAATATTCACTTATCTAGTGTATACCATTATCTAGTTTTACTAAGAAGAAAATTACATAGGAAAGTCAAGGTTCAGTGCCTCTGATAATCATCTTAACAACTTTCAAAAGGTTAGCAGTTAGAATAAACCAAATACAACTTATTACATAGTGTCTTACTCATTTTCTATTATCAATCTTGGAATGGAGTTGTATATCAAATGAGTGTCCAATCGCTTCTTGAAATTGTTTAGGTGAATATGGTCTCTTCCCTCGAATGTTGAACTAGTATTACTAGAAATGATAAAACTTGGTAATGTGATGATTGAGGGGAAAGATACCTATGGTTTGAGAATCCAAGAAATTAAGAAAGTAATTTGAAGTCATCTTTCTCAAGTATCTAACACCTTTTATGAGTAGGTAAATTAGGAAGGTCATACTTGTTAAGATCAGTTCTTAGGTCTCTCAGATTTTGAAATGTTACAATGTGGTTAAATAAATCAATTGAGAGTTCTAGTTTTTGATGTTTAGATGAATCCTCAAAAAATCAACATACCTTATGAAGAATTACAAACTTATGATCTTTGTAACTCCAAGAGTATAGTTTATATACCTTTCTATTATAATTTTGAATTTGTCATTTTTATTAGTTATGCTTAGTCTTCGTCTTTTCCATGTTACTAGAATGGATCACAAATTTCCTACCTCCAAGGGTTCCAAAATATTAAAAATGTTGTTGTGATGGGTGTTATGGGAAGGTCTGAACCTATCAGGGAGCTAATAGCCAAATTTGTGGAAGACAATATATATTGAAAAATGTAGTAATATAATTGTGGATTACTTTGTTTGTTGCAATAATATATCCTCTTCATTTTCTCCCTGTTTGCAAGTAATCTTCGTCTATGTTGCCTTCTCAGTAGATATGTTGAATCCTAATTTCCTCTATTTTCTTTATTAGATTTAACACTTCTTCAAGTTTTAAATTAATCATCTAGTTTGATGTTTTTCTTTTTCTTATGTCATTCAAAATAATTTGGGAATCCACTTCTATTAGCAATTTCTTTACTCCTAAATTTAAGCTCAATTAAAGCCCCTCTTGGAGGGCTTCTAACTCTACTATGTTATTAGTTATAATTTCCATAGGTTTTTCTCTTTTGGTGATCCATTTTCTGGTATCTAAATGCTATTTTATAGAGCCATATAAAATAAGTTAAATTGTTTTTTATAGGTAAAAGACCACAAAACCCAAAGTTAGAAATAAAATTGATATCTATCTTTTGTGAGGTATCCAAGATTAGGGATTGATAATTAGCTTTGATTAAAACTTAAACTAATTTAGTCATTTGACCATGTCCAAATTTTGAACTTCCATATTTCTAGTTCAAAATAAGTTTAATTTTAGCTCATAGAAAATTAAAAGAAAAAACAATTATCGATTAATATACTATCAAAAATATGAATATATTGATATTTTTTCTTTTAATTTAATAATTTAATTATGTGAAATCTTATATAATTGTGTATTACTAAGACGGGTTGAAAGGTAAAGAGAGGGGTATACATTATACATCCTTATACAAATAACCAATCTATTCACCTACCTTTCAATATATTTATTATCCATCTACCACCTCATGCATATTTATTATTGTATTCATCTTTCCACTTCCTCCTATTATCCTCATGTTTCTCCCCTCCTACTCATTTCCTCTTTTTCTCTCCCATGATATCTCTTTCAATAATACACACTCTCTCTATAATGCCCCACTCAGAGATCCTTGGAAAAAGGATGAAATACAAGAAAAGATAAAAAAAATTTAATAAGTATGAGTGCACATAACATAATCATACATGGATTACATAAATTGCAACATAAGACTTAATCATCATCCTGACAACCAAAAAATCTCCAAATGCCACTACTAGAACTAACACACTCACGACATGAAATGGAAATCCAAAATGACAACAACACAAAGAATTTAAGATCTGTTAAAGAATGGAAAGTTAAGTAAACCCAACAGGTAGTAGAATCAACAAAAAATCTATCCCCAAAAACTAGTGGAGATGCCCCCTATTTTTCATGTGAGGACGACAAACTAATAGAATTTTACACGAAGATGTGTAGCATGCCACATGAGGAAATACCTTCTGTGCTAGGATGTGCACCATGTGGTGTGACAAAGTACTTGGATAAATAGCCAAGACACCCAAAACTGGTGTTGGGTTTCATATAAGAAAGTACCAAATGCCACATGAAGAAACCCGACACACCATGTGAGGTCTTTCATTCTCACATGAGAAAGTATGATTTTGTGCAAGATCCCAAGACAACAAGCCAAAAAAAAAAAAGGTAAAAAGATAAGGAATGAAGTTCCTCAACACTATGGAGTACTAGATCCACATCTTGAGGCTTCAAAACTTGAACAAAATACTGAAAGATGGAAACAACATCTAACCATCTAACAATCAGCGAAAGGAGAGTACAGAAGGAAACATCATAGTGTATTAAAATAATTGAAGTAACATCGCACTGAATAGTACAACCAAACTAATTACATATTTTCCCCCAACTATAATACCATCATAAGACCATTGTGGGCCCTAGCTATCCCCCATGCATAACATCCTAAGCTATTGATCAGATCATCAGTACTATCATATAAGGACATCACTACTAAAATGTGTTGCAACATAAGCATAAGGAAATCTAAAATGCTAGTAGTAAAGCATAAGATAATCCTATAAATATGGATAACATCATTTATCATATGCTAATCATTGTAATAAAGAAATGTGTCAATTACCAACATCATCTAAACATGATATATAAGTATTCCAATGAAAGCATAAATCACAAGAAAGCATACTTTGGAACCCAAAGCACCAAGTGGGCACATCTAGCAATGGTCGCACTAGGATAGTAGACCATCTCTATACATTAGTCCCTAGCAATGATATAGGTAGCTACACCTCCCAACCACGTGGAACTCATAAGCCCACTCCCACTGTGCTTATGGAGATGATGATCCAATCACAAACACACATAAAGAAAACATCCATGGCTAAAACTCACGCTAGACAATATGGTGACTAAAGCAAGAACATAGACAATGCATAAACTATAGGTCTTAGTCGGACACTCAATGAGATACTAAGTAGGGGTTGATATCATGGAGAGTCACTTGGCATCGACAAGCCCAAGCTCGAATTGTGTGGTTCAACTCCCCAATGAAAGGCTCTCTCACACACATTTTTTAAGTTTTATTACCACCTAGTATTTTATTTAGTTATCACTTGATAAAAAACTTCCCCTACCAACCCTTTGGGCACAATAACCACCAAGTTGCAAGATAAAAGCCTCCTCCATATGCTACCCTACCCTACCCATGCTTATCCAATGATGAGTTCCTATAGGCATGCAAATTCCCAACCCAACCTTAATGATTATAACTTCTAAAAGTACCACAAAATATTAGGCCTTGCAAGTCACTCAAAAAATGTACACTCACGTACTCATGTATGGAACACCACCATTATGGAGATCATAACACAAGGACTAGATGAGAACAAAATGCAAGAAATCACTCAACCAAAAATAGAATTAGGAGGATGAATGTGATAGGTATTCCAATGTAACATAAAAGTGAAATAGTGGTTTGACTACCATCCAAACAGAACATCCAGGTCCATGACCACCATTATGCCAAGAAAACTCAAGAAAATAGGGTTGCACACAAAATGAGGTAAAAACACCAAAAACTAAAAAACTTCAAAATTAAAACCCATTTGGTCTTTCGGCACAAAACCCTCAAAAATCCAATAATATTTGGGTTCAGACACCGTATGCAAAAATGACCAGCATAATGGCGCAAAGCCCCAAACTCCCATCCCAAAAATAGGGAAAATGTTTGTACTCGACCAATCGGGTAGGACCAGCAAATAGAAATGGAGGGAAACACTAGTTCTCAGCCTCCTACCAAACCGCTACTAGAAATAGAAGCTAAAAAGAATTAGAAACAAGAAAATAGAAAGGCCCTACCTAACAGAAAAAGGGGCAAAAACTGAAAATAACTCAATAAAATAAATCACTTGTTGAATCTATTAGAAATCATGGCAAAGCAGGGTCTACCTGAGCCAGATCGAATGAGATTGATCTCACAAAAATCCCACACTCACAATTCTCAAAACGAGCAAAAAACTAATCCTTGAGGAAGAGGATTTTAGAAAAGCTCTTCAATTTTCTAAAATTTGTAAAATAGAAAAGTGGGGAAATAAATTCCTCTTTCCAAACTTATTCACTTTTTGAGTGAATAGTTGATTAGGGCAAATAGCTAGTTAGACTAGCTAGACTCCAAATCAACCCAAATAAAAATAGGTTATTCCTCATAATGGGAATTCACCTAAGGAAAAGTTGTTAGATATTAAATTCAAGAAGATTTAAAGCACAAAAACCCAAAATCACTTAACAACTTTCATGATAATGTGAACCTCTAAATGCACAAACACACTCACTGGTCTAATCAAATAATGTAGATGAGTTTGGATTTAATAATCACATAAAGGTTGAATTTAAAATAATTAAAATAAGGATACATTGACCATACAGGGATGATATTGGTAAAATGAATAGTTGAATCAGTAACTCCATGTGCCACTGCCAGGGATATAATTCCTGTACACTAAAACACATGATCAAGTGCAATTGCATTATAATATCATAGCTAAAGCAATAATGCATTAAATACCTAATTAATCCATTTACATAACTAACATTTGCATAAAGCATAAAGAGACAAGAACAAAGTAAATCACTATAGCATAAAATCCATCACATAAAATAATCAAAAAATATGTCCAAATACTAGATAATCAAATATCATCATAGAGCTACTATAATCTCCAAATGTCATCAACATGCAAATATAATAAACTAAATAGCATAGTAGTATAAAATTTATGATACTGAATCAAATAATAGCATTTGACCCTTAGGTCATCTCAAATTACATCAAATAAGAGTATCAAGTATCTCTTGAATAAAAAATAGACAAGGTACAAACTACAAACAAAAAAGTCACTACATCCTCCCCCACTAGCATAGGCTCACTCCTAGAAGCTAGAAAAAAGATAGGGGTACAATCCCCTAAATCATGTAGCATCCTCCAAAGTCACAAATGTATCATTGCTTAGGTCCCATTCAATGCTTCCCTGGTCAATGTACTAACTTCACAAGGTGAACCTCTAGTGTTGTAGGATATGAATGGGATCCAAAGTAAGTTTCCCATCCACTACTTATAAGGCATCCCAATCAAGAACATGGGTCACATCAAAAATATACCAACTCAAAGCAAAAACATGAAAAACATTGTGGATGCATGATAGGCTAGGTGGCAATGCTAGTTGATAAGCAATAGGACCAATCCTCTCGAGGATTTCAAATGGTTTGACAAAATGTGGCACCAACTTAGAGCCTTTCCCATAATGGATGTGGCTCTTCATCGGACATACTTGCAAGAATACCTTGTCACCACTGGAAAAGTGATGATCCAACCTATGGGCATCTGCATACTTTTTCTACCTATCTTAGGTAGTAACCAAATGCTCCCTAATGTGAACAACCTACTATTCCATATCCTGAAGCATCTCTTTAACCAAAAGAACTTGGTCCTCTAAGAAATCCTAACTCAAAGGGGTACAACATGGTCTACCATACAAGGTCTAAAAGGGTGACATGCCAAGAGAACTATGATACCCATTATTGTATCCAAACTCAACAAGGTACAAATAGTCCTCCCACTTTAGTTTCTTGTCCATAACATACATACAAAGTATATCCTCAAGAACTTGATTCACTCTCTCAGTCTAACCATCAGTCTCTGGCTGATAAGTCAAACTAAAATTGAGATGTGTGCCCAAAGCATGTTGGAGAGATGTCCATAGTGCAAAAGTAAACACTAGATCTCTATTCAAAATAATCTAATGAGGAATCCCATGCAAACAAACAATATCCTTTAAGAAAACATGTGCTATAGAAGAAGCTATGTGAGATACTCTCATGGGTGAAAAATGTGCTACCTTGGACAACTTGTCCATTTTCACAATAATACAATCATGTCTCTATGATGACATAGGAAAGAATATGATTAAATCATTAGATATCATATCCCACTTCCACTCTTGAATGATATAAGGATGCAACAGACTTGTCAGATGCTGATGCTCTACCTTCACTCTCTGGCACTCAAGACATCTAGCAACAAAATCAACAACATCGTACCTCATCCTTGCCCAAAAGTATAGCTGTTTGAAATGAACATGTATCTTCTTAACATTGGGATGTACATAATATGGTGCACAATGCACTTATTACAAAACTAGAGTATTAAAATCACTTGACATGGGTACATAGATACTCCCCAACTATTACAATAGTCCATTAGACTCAAGAAAATAACCTGAAAAGCTCCCCTTAAGGGTATGTCCAGACTCAATCTCTATCCTCACCTCCTAATACCAAGTGTCACTAGGCAATGCTTCCAAGATACCGCCTCATAAATCCACTCCCAATGACAAAAATGATACCTCATGTTGCTTCCTACTCAAGACATCCATGACGACATTTTCCTTCCCTTTAATGTGATAAACATCAAATTCATACTTACACAAGAACTCAATCCAATGATGTTGTCATGCATTTAGGTTTGGCTGAGTAAAGATATAATGCAAGCTCCTATGATCGCTATACAACTCAAACCTATATCCCAAAAGAAAATGCCTGTAATGGAAAATGGCATGCACCATGAGCTCGAGTTTTGTGATGACATTCTTCTTCCATTTAATGTAATGAACATCAAAGTCATACTCTCACAAGAACTCCTTCTAATGATATTGTTGTGCATTTAGGTTTGGCTGAGTAAAGATATACCAAAAGCTCCTATGATTTCTATGCAACTCAACCCTATATCCCAAAAGAAAATGCCTCTAAAAAAAATGGCATGCACCACAACTGTGACTGGGGTAGTTAAGCTCATGGTCCTTGAGTTTCCTAGACCCATATATAATCACTTCACCATCTTGCATCAACACAACACCCATGCCTTCCAACTAAGCATCTATGAAAACCATGAAATCACCTATAGGATTAGGCACTACAAGGATTGGTGCACTAGTCAAATGTCCTTAAGAGCATTAAATTCTTTCTCACACTAGTTTGACCTAACATACTTCTTCCCTTTCCACTGAAGAGAAGTGATGGGATGAGCCACTCATGAGAAATCCTTCATGAAGCGATCATAGTAACCCACCAATCCCATAAAGCTATGAACTTATAAGATATTAATGGCTACTAGCCAATCCATGATAACACAAATCTTCCTCAGATCTACTACAATTTCATCACTAGTGATGATGTGTCCTAAATATTTTAATTCTGATTGGAAGAACACACATTTACTTAAGTTTCCATACAACTGTTGGTCTCTCAAGCATTGGAACACCTGACATAGATGGACTTCATGCTCCTCAATAGTCTTCAAATAAATCAATTTCATCTAGGAATACAATGACACATTTATCAAGGTAAGTGAAAAATACACCATTCATCAAACTCATAAATACTGACAGTGCATTTTTTAACCCAAAGGGTACAACCATGAACTCATAATACCCATATCGCAGACAAAAAGTTGTTTAATGAATGTCAACCTACTAGATATAAAGTTGATGGTATCTTGACTTTAGATTAATCTTTGAGAACACTCATGCTCCCTTCATCTAATCAAACAAGCCATCTATCCTTGGCAAAGGATAATGGTTCTTCACCATTACCTTATTCAACCGTCAGTAGTCAATGCATAAACACAATGAGTCATTCTTCTTCTTCACGAAGATGACTGGTGCACCTAGTGAGGATACACTAGGACAAATATGGTCCTTGGCGAATAATTTCTCCAACTACAATCTAAGCTCACTCAACTCCTGAATAGTCATGTAGTAAGGAGCTCGTAAAATTGGCTTCTCTCTTGGTACAAGATCAATCCAAAACTCAATGTCACACTATAGTGGTATAACTAAAATCTCATTAGGAAACACATTGGCATACTCACAAAGGAGTGGGTAATCATCAAATGTCACTGTATAGCTCCCAGCTTCCTCAAGATCATTTACAAACACAAGAAATAATTGGCAACCCTTCCACATAGTCTACTTTAGCTAATTAACTGAAGTGAGACTGGTCTCGAGGCTCCCAAAAGCTCCACCTACCCACCTATGTCATCAACATACTATACCATCTTATGGTGGCTATCAATATTTTCTTGATGGGTAGCTAACCAATCCATGCCCAACACAATGTCATATGATCCTAGAGATAGGATATGTACATCCACTATGGTGGTGAAGGTACCCAAATTTAGAATATAACCAATGACTAATGAGTCAACAACCACCTTGGAACCCATGGCCAACTCAACCTACCACTTATCAACCTAATGCACTACTAGTAGCTCACATTGCTAAACAAGAGATGGTGAAATGATAGAATTGGAAGCACTAGAGTCAAATAACACCAAAATGGGAATACCATGTAACATACCTATAGCCTTGACTATGGTACCTTGATGATCCACTTGACAATTTTCAATCACCACAAAGACTTGGTGATTCCTACTAGCATCTCCTACAGTAGGCTCAATTCTCGTTGCACCCTTACCAAGTCTTGAAGATGGTTTAATAAAGAACTAAAAATATTTATAGCTAGGTTGGCCATAAAAATAATAGTTTCCTCCAAAGTTGGAACTTGTTCCACGACCACCCTAGGCTAGCACTAGGATAAGGTGCACTACCACTACTAGAATTCCGTTGAGCACTCTAAGGAGGACAATCCTACTAAGATTTCTTTCCTCAAATTAGGTTATCTCCTTTCATCCTTAAAACATCTAAATTTTGTCCACCCTTGGGCCAAAACCCCTTATGATTCTTATGACCATATCCACCCTTATCGGGTGCTTACTAGACCTGGTCCCTCCCCAAGGACTAGGTGAACTATGCATCCTTCCCTAAATTCCTTGTACTTTGATTTTGAGAACTAGATCTGGTACTAAAACCTCTAGCCAGATTTTCCTCTGCTATATGTGCCTTCTCTACAATGAGAACAAGAGTCCTAGGCTAATACATACAGACTTCTCCAATGAGGGCATCCTTAGGGCCTCAGATGAAATAATGATCAAGGAGTAAATCATCATGATTGTAGCAAAAATACTGCCTAAGCTAAAAGAATTAAATTTTTTACTTATTGACTCTCATGTTCCCTTGTTGAAACACATGAAACTCATCAACACAGGCCTCCCTAAATTGAGGAGATAAGAATCTCTCTCAGAACCTCTCCTCAAAGATCTCCTAAGTGAGATCTACAATACTTCTCTAGAGCTTCTGACTCTCAATATTCTACCATATGGATATGTGGTCCCTCAACTGTATATTCATACAATGTGCCCTCAAATTGGTTTCATATGGGTATATAGTGAAGCAACACTCCCTGTCCAATAACCAAGTTTCTTCCTTGAGGCCACCTCCCTTACCATCATACAATGGTGGCTTGGATTGATGAACATAATTCATGACATCAACCTAATGGAATCTTCACTATTACAGTCCCTACCATCCCAATGGTGCCCTCGACCACCTCATGGAGCATGGGAATGTCCACACTCATGTTTCTCCTCTCTATGATTTGAGTGATTGGAATCCCCATGATGGGATCCATCCTCATGGTTATGATCTTGTTAGCATTCCTCTACATGAGGGCCAACCAAGCAAGAATCTCATAGTGTACTGGCATCAATACCCCCACACCATTCTGATTACTGTTATTACCTTGTTCTCCTTCTCTTTCATGACATCCCTCTTCATGTTGTTCTTCTCCATGCTTACTACTAAGGGTACCACCTCAACCACCATGTCCACATTTAGGAGGCATCACTATGGGAACAATAAGATAGTGCCAAAACACTCAGATCACCAGCATAAGAG
The DNA here is from genome assembly GCA_028749045.1 of Cupressus sempervirens. Taxonomy (NCBI): domain Eukaryota; kingdom Viridiplantae; phylum Streptophyta; class Pinopsida; order Cupressales; family Cupressaceae; genus Cupressus; species Cupressus sempervirens. The sequence goes on along the minus strand of CM053790.1, from coordinate 105,156,446 downwards.
TTAAAACCATGAACCAAAAAGATATCAAAAATAACAACCAAATATAATAATACACAATGGAAAACAAAACCATAGTGGAAACATAACATAGACATCCTAGTGTTGCAACATCGGCTCTGATACCAGATGTAATGCCCTTCCTAGGGATTATTTAATGTCAAATGAGGGGGTGTCTTTGATTGGCACAATAATCTGTGGCCCTACAATAATCTCCCTAACCTACCCTATATTTTAAGGGAAGGGCCCCTAAACAGATTATTGTGGGGCCACCCTAAAATTTTATGGGCCCTACCCCTTTCCTAGCCTAGAAGTTTTGGGTATGGTATTGTATGGTGAGTATGGCCTATCATTTTAGGTAGGTTGGTATGGATAGGTCCCTATTATTTTAATTATGGTATGGGTATGGGCCCTAAACAAGGATGAAATACAAGCCAAGATAAACTTTTTTAACAAATATGAGTGCACATGACAACATCATACATAGATTGAAATGCAAGACTTAACCACCATCCCAACAAACAACAAATCTCCAAACACCACCACTTGAACTGACACACTCACAACAGAAAACAAAAGTCCAAAATGACAATAACATAAAGAATCTAATATTTTTCAGAGCATGGAAAACTAAGTAAACCCAAAGGGTACTAGAATCACCAAAAATCTATCCCCAAAACTAACAGAGATGCCTCTTATTTTTTGCATGAGAACCCCAGACCGACACATTTTTGCACAAAGATGTACATCATACCAAGCAAGGAAATACCTTCTGTCAAGGATGTGCACCATACGATGTGAGAAAGTGCTTGGCCAAATAGCCAAGACACCCAAAATTGGTGTCGGGTTTTGCATGAGAAAGTGCCAAATGCCACACAAAGAAACCTAACACACCACATGAGATCTTTCATTCTCATGCGAGAAAGTATGATTTCATGTGAGATTCCAAGACAACAAGCCAAAAAAAAAGGTAAAAAGCTAAGGAATTAAGTTCCTCTACACTGGGGAGCACCAAATCCACATTTCAAGGCATAAACACTTGAACACAATACTAAAAGATGGAAATAGAATCTAACCATCTAATAATCAATGAAAGGAAAGTATAGAAGGAAATATCATAGTGTAATAAAACAACATCATAATAACTAAAGTAACATCACATTGAATAGTACAACCAAACTAAGTACGCAATTTCTCCCAACTGTAATATCATCATAAGACCATCGTGGACCCTATCCATCCCTTCTGTGTAACATCCCAAGCTACTAATTAGATCATACTATCATATAAGGATGTCACTACTAAAATATGCTATAACATAAGCATAAGAAAATCTAACATGCTATTAGTAAAGCATAAGATAATCCTACAAATATGAATAACATCATCTATCATATGCTAATCAACATAATAAGGAAATACATCAATAACTACCATAATCTAAACATGATATACAAGCATTCTAATGAAAGCATAAATCATAAGAAAGCATACTCTGGAACCTAAAGCACCAAGTGAAAACATCTAGCAACAATCACACTGGGATACTAGACTATGTTTGTATGCCTCCTAACCATGTGGAAACCACAAGCCTACTCTCCCTATGCTGATGGAGATGATGATAAAACAAAAAACACACATAAAGAAAATTCCCATGGCTAACACTCATGCTAGATAGTATGATGACTAAACCAAGAGCATAGACAATGCATAAATTGTAGGTCTTGGTTAGACATGTTGTGTTATGGAGCCTAAATAGACTCGAAGGTTTATTTGGCACAGTTTTCTCCCCCTATTATTTCTACTAGGTTGGGAAAGGGGGATCCCCCCTCTAGGGATGGGGTCAAGGGGTAGTGCAAAAAATAACCTTATATTGTAAAAGGCATCATTTATTATTTCTATTATTCTAGCCCTAATTTTGTAAGTAGCAAAAAGCTTATATAAAAAGACTTAGGGTTACGAATTTTCATAATGTGTGACGTGAAAATTGGTTCTTGTAGTGGTATTGAGTTGTAAGGGGTTACAGACTATAATTAGGTTGTAATCACTAGATAATAATAATATTGGACTTGTTGTTGGTGGATGTAGCCCATGGATTGGGTGAACCATGTTAAATTTTGGTGTTGTGTTCTCTTCTATGCGATCTATTATTTTTTGATATTGGTTATATTTGCATGTAACTATTATTTTATGTTTGAGGTTAATCCTAACAAGTGGCATCAGAGCCAGAAGGCCATCATTTTTCTTTTTCCTTTTTGTGTAGCTTGATTGTTGTCATTTATTTTTTAGTGATCCTCTATAGGAAGGTCTCACAGTTGAGTGGGAGCGATGGTAGTTAAGGGTAAGTTGAGGGTTGACAAGTTTAATGGAAAGAACTTTTAGTTGTAAAAAATGCAAATGGAGGACTATCTTTATTAGGACTACATGAAAAAAGTGAAGATGACAGAAGAGTTGATGCAAACCCTAGCGAAACTATATGAAAATCCTTCTACTTCAAATAAGGTATTTCTCATGAAGTATTTATTTAATATGAAGATGATGGAAGGTGGATCTATTGTAGATCATTTAAATGATTTTAATACTATTACTAGTCAATTATCTTCTGTAGGTACTAATTTTGATGAAAAAATTAGAGCTCTCTTGATTTTGTGTTCCTTTCTTGGAAGCTAGAATGGCTTCGTAATGGTTGTGAGTAATTCTATTTCTAAATCTAATACCCTAAAATATAATAATGTGATTGGTGTTATTTTGAGTGAGAAAACTCATAGGAAAACCTTAGGTGGATTTGTATCAAGAAGTGTTTTGAATGCACAAAGTAGAGACAAAATGACTAAGAGAGAAAATAATTCTAGAAATTATGAGAAATCAAGAGGAAAGTCAAAGGGAAGAGGTCTCAATCCAGAGGACCAAGAGATTGTTGGTACTATGGCAAACCAAGGCATAAGAATAAATATTGTTGGACTCAAAAGAACAATGACGGAGATAAATCAGAAGGGAGCAAGGAGGCAAATGTGGTAAGTAACAAATTCAAAGAGGATGCTTTGCTTCTTTCTTTAGAAAGTATTGATGATTCATGGGCTTTAGATTCTAATGAGCTTTATTAAATGCTACACCTCATAGAGCTTATTTTATTAATTATGTCCAAGGGGATTTTGGGCTCATTTATTTGGGGGATAATGAACCTTGTCAAATTGTTGGAAAAGAAAAAATTAAGATTAAGTTGCACAATGGGAATCATTGGCTACTACATGAGATAAGACATGTTCCAAGGCTGAGTAGGAATTTAATTTTAATAAGGCAACTTGGTGATGATGGTTGTATAGTTAACTTTAATAAATTAGAAAGTTTCAAAAGGTTCCCTTGTAGTAGAAAAATGTGTGAAAGTAGGCACCTTATATCTTTGTACAGGTCATATTGTTCCTTCTACTTTGATTGTTTTAGAGAAAAAATAATGCTTAGGAATAGTTGCTATAGTTGAGTAGGGAGAACAAATTATTGTTGTAGATTATCATACAACACTGTGGAAAAATAGACTTAGGCATATGAGTGAGAAATGTATGAAAGTAGTTCATTCAAATAAAGTTTTACTAGGTTTGAAATGTGTCAATATGGATTTCTGTGAAAGTTGTGTGTATGGAAAATAAAAGATAGTGAGTTTTGTGAAGACTGGGAAGGAAAATGAAAGTGAAAAATTAGAGCTTGCACATACAGATGTATAGAGACCAACTCAGGTATCTTTCCTTGGTGTCTCTCTAATATTATGTTACATTTATTGATGATGCAGCTAGAAAAGTATGTGTTTATTTCCTTAGACAAAAATCTGATGTACTTCAAACTTTTAAGAAATGGAAATGCTTGGTTGAAAATGAGATTGCAAAGAAATTAAAGTGTCTTGGATCTAATAATGGTGGTGAGTATTGTAGTCATGAATATGAAGATTATTGCTCTGCTAATGGTATTTGTAGACAAAAAAATATTCCAAGGATTCCACAAGAGAATGAAGTGGCTGAACACATGAACAAGATTATAACGGAGCATGCAAGAAGCATAAGGTTGCATGTTGGGTTGCCCTTAAACATGTGGCTAAAGGTATTCCTTTGGGTTGTGGTATTCTAGAGGAAGCATGGACTGGTGAGAAGGTGATTTATTCTTTTCTCAACAGCTTTAATTGTGAAGCATTTTTTCATATAGATTCTGAAAATAGAACCAAGCTAGAAGATAAGTCAAATAAATGTATATTTGTTCAATATGGCATTAATGAATTTGGTTATAGGATTTCAAATTTTGAAAATCATAAAATCATAAGTAGGGATGTCGTATTTAGTTAGAAAGTGGTCTACAAAGATCTATTGTAGGAACATAAGGAGAAAGAAGATGATTATGCAGTGTTGGATGATACTCCAAAAACTAATGTTCCAGTGATTACTCATGATCTCCTACAACTACAACAACAAATACCACACACCCCAGTGAATGTTAGATAGTCAACAAGGATAAGTAGACCCCCAAAAATATTTTCTCCTTCTTTGTATTCTATTTTACTTACTGATGTTGGCAAACCTGAATGCTATGATGATGCTATGTAGGTGGATACAAAGACTTAGTGGGAATCTACAATGAAAGACGAAATGGACTCTTTGTTGAAAAATAAGACATAGGGTTTATGCAATTTTCCTACAGTTAAAAAAGCTTTATAGAATAAATGGGTTTACAAGTTGAAAGAAGAGGATGGAGGTAAGAAAATATTTAAAGCCAGGTTAGTGGTAAAAGGTTTTTCAGAGAAAAAGGGCATTGATTTTGATGAGATATTTTTTCCTATTGTTAGAATGACTTCTATTCGCATTGTTTTAAGTATTGTGGCTACTAAAGATTTTCATTTGGAGCAACTTGATGTTAAAACAACCTTCCTTCATGGTGATTTTGATGAAGAGATATATATGGCACAATCATAGGGATTTGAGGCCAATGGTAAGGAGAACTTAGGGTGCAAATTGAAGAAAAGTTTATATGGCTTGAAGCAAGCACCTCGAAAATGGTATCTAAAATTTTATAGGTTTATACATGAGAATTGATATGTTAGGTGTCATTCAGATGATTTTTTTTTCTTTAAGAGGTTAGGTGATGAAAGCTACATTATTTTATGTTTATATGTTGATGATATGCTTGTAGTTGGGTCTAACATGGATCATATTAAGGGGTTGAAATGCCACTTAGCACATGCATTTGCTCTAAAAGATTTTGGGGCAGAAAAACAAATCCTTGGTATGAAAATTTATAGAGATAGGAAGAGTACGAAATTGACATTATCTCAAGCTAATTATATTGAGAAGGTGTTGCAACATTTCTTTATAGAGACTACTAAAGTTGTCAGCACACCTTTACCTAGTCATTTGAAGTTGACTAAAGAGATGTGTCCCAAGACACAAGAAGAGGAGGATAAGATGTACAAGGTACCTTATGCTTTAGCTATAGGAACCTTGATGTATGCTATGGTATGTACAAGGCCAAATATTGCACATCTAGTAGGAGTTGTTAGCAGGTATCTGAGTCATCCAAGAATTGAACATTAGAATGTAGTTAAATGGATTCTCATATATTTAAGAGGAACATCTAGTAAGTGTTTACATTTTGAGGGCTCTACTATTGATTTACAAAGATATGCTGACTTAGATTTGGTAGGGGATATTGATACTAGACAGAGTACTACATGTTATATATTTACTATTGGTGGGGTAGCCATGAGCTAGGCTTCTCGATTACAGAAGGTTAATGCTTTATCCACTATAAAGGCAGAGTATGTTCCTGCTACAGAGGTAGCCAAGGAGATGATATGGATTTAGTTCTTCCTCAAAGAATTGGGACACCCTAAGAAGGATAATTATTTGTTTACTAGTATGTTCAGGATCATGGTCAATCAAATTATGGCCTTAAGTGGTAGTGAAAAATCAGCAAATCAAGGTTATCTCAACTTGACAAATAATTTTAAAGTGGATCTGGACTTTATATTAAAAAGTTGTAAGAAAATCATTGTAGGAAATTGAATTTAGTTTCTAAACTACTAGGCCTTATTTGGAGAAAAAAATACTTGATTGGTCAAAAGTTTGGATTTTAATGCAGGGTATGTGCAGGATCATGGTGTACCAAACTATGGCCTTAAGTGGCAGTGAAAAATTAGCAAATCAGGTTTATGTCAACTTGACACATAATTTTGAAGTGGTTATGGACTTTATATCAAAAAGTTGTAAGAAAATAATCTGTAAGAAATTGAATGTAGTTTCTAAACTACTAGGCCTTATAAGGAGAAAAAAATAATTAATTGGTCAAAAGTTTAAATTTTAATGTAGTACTAAGGAAATTTCAGGGCGAAAATAAAAAGTAGGTGTATGTCTAACCACCTCAATCAAAATAAAATCATAATATTTTTTTAATATAATTACAGATATGAAAAGTAGACTCATGCTTGGATGTAATGCATATTTTTTGGTATTTTTATTCTAAATAAATACTTAAATATGAATTTTCTAGCAAAATTTTTTTGGAAAAAAAAGTGTCCCGTGTCTGACCACCCTAACTAATAGAAAATTTTACCAAATTTAAATTTTTTTTTTTTTTTTATACTAGCCAAAGCATAGAATGTGACGCAACTTTTAGATTTAAAAAATGTTATACCGTTTGAAAGTTATAGCTATTTTTCAATCAGTATGTCAATCAACACTTTACAATTATCTTCATTGATAATTAACTAATAAATACTTATCGAACTCAGAATTTGACAGAAATTATATTGATGGAATCTAGAGAGCAATATTAAAAAAAAAATTCATTTTATTCAATTTCGATCAAAATAACATTGTCAGACAGCTATTTGAAGTCTAAGTATCACTAAAACCCTCTTCAAACACGTCTTTTGGGTTGACTGGGTAGGCTTGGTAAATACCAAGCCTAATCGGATATTCGATTATAAATTCGATATTCGATATGTTGCGATTGGAAAATTCAAAATCTCAACCCATTTTGGAGGAAAAATTGAGTTTAAACATCATAGCTTATTATTTATAAATTATTTCACTCATATTACTATGTAAAGACATATTTTAATACGTTATATATATATAAATGTAATGTAAAGATATAAGATATAATCTAGCAATATATAATAATATATTATATTAATTTTATTAAAATCTATAAATATAATTTATATTATTATTATTTTTACTAAATATAATAACATAATTTATATATATATATAATACGTATTATAAATTATTATATTATTATATTAATATGTATAATAATATTATATATATATATAATAACGTAATATATTAAATATAAATATATAATATGTATTATACTTATATATATATTAATATGTACATTATTAATATATATATATATATAATAGCATAATATTTTCATTAAATATAGTAAAGTAATACATATATATATATATATATATATATATATATATATATATATATATATATATATATATATATATATATATATCTATGTATGTATGTATGTTACTAATAGATGTGTATATTACTAATATATATGAGTCAAAGGGGGTCATAGGTCAACCATTGACCTCATTTGATGCATTAAACAACGACATATGTCCTTAGGGATCCTAGGAGCCTTAGGGACATATTACAATGGTTAATACGAGTCAAAGGGGGTCATAGGGTGACCTATGGCCCCTTTTTACCTATTAAATGACGATATATGTCCCTACGGTTCCTATGACCCCGAGGGATATATTTGAATCATTCATATGGGTCAAAAGGTATCATACGGTGACCTATGAGCCCCTTTGACCCATTAAACGACGACATATGTCTCTAGGGGTCCTAGAACCCCTAGGGACATATTCAAATGGATAATATGGGTCATAAAGTCCCTTTGACCCATTAAATGATGACATATGTCCCTAAGGGTCCTAGGACCCCTAAGGACATATTCAAATGGGTAATATGCGTCAAAGGGGGTCATAGGGTGACCTATGACTCTCTTTGACCCATTAAACGATGACATATGTCTCTAAGGGTCCTAGAACCCCTAGGGACATATTCAAATGGGTAATATGGGTCAAAGGGGGTCATAGGGTGACCTATGACCCTCTTTGACCCATTAAACAATGACATATGTCGCTAGGGGTCCTCGAACCCCTAGGAACATATTCGTTCATATGGGTCAAGGGGGTCATAGGTGACCTATGACCCCCTTTGACCCATTAAATGATGACATTTATCTCTGGGGGTCTTAGAACCCCTAGGGACATATTCGAATCATTTATATGGGTCAAAGGGGGTCATAGGTGATGCAGAGCCACACCTTGGAAAACTCAGGAGGAATCAGTCACTCAACTGAGTTGCTTCAAGGGGCATCTATAACCTATAGGATCACACACTAAAATTAGATTCAATAAACAAAACTTTGAAAATAAAATCACCAAAAATATCTTCTTGCTGCCTTCGGATAGACCCGCACTCAGACATGACTAACTTTTGAACCAGAAAAAATTTACTCAATCTAATCGTTGATCTTTGGCGTAACTAAGTTTCAAACAATATATAAAAATTTGAGAGAAATCCAACGGTTCAAACCTGAGATATTGACACCACATCAGAGTACATTTTTCTGCAATTGTTCTTCCCTAAACTGATTGCCATGAGAAATATATGAAGCATAACAGTAGAACCATAATCTTGAAAAAAAAACACAGGAGACCAAAAGAGACATAAAAATTCCCATTCCTTCCCAAGTTTGAATCATTTTTTTTTACATAAAAGATTGGCTTTTTAATAACCAAAGTCTGACTGGCCTTGTTGTCCAATAGTAATAAAAACATTTTCTTTTCCATCTAAGAATAGGAATCTGAAAGACGTTTTTCTCATCAATACCATGCAACAATCATGGATATTCTTGTAACTACTAAGAATAGGAATCATCAATACCATGTAGCAATCAGGGGTATTCTTGTAACTGCTAAGAATAGGAATCATCAATACCATGCAGCAATCATGGGTATTCTTGTAACTGCTAAGAACAGGAATCATCAATACCATGCAGCAATCATGGGTATTCTTGTAACTGCCTATTATCTGTCACCAATATTTGATGGAATTATCTTTAATTATTTAGCACAACTACGAATTAAAACAAATATTCTAATTTTAAAATCCACACACCTAGTCCTAGGTGGGTATATCTGGAGAGCTCATCAAATTGCTACTCCAGGTATGCCACCACATGTAGGACATTATTGAAAACATTTAAATTGAAAACACACACAAAACGTAAAACATTACTTATCATATATTTCGCTCTGCTACTGCAGCAATAGGGTGACCCATGACCCTCTTTGACCCATTAAATGATGACATATGTCCCTAGGGGTCCTGAAACCCCTAAGGACATATTTGAATTGTTTGTATGGGTCAAAGGGGGTCATACGGTGACCTATGACCCCCTTTGACCCATTAAACAATGACATATGTCTCTAGGGGTCCTAGAACCCCTAGGGACATATTTGAATTATTTATATGGGTCAAAAGGGGTCATAGGGTGACCTATGACTCCTTTTGACCTATTAAAGGACATATTCAAATAGTTTAAATTGGTCAAAGGGGGTCATAGCGTGACTTATGACCCCCTTTGACCCATTAAATGATGACATATGTTCCTAGGGACATATTGGAATGGGCCATATGGGTCAAAAGGGGTCATAGGGTGACTAATGACCTCCTTTGACCCATTAAACGATGACATATGTTCCTAGGGGTTCTAGTAACCCTAAGGACATATTCATATCGTTCATATGGGTCAAATGTGGTCATAGGGTGACCTATGAACCCCTTTGACCTATTAAATGACAACATATGTCCCAAAGGGTCTTAGGAATCCTAAGGACATATTTGAATCGTTCTTATGGGTTAAAGGGGGTCATAGGGTGACCTATGACTCCCTTTGACTCATTAAATGATGACATGTGTCCTTAGGGGTCATGGGACCCCTAAGAATATATTCGAATCATTCATATGGGTGAAAGGGAGACATAGGGTGACCTATGACCCCCTTTGACCTATTAAACAACAACATATGTCCCTAGAGGTCCTAGGACCCCTGGAGACATATTCGAATGGGCCATATGGGTCAAAGGGGGTCATAGGGTGACCTATGACCCCCTTTGACCCATTGAACGATGACATATTTTTTTAGGGGTCTAAGACCCCTAGGGACATATTTGAATCGTTCATATGGGTCCCCTAGGAACATATGTTGTCGTTCAATGGGTCAAAAGGGGTGATAGGGCACCTTATGACCTCCTTTGACCTATATGAATGATTTGAATATGAACGATTTGAATATGTCCCTAGGGGTCTTAGGACCACTAGAGATATATGTCTCATTTAATGGGTCAAAGGGTGTCATAGATCACCCTATGACCCCCTTTGACCCATTGAATGACGACATATGTCTGTAGTGGTCCTAACACCCCTAGGGACATATCCAAATCGTTCATATGGGTTAAAGGGGGTCATAGGGTGCATTATGACCCCCTTTGACCCATTAAATGATGATATATGTCCCTAGGGGTCCTAGGACCCATAGGGACATAATTGAATCATTCATATGGATCAAAGGGGGTCACAGTGTGACCTATGACCCCCTTTGACTCATTAAACAACGACATATGTCCCTAGGGGTCCGAGGACTCCTAGGGACATATTCAAATCGTTCATATGGGTCAAAGGGGGTCATAAGGTGACCTATGACACCCTATGACCAATTAAACGACAACATATGTCCCTAGGGGTCTTGGGACACCTACTGACATATTCGAATCGTTCATATGGGTCAAAGAGGGTCATAGGGTGCCCTATGACACCGTTTGACCCATTAAATGATGACATATATCCCTATGGGTCCTAAGACCCATAGGGACATATCGTCATTTAATGGGTCAAAGGGGGTCATAGGTCACCCCCCTTTGACCCATTAAATGATGACATATGTCCATAAGGGTCTTAGGACCCCTAAGGACATATTCAAATTGTTCATATGGGTCAAAGGGGTCATAGGGTGACCTAAGTCCCCCTTTGACCCATTAATGACGACATAAGTCCCTCGAGGTCCTAGGACCCATAGGGACATATTCGAGTGGGCCATATGGGTCAAAGGGGTTCATATGGTGACCTATGACCCCCTTTGACCTATTAATTGATGACATATGTCCCTAGGGTTCCTAGGACCCATAGGGACATATTCGAATCATTCATATGGGTGAAAGGGGGTCATAGGTCCTTTTGACTCATTAAACGACGACATATGTCCCTAGGGGTCCTGAGACCCCTAAGAACATATTCAAATTGTTCATATGGGTCATAGGGGGTCATAGGGTGCCCTATGACACCCTTTGACCCAGTAAACGACGACATATGTTCCTACGAGTCTTAAGACCTAAAGGGACATATTCGAATCATTCATATGGGTCAAAAGGGGTTATAGGGTTACCTATGAACCCCTTTGATACATTAAATGATGACATATGTCGCTAGGGGTCCTAAGACCCTTAGGGACATATTCGAATCGTTTATATGGGTCAAAGGGGGTCATAGGGTGACCTATGTCCCCCTTTGACCCATTAAATGATGACATATGTCCCTAGGGGTCTTAGGACCCATAAGGACATATTCGAATTATTCATATGGGTCAAAGGAGGTCATAAGGTGACCTATGATCTGCTTTGACCCATTAATCGACAACATATGTCTCTAGGGGTCCTAAGACCCCTAAGGACATATTCGAATGGGCCATATTTGTCAAAGGAGATCATAGGATGACTTATGACCCCCTTTGACCCATTAAATGATGACATATGTCTCTAAGAGTTCTAGTAGCCTTAAGGACATATTCGAATCATTCATATGGGTCAAAGGGCGTCACAGGGTGACCTATGACACTCTTTGACCCATTAAATGATGACATATGTCTTTAAGGTTCTTAAGACCCCTATGGACATATTTGAATCATTCATATGAGTGAAAGGAGGTCATAGGGTGACCTATGACTCCCTTTGACACATTAAACAATGACATATGTCCCTAAGGGTCCTAAGACTCCTATGGACATATTGGAATCATTTATATGGGTCAAAGGGGGTCATAGGGTGCCCTATGACCCTCTTTGACCCATTAAACGATGACATGTGTCCTTAGGCATCCTAGGACCCATAAGGGCATATTTGAATCGTTCATATGGGTCAAAAGGTGTCATAGGGTGTCTTATGACACCCTTTGGCCCATTAAAAGATGACATATGTCCCTAGGGGTCCTAAGATTCATAGGGACATATTAGAATCATTCATATGGGTCAAAGGGGGTAATAGGGTGCCTATGACCCCCTTTGACCCATTAAAGGACGACATATGTCACTAGGGGTCCTAAGACCCATAAGGACATATTTGAATAATTCATATGGGTCAAAGGGGGTCACAGGGTGACCTATGACCCCCTTTGACCAACTAAATGATGACATATGTCCCTAGAGGTCCAAAGACCCCTAGGAACATATTTGAATCGTTCTTATGGGTCAAAAGGGGTCATACGGTGATCTATGACCCCCTTTGACCCATTAAATGACAACATATGTCCCTAGGGGTCCTAGGGCCCATAGGGACATATTCAAATCGTTAATATGGGTCAAAGGAGGTCATACGATGACCTATGACCCCTTTTGACCCATTAAATGACGATATATGTCCTAGGGGTCCTAGGACCCCTAGGGACATATTCAAATTGTTCCTATGGGTCAAAGGGGGTAATAGGGTGACCTATGACCCCTTTTGACCCATTAATCGACAACATATGTCCCTAGGGGTCATAGGACCCCTAAGGACATATTCAAATTCTTCAAATTGGTCAAAGGGTGTCATAGGGTAATTTATGACCACCTTTGACCGATTAAACGACAACATATGTTCTTAGGGGTCCTAGGACCCCTAGGGACATATTCGAATCGTTCATATGGGTCAAAGGATCTATGACCCCCTTTGACCAATTAAACGATGACATATGTCCCTAGGGCTCCTAGTACCCCTAGGGACATATTTGAATCATTCCTATGGGTCAAACGTGGTCATAGGGTGACCTATGACCCCCTTTGACCCATTAATCAATGACATATGTCCCTAGGGGTCTTAGGACCCCTATTGACATATTCGAATGGGCAATATAGGTCAAAGGGGGTCATAGGGTGACTTATGACACCTTTTGACCCATTAAATGATGACATATGTCCCTAGGCATCCTAGGAACCCTAGGGACATATTCAAATTATTTTTATAGGTGAAAGGGGGTCATAGGGTGACCTATGACCCTCTTTGACCCATTAAATGATGACATATGTCCTTAGGCATTCTAGAACCCATAGGGACATATTCGAATCATTCCTATGGGTCAAAGGGGGTCATAGGGTGACCTATGTCCCCCTTTGACCCATTAAATAATGACAGACATATTCGAATCATTCCTATGGGTCAAAGGGGGTCATAGGGTGACCTATGATTTTTTTTGACCCATTAAACAATCACATATGACCCCTAAGGACGTATTCGAATTGTTCAAATTGGTCAAAAGGGGTCATAGGCTAACTTATGACCCCCTTTGACCCGTTAAACGATGACATATGTCCCTAGGGGTCCTAGGACCCATAGGGACATATTCAAATTGTTCATATGGGTCAAAAGGGGTCATAGTGTGACCTATGACCCCCTTTGACCCATTAAATGATGACATATGTCTATAGGGGTCCTAGAACCCCTAGGGACATATTCAAATCATTCATATTGGTCAAAGGGGGTCATAGGGTGACCTATGACCCTCTTTGACCCATTAAACGATGACATATGTCCCTAGGGGTCCTAGGACCCCTACTGACATATTCGAATCGTTCATATGGAACAGAGGGGGTCATAGGGTGCCTTATGACACCCTTTGACCTATTAAATGACGAAATATGTCCCTAGGGGTTCTAGGACCCATAGGGACATATTCGAATTGTTGATATGGGTGAAAGGGGATCATAGGGTGACCTATGACCCCCTTTGACCCATTAAACGATGACATATGTCCGTAGGGGTCCTAAGACCCTTAGGTACATATTCAAATCATTTCTATGGGTGAAAGGGGGTCATAAGTCACCCTATGACCCCCTTTGACTCATTAATTGACGACATATACCTCTAGGGGTACGAGGACCCCTAGTGACTTATTCAAATGGGCTATATGGGTCAAAGGGGGTCATAGGGTGACTTATGATGCCATTTGACCTATTAAATGATGACATATATCCCTAGGGGTCCTAGGACTATAGGGACATATTCGAATCATTCCTATGGGTCAAAGGGGGTCATAGGGTGATCTATGACCCCATTTGACTCATTAATCGACGACATATGTCCCCAGGGGTCCTAGAACTCCTAGTGACATATTCGAATGGGCCATATGGGTCAAAGGAGGTCATAGGGTGACTTATGACCCCCTTTGACCCATTAAACGATGACATATGTCCGTAGGGGTACTAAGATCGCTAGGGACATATTCAAATTGTTCCTATGGGTCAAAGTGGGTCATAAGGTGACATATGACCCCCTTTGACCCATTAAACGATGACATATGTCCCTAGGGGTCCTAACACCCCTAGGGACATATTCGAATCTTTCTTATGGTTTAAAGTGGGTCATAGGGTGACCTATGGCCCCCTTTGACCCATTAAACGATGACATATGTCCCTAGGTGTTCTAAGACGCCTACGGACAAATTCGAATCATTCCAATGGGTCAAAGGGGGTCATAGGTCACCCTATGACCCCCTTTGACCCATTAATCGATGACATATGTCCGTAGGGGTCAAAGGGGGTCATAGGTCACTTTGACCCATTGAATGACTACATATGTCCCTAGGGGTCCTAAGACCCCTAAGGACATATTTGAGTCATTCATTTGGGTCAAAGGGGGTCATAGGGTGTCGTATGACACCTTTTGACCCATTAAACGATGACATTTGTCCCTAAGGGTCCTAGGACCCCTAGGGACATATTCGAATTGTTCATATGGGTCAAACAGGGTCATAGGGTTACCTATGACCCCCTTTGACCCATAATCGATGACATATGCCCCTAGCTGTCCTAGGACCCCTAGTGTTATATTCGAATAGGCCATATGGGTCAAAGGGGGACATAGGGTGACCTATGACCCCTTTTGATCCATTAAATGATGACATATGTCCCGAGGGATCCTAGGACCCCTGGAGACATATTCGAATCGTTCCTATTGGTCAAAGGGGGTCATAGGGTGGCCTATGTCCCCCTTTGACCCATTAAACGATGATAGACATATTCGAATCGTTCCTATGGGTCAAAGGGGGTCATAGGTTGACCTATGACTCCATTTGACCTATTAAACAAGGACATATTCGAATTGTTCAAATTTCTCAAAGGGGGTCATAGGGTGACTTATGACCCCCTTTGACCTATTAAATGATGACATATGTCCCCAGGGGTCCTAGGACTCCTATGGACATATTCAAATCATTCATATGGATCAAAGGGGGTCATAGGGTGACTTATGACCCCCTTTGACCCATTAAACGATGACATATGTCCCTAGGGATCTTAGGACCCATAAGGACATATTCGAATCATTCGTATGTATATGGGTTAAAAAATGAAAGTATATATATATACTATTTATACTATTTTATGATAATAATAATAATAATATAAATAAATATTAAATATTAATATTATTATATCTATAGTAATAATAATAATACTATTATAGCTATAATAATAATATATATATTAATACTATTATGGGTATAATAATAATATTGATACTATAGCTATATTAATACTATATATTAATATTTCTATATATTAATACTATTATATATTAATACTATTATACTATTGATACTTATATATTAATATTACTATACTATTAGCTTGGTAATAAACCAAAGTCGGTTTCCCTCCAATGATTTTCATAATATTAATATAATTATGGCAAAGGAGGGAAATTATAGCAAGTTTTTCCTCCAAAAATTCACTTTACATAATTGGATATCCGATTTGAAATCGGATATCCGATTTTACTGGCACCAATTCTCAATAATTCTCTGTCCCTGCAGACCCAACAACATCACTTTTTCACTTCTATTTTCATGGGTTTTGAAAAAAATCGTGTTTTGGGGCCCAACTAATAGAAAAAAATTTGAAAATATAACCTTAGGTGTTCGAATTTGTCATTTGAATGGGGAGAAGCAGTCGTTGAAAGGATAAATGCAAAAGGAAGATATCCAATGAAAAAATTGCGGCATATAGGAAAAGGGACAAAATGGAACACCGAAGAAAAAGACAAGGTATGCTAAATATCAGTCAAGTTGATGATGAATTAATCGAAGGTGAAATCATAGAGTTAGATAATCAAAATGTACAGTTGGGGAATGAAAATGTACTTATTGAAAACGATAATGCCGAAATTAAAAATTTGGAGAATGAAAATTTTGAAGAAGAAATGCCACCAAGTCATAATCCAAATTGCATAATTGACCATGTCGAAGATGACAATTCACAGGAACCTAATGCACAAGAACCTGACATATCTCCTAATTATAATCGACATGAAGGTTCTAAATCACCAAAATGGATAATTGAAATTGATGAAACGATTATTACTAATTTGGAAGAAAAAAAATCAGAAAGAACCATTCAGTTATGGGCTTCAAGACTATATTAGATTTTTTTCGGCAACAAGACAGTGGTAGAGCAATGTCAGCTTTTCATGCACTTATTAAAGATGCAAAAGATGAGACCTATGCTTTTCAAATTAAAGATTCATGTCAATAAAAAGTTGGAAAGAAATGCCATTATCATGAAGAATCTTTTCAGTGCTCTCAATAGCATTGGGAAAAATAGCAGAGAGAAGGATAATAGAGCTTCTTGAAGGGTCATTACAACCTCTTTGGTAAGTCATCATTTGAGAATGGTAAGTCATCATTTGAGAAAGGGTAGATATATGAGACAAGCTTGTATTGATTTGAATCTAAATCTTACTACTTTGAGAAGAGCACTTAGTCAACGAGAGAAAATTGATGATCCTCTTCAAAATGAAACATGGGCATTTGGTGGGAGACTTCCACATTTTGATAAGAAGCTATCCAATGATGTGAAGGAAGAAATTACACAATTTTGGCACTCTAACTCACGAGTATCACCCAATGCTAAAGATGTCTTAAAGTTGAGAATTGGCATTAGAGACCACACATCACATCCTAAACACCATTTAGAGGTAAGTCAAACTATGTTGTTCAAACAATTTAGAGAGAGTCATCCAAGTCTTCATATATCACAAAGGGCTTTTGAATCTTTGAAGTCATTTTATTGTGTGCCACTCAAAATTTGAAATACATGTTGTTGCAAATATCATGTTGAGTTTTCTATGCACGATGAACTATTACACTCCATCCGTTCTACTTTGCATAATAAAGAAATGTTGGAGGATTGTGGGGCTAGTGGGCTTCCAAAATCATCAAGAGACTTGCTAGATCAACTCTTATGTCGTAGAGTAGATTGTTCCTTTTATAGAAATTTTTGCTTATATGAGAAGTGTTCAGAATGTGGTGGCTTATCCAAGTTTGACACATGTTTCCATGAGGGGTGCGAACAAGATCTTGGAAAGACAATATTGAAAAAAAGGGTATATGAAATGGTGAAATACACATTGAAGAGTGGGAGTGAGAGCTCTAGATGTGAATTGGTTAGAAAAGATATCAGTGTGGCTAATTTTATTTCAGATTTCAAGGCAAATATTTTTTACAAGTATGCAAGACATAGTCACAGTTCTTAGTGGTTGGATCAACAATTTACAATGTGTAAGGAGACTTTTCCTGTTGCCACTATTATATCAGTTATTGATTTTGCTGAGAACTACATATTGCAACCTTAAAATGAGACACAATCTTAATATTATAACTCCATTCAGATTGCAATTTTTGTTCACATAACATATAGACATGCCCCTGGTGGAGAAGATAATCAAAAGATTATTAGAAAGTATCATTTTTTTATGAGTGATGATAGATCTCACTCTCATGAGTTTGTGCAACATTGTTTTGAGAATTTTTTTGATTTCTTACATGAGCATGCAATTGCTATGGATAGACATATCATTTGGTCAAAGAACTGTACAGGTCAATTCAAAAATACTCGCATGTTTTATTAGTTGTGTAGGATGCACGTAGAGAGAAGGGTGCCTCATATTTGGAGTTTTTTTGAGTCCGCCCATGGAAAAGGGGAACATGATGGAGCAGGGGCATGTGTGAAGAGAGCTCTAGTTAAGGAACAAATGAAGATTTCAACAACAGAGCTTCTTGATGCTCGTAGCATTTTTGATTGGTGTAGTTTAGCATTATCACAAGGGGGGACCCTTGATTCAGTGGTACACATGTTCTTTTGGTTGGTTGAGGAAGGGTCCATAGGTGATAGATTAAATTGTGCTACAGTGAGAGACTCATCAAAAATACATTCATTTCGGAGCTCTGATTCTAGTACATGGACCATTTGGACACGACAACTAGATTATTTTTGTCATACTTGTTTTCAATGTGTTTGGGATCGCTGTTAGTGTCATGTCCCCTTTTCAAATAATAATCTTTGCTAAGGCAGGCAGGCCCAAAAAGGTGAAGTTTCAAAAAAAGGGGATAAACTTTGGAAGCTAATGTGCTAATAAATGAAAATTATAATTAAAATATGTTTTATTAACCCCTCTTGGATGTGAGTTAGGGTTATGCCCTCTTTTAAGGGGTTTGAAGGCATTTTGGGCTGATTCCAGAACTTGATTTTCGCTCATTTCTTTGTTATTCTTTAGAGGCTACCAAATCTGTGGAGAAGGAGACCCAAGAATGGGAGTTGGCAAGTTTTCAGCAAGGCTAAGGATGGGATTTTGAAGCCATTCCATGTGCATGCTCATGCAAATTTTTCCTTTGTGCTGAACAGTGCAGATTTGTGAGTTTTTGAGTGTGTTTTTTGTAAAAGTTTGGTGTTTCTAGTTGAGTATTTCATATCAGTTTGGGTTGCTGTTGTATGTCAGACTTTTAGATGTTAAAATAGAGCTAAATATATGTATTTGGTTGAAATGTCCCTTTTCTGATTTTGTATGATATTTCAAACCTCTAATCAGATCTTTAAGATCAAACAACCAATATTTCAAAGATCTACCAATTTCTCAATAAACCCCAAATCGGGTATGCCGAAAATAGTGCCAAAAGCTTCACAGCTTCACATATTACTAATAAATCTGAAAGTGTAAATTTTTAATAGAAATTTTAGTAGCATAAAAGACTAAAAAATGACATTTCTAGATCTGTATAAAATTTACACAACTCCCAAATGGAGGACCAAAACAATGCTCATCGGGCTCCCGAAAATAGCACAAAATAGCTCAGAATCACCACAAAAACTTAATAATATATCACAAAAGTATAATCATATCCAAAAACATATATTCGACTCTATTTTAACATTTTAAGGTCTGATATACAGCAGCAACACAAACTGATATGAAATACTCAATTGAAAACACCAAACTCTTACAAAAATCACACCCTAAAACCCACAAATCTGCACAGTTTAGCACAAAGGAAAACTCTACATGAGAATGCACATGGAATGGCTTCAAACTCCCATCCTTAGCCTTCCTAAAAACTTGCAAACTCCCATTCTTGGGTCTCCTTCTCCACAGGTTTGGCAGCCTCTGAAGACACAACAAAGAAATGAGCAAAAATCAAGTTCTGGAATGAGCCCAAAATGCCTCCAAACCCCTTAAAAGAGGGCATAATCCTAACTCATGTCTAAGAGGGGTTAATAAAATATAATTTAATAATAGTTTTTATTTATTAGTCCATTGGTTTCCAAAGATTAGCCCCTTTTGCTGAAACTTCACCTTTTTGGGGCCTGTCTGCCTTAGCAAAGTTTATTATTTTAATTATTTATAGATGTTAAAATAGAGCTGAATATATGTATTTTATCGTGATTATACTTCTGTGATAGATTATTTGTGTTTTTGTGGTATTTCTGGGCTATTCTATGTTGTTTTCGAGAGCCCAATGAGCATTGTTTTTATCCTCTGTTTGGGAGTTGTTGTGTAAATGTTATGCAGATCTGAAAATGTCATTTTGTAGGCTATTATGCTACTGAAATTTCTATAAATATGTCCACTTTTAGATTTACTAATAATATGTGAAGTTGTGAAGTTTTTGGCACTATTTTTGACATACCCAATTTGGGGTTTATTGAGAAATTGGTGGATCTTTGAAAGATTGGTTGTTTGATCTTAAAGATCTGATTAGAGGCTTGAAATATCATATAAAATCAGAAAAGGGACATTTCAGTGGTATCAGAGCTATGATCTTGCCAGCTTAAGGGTTTGTAGAATTTTGCATGTTAGTTTTGACAACTACCCAAATCTTGCATGTCAAAATTTATGGTTGCATACTACTTCTAATCATTTGCATGTTAGTTTTTGGTGAATTTGTTGGTTGCATGTTACTTCTAATCAGTTGCATGTCAAAATCTATCGTTGCATGCTACTTCTAATCATTTGCATGTTAGTTCTTGGTGAATTTGGTGGTTGCATGTTGCTTCTAATCAGCTGCATATCAAAATCTATGGTTGCATGCTACTTCTAATCATTTGCATGTTAGTTCTTGGTGAATTTGGTGGTTGCATGTTGCTTCTAATCAGCTGCATGTCGAAATCTATGGTTGCATGCTACTTCTAATCAATTGCATGTTAGTTCTTGGTGTTTGAAGAAGTTATAACCTATTGGGGTTACACTCTACTTTATCCAAAATGGAAAAGTATAGTATAGAGTCTGAGAGGACACGATCTTGGACAATTGATATCTAGAGTCAAAACAATAGAAAGGATGGTTATGTAGACATTCGAGATAAACTTAGGAAAATAAGTGATGACATGTCTAAACATTTGGTTGAGAACCATTGTATGATGAATGACATGTTGTCTGAGCAAGCTAAGGTGGATAAGTTGATTGGATTTCTATTTGGCAAATTTTCTCATAGGGCAGATGACACAATTACCAAGAACTTGCATGAGGAGTTTGAGAAACTAGCTTATAGCCAGGCAGAGGTCTCAGATTCTACTCTGCCATAGGAGGTAGTGGGTTTAGATGATGATTATGAGGATGTTGTTGTGCATGATAGTGAGATACCTGGTAGAGATGAGCAGACATTAAGCATTCATGACTTTGCTGAGAAAGAGCACCAGGCATAGTTAGATGCTTCATTACATGAGGTTGAGGCAGGTAGTACTTCACATGATTTGTCCAACTAGCTGAAGGTGAACAAAGATAGTGTTGTGACTTCATTATCTCATCATGATAGGTATGTGAAGTTAGTTGGTATTGATCATATTACTCAGGTGAGGAGTTTTCTTGAGTTACCAGCTGATTCTAGTTTACGAATATGGACTCAAGATTGTTATATTGGCATTTGGGATTTAGTTAACTGGAGATCTTTAACATTTTTTGGTAGCAGTGTTTGTTTGGGTGCTATCATGGATTCGATTAGAAAATTTCATGGTGTTGTCTTTTCTTATGCTAGCAGCTTGTCCGATGTTGGTATTAGTTTTTATACACCGGTGTTGGGCTTTGTTCATATATCCAGTCGACCATACTTGCTGGAATGTGTTGATGATCTTTCATATTTGGTAGTGTGTATAGATGAGTCCCAAGATCATATTGGCATTGATGACATCCAGGAGGATGCAGTGGGTAGTTTTGAAGACTTAGTTTCCTTGGAAGTTTCTTTTGGTACAGAGGAGTTGGATAGCAGTGCTATAGTTTTTGATACTTTGTATGTTGATATGAGCTTTGGAGTTGATTCATAGGATATGGATGGTAATACTCTAGAGACTAGTAACTTTGAGGATACTCCTTTAGATAGTGCATCAGAGAAGGTTTGTAGGAGACAGTCTAGCTAGTGCCATCATGTGTCTATTCAGTTGAGAGTTAGTGAGTGAGACATTGCTATTGCTTGCTAGCATTTTGATGTTGCTCGTCAGTTGTTTACAGTTTATGGATGGGGTTCTCCTACTAGTGATGAGCACAGAGGCAGTTATCTTTCCTTGATAGAGTTCCACTCTTTATGGGAGGCTATCCAGATTCTGAGACAAGATTATATGTAGTTGGTAGCCGATAGAGATTATCTTATGGAGTGGGGCAGTACATCATACGATGCACTGTTGGCCAAGGAAGATGAGGTGAGTGAGCTTACTCAGTAGCTTGAGGTGACTTCTAAGATTCTTGAGAGTACACAGTTGGCTTTCAAGGAGTCACAATCTCATTTGGCTAAGGTGACCATGGAGTTAGAGCAACTATAGTCTTTACCAAATTCTATACAGTCACAAGCTATGGTGTCTGGTGATTCGAGGATGTCCATGGTCAAGATTGTCAAAGATAGTGGAGATGGGGATGCATCCATCCTTGATACTAACATTGACATATCGGGTTTGTCCCCACTAGAGTCAAGTTTAGTTGAGTTGGGTGTTACAACATATTGTTGTGGTATGCCTGACATGGTGGTGACCTCTAGTACTAATGGCACGAAGACTAGAGATGATGTATCAAAGACCATGTGTGATGTTGGTGAGCCGACAGTTGGCATGGTTCCTGCTAGTAATACTACTCCCTTGGTGATGTCTTCAAAGGTAGTAGTCAATTCCAACTTGGTTAGTGATCAATTGTAGTTAGTTACATCTGGATTGCAGTCTGAGCCACTGACTGAGATTGGCGCATTCTATCAACATTACATTGTGAGGTATGCTCATCAATTCACCTTTGATGACCATGTTGATGAGATGACGATACAGAGATGTACTTTGGTTCCTAGTTCTTATCATTAGTTATGGGATAGTTTGATGCCTCGAGATGAGAGTTGTGATGGGCATGACATGGCGATAGGTCCTGCAGTTGATAGCTTGATAATACATGACTTAGAGCAGGATTTTTAGAGTGATGCTTTAGCGGGTGTTGTTATTGATTCTACTCCTTTGGCTATGACATCTCCTAACTTAGCTAGTGATCAGTCACAGTGGGTTGTATCATTTTTTCATGGTGAGTTGTTGGCTGAGGTTGGTTTTTTTAATCAACATTATATTGTAGGGTATGTACATCAGTTAGCATTTGATCCTTGTGCTGAGGAGTTGATGGAAGACAAACTTGGTTTGGGTTCCATTTCTTGTTGTTTATCTTACGATGGCTTTTCACCATCAGGGGTGCATGGGAGTTATGGTCATGAGATAGTGGTTGGTGATCTACAAAGTTGTGTTGACTGCAGGAGTTGTATAGTGTGTGGATTCTCCATACTTGGTACAGTTTCATTCGGGAGCTTTCACCATTGTTATAGAGTTGGATTGTACATTCTGTATAGGCAAGTGGGATGCATTGATGGTATTTACTATGTTGGCAATTTGATTTGTCCACTTTACTTGAGGTTTGATATTTTAAGAGTTTGTGTCTCATGGGTTTCTGACTATGGAAGTTGTGACTTTGGAGTTTGGTTGAGCAGTAATTGTCAGTTTGATTATGGATTCCTCTTGGTTATATTGCAGAGGATATTGCAGGAGCCTATGTTAATTGACAATAGTATAGTTCATGACTACATTTGGGATCCAGGTGGATTGATTGGTCTATTTTTTAGCCATTTTTCGAGAACAAACAATATTTGGAAGGGGAGGACTTGTCATGTCCCCTTTTCAAATAATTAAAAATAATAATCTTTGCTAAGGCAGGCAGGCCCAAAAAGGTGAAGTTTCAGAAAAAGGGGATAAAATTTGGAAGCTAATGGGATAATAAATGAAAATTATTATTAAAATATGTTTTATTAACCCCTCTTGGACGTGAGTTAGGGTTATGCCCTCTTTTAAGGAGTTTGGAGGCATTTTGGGCTGATTCCAGAACTTGATTTTTGCTCATTTCTTTGTTATTCTTCAAAGGCTGCCAAACCTGTGGAGAAGGAGACCCAAGAATGAGAGTTTGTAGGTTTCTAAGAAGGCTAAGGATGGGAGTTTGAAGCCATTCCATGTGCATGCTCATGCAAAGTTTGCCTTTGTGCTAAACAGTGCAGATTTGTGAGTTTTCAAGTGTGTTTTTTGTAAGAGTTTTGTGTTTCCAGTTGAGTATTTCATATCAGTTTGGGTTGCTACTGTATGTTAGACTTTTATATGTTAAAATAGAGCTAAATATATGTATTTTTTCATGATTATACTTCTTTGATAGATTATTAGTGTTTCTGTGGTATTTTTGAGCTATTCTATATTGTCTTCGAGAGCCCGATGAGCAGTATTTTTATCCTCCATTTAGGAGCTGTTGTGTAAATGTTATGTAGATTTGAAAATTTCATTTTGTAGGCTGTTATGCTGCTGAAATTTCTATAAATATTTCCACTTACAGATTTACTAATAATATGTGAAGCTGTGAAGTTTTTGGCACTATTTTCGGCATACCCGATTTAGGATTTATTGAGAAATTGGTGGATCTTTGAAAGATTGGTTGTTTGATCTTAAAGATCTAATTAGAGGCTTGAAATATCATATAAAATTAGAAAAGAGACATTTCAATGAGTCAAGTGAGTGGGTGGACACATGGGCTCCACATTATCTTACTCCATTGTCTATCATACCCTCTATCAAAAATGATGACATGGAAAGTTCACTTGAGCATAACCATCTATCAGATCTACTTCAGCCAAGACATGTCTTTGCATTGGTTTCACCACAAGGGAATGATGAGAAATTTGATTATTAGTTAGCACGTTGTGTAAGAGGCAAACAAAAACTTGCACAACCGATCACAGATGATGATGGATTCACATATCCTACTAGTTCAGTGGTTGTTGCTGGAACATGGTTGTGGACATACATGCTTAGAAGGAATGGAATTCCTACATTTGAAAACTATCAGAAGCACAAGGTAATTCTCATATATTCACATCTTATTATAGCAACAAATGTAAAGTTATTGAAGCATCAAGGAAGACCAAAAGTAAAGAAATTTTTACTATTGCTAATGTTGATCATAAAGCCCTATTGGAGACCCTAAAACAGAGAGAGGACCCTATTGGAATACTCGACTAGGTATATATACTTCTTATGTTATTTTCTTCATAATGATTTAATGAATTGATGATTATCTTGTTTAATACAATAAGTTACTAATTTTTTTTATGATATTGGAATGCAAGTACATCATGAAGAGTTGGAGGGGGGTGGTATTGGGGAGAATTTCTAAAATTTATGATGTATTATGATGTAAAGTGTGTACTTTTTTTGTATATGGTTTTTGTATTTTGGTAGGTACTTTGTAAGGAATTATAAGAGCAAGATATTGAACAAGTTCTTGCAAATCATATTTGCATGTGATACAAGGCTATAAGAACAATTTTAAGAGCATTTATAACTATATGAAAGACAATTGCATGCGGATATCTTATTACAAATTTGGTTTTTTCCTCATTTGACATAAAGCTGAAATTATGATTATTAAAACTATTTTTTATCAAACTAATCAAATAAGAAAAATCTTGAAAGTATGGATGAATAATTAGAATACTGGATTTCTTCCATTTTGCAACCAATCATAGCATTTGAAAGCATAAAGAGTCATAATATTGTATAATGTTTTGAAAGACTTTCATATTGAAAAGTTGTATGAAGCACATTTGGGATAAGCCATGAAATCCATGAAAGAAGATAGCATGTAGGATACGCAATTAAAGCCAATAAGC
Organism: Cupressus sempervirens; assembly: GCA_028749045.1. Lineage (NCBI taxonomy): Eukaryota > Viridiplantae > Streptophyta > Pinopsida > Cupressales > Cupressaceae > Cupressus > Cupressus sempervirens. The sequence continues at coordinate 105,130,578 of CM053790.1, read as the reverse complement.
AAGATAACACATGCATAATGACATGATATGAAGTTGGATATGAAGGCTATGAGTGAATGAGAAAGTAAAATAGGGAATCTCATGGATAAGATAATGGTTTTCACCAAGGCACATTTTTTATCTTCTTTTCTATTTAAAAAAAATAAAAATAGAAATAGGTCAACTATTTTCAAGTTAGATAGTGTTTCTAAAGGAAAGATAAGTTATGATAAGCCAAGACCATAGATAAGTATGCTCAATGATGTTGATAGGGTGAAGGAAGTGAGATGATAGTAGGATGAGAGTTCATTCCTTGGAAGGATTGTATGAGTATGGATAGTAGGTAAGTGTAGCTTTGAAAACATTGCATAAGGGTAGGAGACAAAGTGGGGAAGATCAACATTTACACACACCTTGGAGGGTTTCCGAATGATGGAGGAATCATGGAGGAAATGGATCAAGGTTTAGATGTATGAGCTAGTAGGATAATGTTAGAAGAAGATTGAGTGGAATATTTGTAAGCTTTTGAGAAAGATGTTTGGAAGAAAATGGAGTGGAAGCCTTTGGAATATTGAATGTCAACTTAGATTTATGTTTAATATTAAAGTCTTTCAAGAGAGACTTTGGAGAGCTAGAAGTAGAAAGTGTAGGAGAAGGTTTGAATACTTTAGATTAGATGGATAAGGACAAAGGATAGAATTACGAAATGCAAAGGGATAGTGACTAGGGATTTCAACATCTTTAGAGTGAGTAGCATGACCAAAGTCATCTATAGACTCATGAGTACCTTTTATAGGAGAAAGACCTTTGATAGGAGTGTTTGAATATTGAGCATAGTTTTGAAGTAGATATGGAGAAGTAGAACATGAGGGGACACTTTGATCTTGACATCTTTCTTTATATAGCATAGAAAGATCACTTTTCTCATAAGTTTCAGTAAGCTCAATGGAGGTAGTGGAAATGGTATCCTCATCATATGTAGGAGGTGGGTAACATATAGGATATAGAAAGGTGAAATTTTAGATGAGATGAAAAGGTGTTTGATCTTGATCTTTATTTATATATTTTTCCTTTTGAGAGTCATCTTGATATGGAGCACCTTCTAAGGACAAGGGAAAATGTGAGGTGTGCATGATAAAATCTTAAAGCAATAATGTAGGATTAGCTAAAGTGGGCATAATAATCATAGTATTGCATGAATGTTGAGGATCTATAGTCTTAGTAGCATGGAAAAGGTTTGTAGACAAGTGAAGGTTAGCTTGATTTTCTTTTAGTTGTAGCCCTTGAGGGTACGCATGGTCTATATGGAAAGAATTAGGTTCTTTGTTTGGTGGAGGCATTTTCGAAAGCTTTGGCACTTTAGGAGGTTCATTTGTGTTATAAGAAGTAAAGGTGTCAAGGAAATCATCACTTGACATAGGTTCATCAGCATGATCTTGTGACACATGAGTCATTAGAGGTATCAACAATCCCATCATAGATGAGATCTTCGATTTTATGTTTCAAAACTATGGAATCTTTAGTTTTATGAAATTTTCTTCCATGGAAGTGGCAATAATGATAATTTCTCCACCATGGAGGTTTGATTTTTGGTTCATAAGTTCTAGAGTTGTCTAGTAATGTGATGGATTCATTATAAAGAAGTGTTTGCAAGATGTTATCATGAGAATATTGCAATCTTGATGTTCAAAAGAAAATTTTTTTCCAAGAAAGATAGTGACACATGGAGTAGTCTTCAAACAATCAAGCAAGGCACAAAGAAACCTTTCATGATACAAGTCAAAGGGGTCAACCTATCTTGACAACTTTTCAAAATCTAACTCCTAATGGCTACAAGTCAGTGCCATTAGCTTCGAGTGGGTGGGTGAACCATAGTGACACCCTTGTTCCAACCATGGAGACCCCCTATTGTCCTTGGCCACCCCATACTGAGGAGTCCCCAAGGTTCTCTAAGTGCATTTTGAGGTCAATCTTCTAAGGGTCATAACTCGGAGCTCGTGAGGGTTATTGATAAACTATTGAATACTACAAGAAACTAATGTTGAGACCTAAAATAACCTATCTAATTTTTGAGAGATCACATTCTATTTGGATTTGGCACAGCGATCTCGCTTGATGCCAAAACTCGCAGTGTGCCTTAGTTCATAGGTGCACCATAGTGTAACTTTGATCTTGGCATCGAATCATCAGTGCCATTAGCTTCGGATGGGTAGGTGAACCCTAGTCACACACTTGTTCTAGCCATGGAGACCATCCATCATTTGCGGCCACCCCGTATCGAGGAGTCCCCAAGGATCTCTAAGTGCATTTTGAGGTCGATCTTTTGAGGGTCATAACTCAGAGCTTGTGAGGGCTATCGATGAACTGTCAAATGCTACAGGATGGTGATATTGAGGCCTAAAATAATCTATCTCATTTTCAAGAGATCACATTCTGTTTGGATTCAGCACAACGATCTCGCTCGATGCCAAAACTCACAGTGTGCCTCAGTTCATAGGTGTACCAAAACGTAACTTTGAAACCACTGATCTTGGCATCAAATTGTCAATGCCATTAGCTTCAGATGGGTGGTTGAACCCTAGTCACACCCTTGTTCTGGCCACGAAGACCATCCATCATTTGCAACCACCCTGTACCAAGGAGTCTCCAAGGTGCTCTAAGTGCATTTTGAGGTTGATCCTTCGAGGGTCATAACTCAGAGCTCATGAGGGCTATTAATGAACTGTTAGAGGAGACAAGTTTGTAAGGATGGAGTGGCATGAAATGATGAATACATATATGTCAGAATGACAAGCTATGTTATATACAAACCTTATTTATACGCTTGCACCTAATCCTTGCATAAAAAATTCATCTAACAAATTTAAATTGACACACTCAATTCTATGGTGTAGTAGGATGTGTTTAAATATAGATCGTGAATTATTATTGAGTTAAGTACTTTGAATTGGACCTTAGACTTACTAAGAGTTCCTCATTTTATGAGCTTACTAATTCATACTATGAAACTACTTTGAATCTTAACATGCTTTGATAATAATAATATTGATAGTGAGAAAGTGAGCTTATGGTGAATAATTAGATGTAATAATGTAAAAAGTAAATGTAATAGTATAGTAATTATAGTAATTAAAATAGTAAATGTAAAAGCATGGTAATGTAGCTAGATTAGTTAGTAGTTGATGAGCTAGATAGTTAGTAATTGTCTTTTGTTAGAGTGAGTTTAATTTATGTATTGAAATAGTAATTTTTGTGTTTAGGAAATTGTACTGAGTGCTAGTTTGGTGAGGAAGCAATGTTGATAGAATGCACAAGGATGACTAAATAGAGTAAAGAGGGAGAAAATGACTCAGTATTAGTCCAATCTTCGAGAGGACCTATAACCAGTAAGATATGGATGCGATCACATGATACACGTTTGGCACATAAAACAAATTGTTTATTCCATAAGTTGTGTAACTAATGTGTTGAATGATGGATACTATCAATGCAAGTGGCCCCTTCTCCATCATGTAGACTTCGAACCTACCTTTGGGGCATATCTTTTCTAATTTCCAATGGTTAGATCCCATATAGTGTGGTAGATAAGTGCACATTTTCTTATTTGACTAAGGGTGCTCATGTGATGAGTACTAAATCTAAATTCTCTAGATACGTGTGTTTAATCAATTAAGATATACTACACTTCCACACCATATAGTAATTGTCACATTAATATATATTGTAATGATTAATGAATGTGTGTAAATTGGTAATGAGGATAATAAGTAATTCTGATCCCCTTCCCTTACATGCTAGAATCACGACCTAGTCCATATGATACAACCGACAGACCCTAATAGAATATTAGTATCAAAGGCTTGTTAGGATATGAATTACTTCACTAATTTATGAGTGTTTTATCTTGAACTTTCTCGTTTGATTCGTGATGCTAACTTTAACTAGACTACCATCCAATCTATTTGAACACCACTTGTGACTAAAATCTTACAACCGGATGACACTATCCACATGAGTCTTGAACTCCTATTCAATGATAACCTTTTTTTACAATATGTAATTTCTTATGTGACTTCATAAGCTACAAAAAAAAAAAAAAATTTGTTGTGTTTTTACTAGTAAAATTTAGGGCATGACACATGATCCATGATAAATTGAACAATACTAGATACTAAATTAATATGTATATCATTGTGTACATAAATGACAAAAATATATATCAAAATACATGTATCCATAGAAAAAATTTTACACAAATATGTATCAAAGATCATGTATCCATAGACAAAGTACTCAAATATATATCAAAATACATAGATCCATATACAAAATGTGGCTGATCATGCCATCAGAATGTGTATAATATCAATGTTTCTGTATACAATGTGGCATATGCCATCTCAAAATGTCTCATGATGCATCCTACGAAAACTATACTGTCCTAGAGTGCTGGTGGATGATCAAAATGCAGCCTCTTTGCTGCACTAGGTGGATTGGATGCCTCCTACATAAACAAAAAAGGAAAACCCAAAGTTAGACTACTAAATTTATATGATTCTATGTATCTAACATTGAATTACTCAAATGCATAATGATATTTTTCATAATGGGCATTAATACTATCAAATTTTCATAATAAATACCTCTCTTATCGACCTCCTGCATTGGTCAGGAGTCCTCTCATATGCCCTTGGAAATGTTAGTACCTCTCTGATTGTTGGCTATATATGTTCAAATATCTTTGTCAAATGAATCTACAATTTAAACTATAACATTATAATTCATAGCATGCTAAATTTATAACATATTTAATCATGAATTCAAACTACAACTTACTATTGTAGGCTCCTCCTTAAGAGTGAGTGGCTGCATCATCAAATCTACATAAATATCCTATCGGACCTCATGTGCACTAGGAGTCTCCTATGAGATACAAAATAGTAGTTGTTAGTATCACGGAAATTAGTTTTGAATTTATTTATGAAGATAAGTGATGCAGGAGCATCCCATGCTCATTAGGGGAACATTGAAGATCCAAGGCATTATAGAGGTCATGGAGCATCTCTTGAATTCAATTGGGCAATCCTTGCACCAATTATGGCTCATGGAAGCATACAAAGTTATAATGTTGGACTCATATGTGGAAAAAAGTTGTAATTGGGCATGAGATAGGATTTTAGGATTTCAAATGGTAGATGAGTCATTTGATAGGTTCATGTAGGTTTTCATGATCATATATTGTCATTAGACAAGTCAAAATGTTCAATAAGCCCATTAAAATCATAGTTTAATAGTTAGAAATTTGAATAGTAACAATTATGTGTTTTTTGGAGGGAAACTCCATAATTTAAATTTTATGAAGAGTTAACAAATGAAACCAATTGGAGGTGGCTGAGGGGGTTACTAACCATCCCTATAAACTTATAAATTGTGATTGTACATCTTGGAGGGTCAGATTTGTACAGACTATCTCAGAAAGTTGAATGAAAGTGCTTGGTTTTCAAGAGCAACTTGAAGAATCCTTTGTTTTGTAAGTGTTTTCTAATATTGGAATGAGTGGTAATATCATATTATATATGTAAATTCATGGTGAATGCTGAAGGATAAGTTCTAGAATTGAGGTTTGGGGTTTGAACAAGCAGGCCCTAGTTTTTAAGCCATTTTAAGGAGGGTTTTGAAGTTTGGGTGTTTAGGAGTGTGACCAAGGCCTATAATCTTGAAAATCCTTTGATTTAGATCATTAATAGAGACTATGAAAAAGGATTAAGTCAGATTTCAATTTTGAAGGGTACTTGCTTTGTAAAAGTGGTCTAATTAGGCCTAATTCTAAGACAAACTGCCCTGTTCCGTACAATCTTTCCAAAGGAGTGATATCTGATTTTTGGATATGTTATAAAAATAAAAAGAGGGTATCTTAAAAGCTAGTTTATTTTCTTGGTGTTATGGAAAGTTTTGGAGAAAAATTAAGAAAATAGGGTCTGCTGATCCAAAGAAGAGAATAGCCTAGTAAAGGGCAAAATTGGTCTCTTTTTTATCTACTAAAGATTTGTGGGTTTGGAAACCTTAGAAACATGTTGGTTGAAGTTTTTTAAGGTGTGTAGAGGTGGAGGGAACACTTGGTGAATGTAAATCCAAGTTTGGAGTCTTTGGTGGCATTGTGTGCATTTGGGAACAACATTGAAACATAGGGGTTTGGTCCATATTGTGCTTGAATTTTCAAGTTTGTGGTTAGATCCTCCATCCTATGCATCAAATGGTATCAGAGCATCAACAAGGTCTTTTGGGAGTAGATAAGTTGTAGGTTTCGTCATCATAGGAGTCTTTGTCATCCTTAGTGTGTTGGTCCCTTTGTTGAAGCCTTGGCATGTCTAATTCCTCCTTGTGTGTCCCAGAGTTGAAAGGTACATAAATGGTGTCCAGAGATTTCTTGGTGAGGAAAGAAAGAGAATTAGTGAGTTGGCCCTTGGGAAGGAAGAAAACTTCTTGTGAAAATGCCTCCTAAAAATCAAATGGCTAGAGAACTTGAAGAATTGAGAGAAGAGTTGGCAAGAGAGAAAAGAGAGAGGGGAGAACTTGAAGCATCTAGAGTGAGGGAAGAAAGACAGATTAGAAGAGAGAGGTTGAAGCTTATTGCAAGGATAGAATCCTTAGAAAAGGAAAGGCAAGAACCTAGAGGAGAAGAGGTTAGAGGAAGAAATCATGGAGAGAACCATGAAGAAGAAGAGGTTGGTAATGCAAGGCAAGAGCATGAGACAATAGATGATCCTGAAGAAAGGAGATTTATGAGAATCATTAAGGCAGTACAAGGTAATGGTGGGAAGAACCATATTGATTTGCCAATATACCAGGGTAAAATGGATAGTGAAGAAGTGATAGGGTGGATAGAGGCCCTTGAGAACTACTTTGATCTTGAAAACATAGAGGCAGATAAGAAGGTAAAAGTAGCGAAAGAAAGACTGAGAGGAACAACACTCACTTGGTGGACTAGTGTTCAAAATGAGAGAGAGGAAAGGTGGTGTAGGGCACCTAACCTATGTGGCAGGGGGGAACAAGTATCTATGTTGTTGGACACCTTGCCACTCCATGAAAGCAAAGATTCAAGTAGATTAGGAAGTTGGAATAAAGGTTTGGTTGATATTTTACAAGTTGGTCTATGTTTTTTAATAAAGGCACATGTAAGGCCCACAAGCTTTTTGGTGTGGTTATAAACCAAGTGACTCCATGGGACTAAAAGGCCTTAGAATAGGGTATTTAGAGTCTAAATAGTATTAGCAAAAAGTGGTTATTTATTTGTTTTATGGTTGGGAACGCCTATATGGTTGTTCCAACAGTCATGTAGACCTTTATATATGTCATATGTGATCTCAGTTGAAAGGGGGAGATCGGAGTGTACGGTGGTTTGGAGAAAAAACAATAAAAACTTCAATTTTCTAGAAATTTACTACTAATCGCTTGGCTGTTATATTGGTACGGATCCATATGGAACTTTTATGATTGCTAAGTGTATGAAATAGTTACAAGGGTGAGTCAGGAAACTTTTGGTTTTGGTTTGACTCAAAAAGGAGTTGGGGTTTAAAAGTTATCTGCATTTTAGTAGAAGGTGGTTTGAAAAGCCTTGTTTCCTAGTCCCTTCCACAAATGCATCCCTAACTTGCATTCCCACTGGTGGCACCCTCTAAAACTAAGGGATATGCAAGTTAGGATACTAGGAAACATAATGCTAGAGGTTGGAGGCCTGGAGAGAAGGGCAACTATTTTTCCAAGTCGACCCTAGGTCAAGCAAGCCCATGTGCTTGACCGGTTTTTGCAAGGTAATTGGTGACAGTCATGGTTGCAGCCACTTCTAATTAGTTTGAGTGTTGGATTTGGATGCATTGACTATGTTGGAGATTGTCTTAAGTGTTTTGGGTCTTGGGAACCCACCTTGCCCATTCTTCCTTGAAGCCCTAGCCTAACTTGATCAACTAGGCCTAGGTACCAAGAAGTAGTTTGGAGGGTGCTGGAGAAAGATCAGCCCAAAATCTTTTGGATTCTTAGTAGGTACCAAGAAGGGTGTTTGGACCTATGGAGAAGTCTCTATGCTATTAAGGAATACTGGGAGAAAAGTGCAAAGAAGCTAATTGGAAGGCTATAAGGTTTGTAGGCCTAGAAGTGCAAAGGTGTGTTGAGAGTTTGGTGGAACCAAACAAATTGATGATTTTGGGTTGGAACAATATGTCCATGATTGTCTCCATTTTTGGTGATAGTTGGTGAATCTTTTGAAGTGGGATTACCTTGTTTGGCTTGGAGGTTGAGTATACCCGGAGTGGGTAAGAGGACTTGTGAGAATTCCTAGAATCCTAAGTTGGATTATGATAGCCATTTATTGGCTTGTGGAAGGTAGTTGCTGTAGACTCTGCATCAAAAGGGGATTGAATAAGATTTTAGATTGGGAGAGAATGAAGATTGTGGTGAGAAATCAATTCTTGCCATCTAATTTAGCAATCCAAATAAAGATAAGAAGGAACAATTTGAAACAGAGGGATATGGATGTCATGTCCTATATTGAGCAATTCCATACCCTGAGTATTAGGGGAGGACTAGAAGATGAAGATGAGAAGGTGGCTAGATACATTAATGGCCTCAAGTACAATATTCAAGATGAAATAGGATTGAATTTACCAAGGACACTTGGAGAATGTTTTCAGTTGGCAATCCGAGCAAAGGAGAAGTTGAAAAGAAAGAATGAGAGGCAAGCAAATCAGAGAGGAGGTGGAACAATGAGAGGAAGAGGTGTAAGAAGTCAGTTTGACAATTCAAACAATCAAGACAAAGATAAAGGAAAAGAGATTACATCTGAGACAAGAGGAAGTTTTAGGGGAGGAAGATTTGGAAGTGGAAGAGGTAATAGTTTTTTCATAGGTAAATGCTTCACATGTGGAGGAGTAGGCAATCAATCCTACAAGTACCCTAAGAAAGGTGTGGATTTTAGGAAGGAGGAGAGGAGAGTCACCTTGACCCAAGGAGAAGAGGAAGAAAATAAGTATGATAATGCAGACCCTGAACTTGAAGGAGAATCTTTGATGGTGAGAAGAGGACCACAAATGCAGCAGCAAAAGGAGACCAAACCATCCATTTTTAGGACAAATTGCATGAGCCATGGTAAGATTTGTAAGATGATAATAGACTTTGGTTCCTTTGATGATTTAGTGTCTTATGAAATGGTAAATAAACTAGGATTGAAGAAGTATCTTATTGATAGACCATATAGGGCATCTTCGGTCAGTGATGCACAAAATATTGTTGTAAGGAAGCAAGCAATAGTGGATTTATCTATAGGAGAATATAAAGATCAAGTTATATGCGATGTCATTCTAATGACATGCTACCATGTAATCCTTGGAAGGCCTTGGCAAGCCTCAAGGAACACTATTCATTTTGGCTCATCAAATGTTTATATAGTACACAAAGATGGTATGAAGTTTAAGCTAAATCCTTTCACTGGTCATGATGAGGAAAGAGTTATTTGTTTTGGCAAGAAAGAGTTTGTGGACTTTCAGGAGCAGAGGGAGAGTAAAGATGATATGATAGATCTGCCACTAAAGCCATCTCTTTTGGTTATGAAGGATGAGATTGTTCAAGACAAAACTCACAATTTTGCTTACAAGCAGACAGTGACAACAAAAGGAGTGATGATAGGAATAGTATGGTGTCCTTTGGTGACAAGAGTGAACAAAGAAGTGAACATATCCATGGAGGATAAGAGATAGGGTCAGCATGACCTTAGATAACAAGTTATTCAGCCTTTGTCAAGGATAAAACATGACTGTTCACAATCAGCAGGCAGTAAGGTTACCATGACTGGTAACAAGGATCCAATGCTTTTTGTTTCTAATGATTTGTATGCAGGTGTGCAGGGTAATACATTGCAGGTGCAAAGTTGCAAACATCCCTCTAGAAGGATGGGAGGAAAGAAGATAGTACCCCTTAACTCTTAGGAAAAGAGTTGCTTTGAAGGTGGGGTGTTTGGTACAGGGGCACCTATTAAATCATCTAAGAGAGCCTTGGTACTAGATGAAGATAGAGGATCAAAGACATCATTGATTGTTAATTGGGATTTATTAAAACCAATAATGGAATTATGTAATAAACAATGTACTTTGAAAGACAAAATTCATAAAAGTCCTAGTAAGGACCTAAGGGCAACATGATGTAAAATGGCCAAAAGAACCATATGGGGTAGTCTTAGGATAGTTTCATACTTAGTTGCATTTAATAAATCCATATGACCAATTTTGAGTCAATGGAATAGTTTAGAAAGTTAGGAAATGCATAAAAACCATAGTTTGAAATTTGAATTTCAAATTCAAACGGTCATATTAGTTTTGGAGGGAAAGTAGTAATTTGGTATTTTTTTGATTAAATAAACCTTTGTAACCAACTTGGTCAGTTGGACAGGTGCATATAAGCCTATTTAAGTTGTAATGAACATAAGCCAGACATGAATCATTATTGGTACGGAAAAAATCACAAAAATTGTACAGAACAACAATCATACTTTCCTCTGCATCAATAAGAAAAATAAAAAATAAATGATACTTATACATACAATGGGGCTCTCTGTGCGAATGGAAATCCATGATGATCTAGGACACCGAATCTGTACAGGCTCATTGCCAGTAGCCACACCCTATATACAATAAAGAATGTAATTAAATGAGATTACCACAAAAATTTTACAAGAATGCATCGATATTTAATCAATTAGAAAACATCTAATTACCTTTCCTTTGTCAGTGCATGCTGGCTCACCCCCCACACTTTGTCCCCCTGGGGCAGGTGGTATCTGCAAGATAAAAGAAAGATTAGCAACCATATATTCTACAATATCAAATAGAAAAACAATGCGAACACAACATAATGTACTGTAGATGTCTCAAGGCCAAATGAAATGGCCGAGAGTGTAGCATCGTCTATCTATCTGAGCTCCTCCTCGGTCATAAACTAAACATGAATGAAGATCACATACATGTAAAAGTTAGTATGGCTTAAAAATTAAAATTACTCTATTATAAAAATTAACTTTAAATCACATATGTCATAACAAAAAAATGTATACACGTACTGACACCGAAGGAGTCCATGCCTTTGCATTCCCCTCCTCTCTCGCATCAGGGTCTGTAGCCTCTGCACGTGTGTATAGTGTATCCTCATCTAATACAAAATGATACTCAGGAAGATCACCTATGGGTCCTAGGAAAATATTCTTGCACGTAATGCAAGTGTGAGGCATACAAACATGTGATGAGCTAGCCGATGATGAACTGACACCTACATCATCAACACGAGGAGGTAGGACTGACCTAGCCTAAGATATCATTAGGCTACTCAGCCTATGAATGGCTCTAATGGTCTGAGAGCTAGCCTCTGCCATAATATCTAGATGTTGCACTCGAGGAGGGGGGGAGATATCAGGGGGGGGGGGGGGGGGGGGACAAAAGAGCCAAGTTTCTTCTGCTGGGAAGAGGGTCTATCCTGAGAAGCTCCTAGTCCTAAGCCCATGTTGGGCTTCATGCTGCAATCTGTTCACTTTAAGTTTCAACACAAATTTTGCATATAATTTTCTAAGGAAATAAAATGGTATGTCTAAATTTCCATGTGGAGGGATATCAAAGACCATCCACCAACGATCCCAAAAATTTGCACGTATGGCATCATTTGTGCACCATTTAATCCATAGTTTGATTTTTTTTGGGTCAACTGGTATAGTCATTTTTAGGTTAGCAAAAAGGCTAGCCAAATCGTCTTTGGTTATGTTGAGGGCCACGACCTCATCATAATCCAAACCATCATCAAACATCTGGTGCATTTCATCACACCAACGAAGAGTGGCATTTTGTTGGTTCGTAAGGGTTTCAATGTTATCCACTATGGTGTTTAACACGGATAACATAGGAGCCAGTGCAGGTACATTATTATATGTTCTATGCAAACCTCTCAACTCAGTGAGATTTTCATTTATCAAATCCTTGATTCGAGGAGGGTTTTGAGGACATAGAGGATCATTTGGTGGATGGTTTTGTGGGGATACTGGATCGTTTGGTGGTGGGTTACGAGGAATATTATTCCCTGCCTCAGTGTCATCATTTTGATCTGCCATTCCTATTGAATTGCAAAATGTAATATATATTAAAAAAAAATCTAAATTTTAACCATTTTTGTCAAAAAAAACCCTACATTCAACTAAAACAAATAAAATCATCCTAAAATCTATTAAATTTAGGTTAAAAATGAGTTGGGGAAAATAAAAACATACCCGAATATCTGATATCTGATCTCGTATCTGATATCCGATCCATAGTGATAATACTGGCCCCAAATTCACATAAAATGAGGGTTGGTGGGTTTGTGATTTTATTTATCCAATGCACAGGTATCGGATATCTGATAGTATATCGGATATCTGATATAACATCGAATATCCGATATGTCCCATAAGTATAATATATATAATATAACATATAACATATAATATATATTACATTATGTTACATTTTATATATATTTTTATTATATTTTATTAATTTACTATATATTATAATATAAAATATTATATTATATAATAATATTATATTAATTTATAATATATTATATTATAAGATATTACTTTTTTTTATTATATTATATCTTATATATATATATATATATATAATATTACATTACTATATATTATAATATATTAAATATCATATTATATTATTATAATATAATACATTATAATATTATACGATTATAATATAATAATTATAATATTATTATATTATAATATAATTATTATTATTATAATAATATTATTATTATAATATAATAGTATGATATATTATTTAATATTATTATTATTATTTAATATGATATATTATTTAATAATAATATTATATTAAATAATAATAATATCATTTAGTAAATATTAATATTAAATAATAATAATAATAATAATAATATTAAATAATATATCATACTATTATATGATAATAATAATAATTATTCTAATAATATTAAATAATAATAATAGTGGCATAGTGTCACATGTCGGATATTCGATTTAAAATCGAATATCCGATATTATCAAATATCCGATGTCAAATTGGATATTTGATAAGGCTCGGCCTTACCTTCTAGGTTTGGTTCTTGGATAGGTGGAAAAAGGTCATAGCAAATTTTGAAGCGCTTTTAGGCATCTTCAAAGTCTTTTTTTTTCACATCGCCACTTTTTGGCACACCATGATCATGCACATACCCTGCAGTACTACAAAAATTTTAGGGTGAAATTAAAAGGTAGGTGTATGTCTGACTACCTTAATCAAAATCAAATGATAATAATTTTTAATATAGTTATAGATATAAAAAGTAGACTCATGCTCGGATGTGACACATATTTTTGGGTATTTTTATTCCAAATAAATAATTAAATATGAATTTTTTACTAAAACTTTTTCGGATGAAAAACTCCCATGTCTGACCACCCTAACTAATAGAAAACTTTATCAATTTTTTTTTTCCTTATACTAGGCAAAGCATAGAATGTGAATCAACTTTTGGATTTAAAAAATGTTATACCATTTGAAAGTTATAGCTATTTTTCAATCAGTATGTCAATCAACACTTTGCAATCATCTTCATTGAAAATTAACTAATAAATACTTATCAAACTCAGAATTTGACAACAATTATATGGATGGAATCTCAAGAGTGTTATAAAAAAACACTTTTCGTTTCATTCAATTTTGATGCAAATAACATTGTCAAATGGCTACCCAAAGTCTAAGTGTTAGTGAAACCCTTCCGAAACACATTTTTTGGGTTGACCAAATAGGCTTTGTAAATAACAAGCCTAATCAGATACCTGAAATAAAATCAGGTAGCCGATCTGAAATTGGATACTTGATATGAAATCGGGTATCTGATCATTGCATAATTTTTCAATTGCAATTTTGGAGGGAAATTCGAGAGGAAACATTTTCCTATTGCAATTTTTGATGGAGGGAAATTTAAGAGGAAAGAAATTTTCCAATTGCAATTTCGGAGAGAAATTTGAGAGGAAAACTTTAGAGGGTTTTAGAGAGAAATTTATTTGGGGGAAGTGTGGACATTGATATTATTATTACATATGATTAATATTATTATTATTAACTATTATTATATATGATTAATATTATTATTATATATAGTAATATGTATGATTATTATTATTACATATAATATAGTTATAAAATTAATAATTATTATTATACCTAAATATAATATAGTAATACTTATGATAAATATTATTATTAAATACATATAGTAATATTATATGACTATTGTTATATATAATAATATATATGGTTATTATTATTATTAAATCTATAATCTAGTAACATATATGATTATTATTGTTATCTAATCTAATAATATATTATTATTATATTAAAATATACAGTATTATATTATTATTAAATATAATATTGTCATAAAATGTATCGAAAGGGGTCATAGGTTACTCATTTTATGACAACATATGTCTCTAGGGACCCTAGTGACCCCTTTCGACACATTCCCAATGGCTCCCTAGGGGTCCTAGGGCCCCCAAGAACATATGTTGTCATGAAATGCGTAGAGAACCTATGACCCCTCTTGATGCATTATAACCAACCAAATGTGTCCCTAGGTGTCCTAGGGCCCCGAAGAACATACATTTTCATGAAATGCGCCGATAGGGGTCATAGGTTAACCTATGGCCCCTCTAGATGCAATGGAACCAGCCAAATGCATCCCTAAGGGAACTAGGACCCCTAGGGACATAGCTTGTCATGAAATCCATTGAGAGGGGTCATAGCTTAACCTATGACCCCTCTTGATGCATTGGAACCAATGATATGTGTCGTTAGGGGTCATAGGGGCCCTAGGGACATACGTTGTCATGAAATGCATCGGGAGGGCTCATAGGTTAACCTATGATCTCTCTAGAAGCATTGAAACCAACCACATGCATCCCTAGGGGTCCTAGGTCCCCTAGACCCCTAGGGACATACGTTGTCATGAAATGCATTGAGATGGGTCATAGGTTAACCTATGACCCCTCTCAACACATTGGAACTAAACACATGCGTCCTTAGGGGTCCTAGGGCCCCTAGTGACGTAGGTTGTCATGAAATGTATCGATAGGGGTCATAGGTTAACCTATGACCCCTCTTGACGCATTGGAACCAACCATATACATCATTGGGGGTACTAGGGGCCCTAGGGACATAAGTTGTCATGAAATGTGTCGAGACCCCTCACGATACATTATAACCAACCAAATGTGTCCCTAGGGGTCCTAGGGCCTCTAGGGACATTCATTGTCATGAAATGCATCGATAGGGGTCATAGGTTAACCCATGACCACTCTCGATGCATTATAACCAACCAAATGTGTCCCTATGAGTCCTAGGGCCCCTAGGGACATACATTGTCATAAAATGCATCGGTAGGTGTCATAGGTTCACCTATGACCCCTTTTGACACATTAGAAAAAATCAAATGCATCCCTAGGGGTCCAAGGGCCCCTAGGGACATAGGTTATCATGAAATGTGTTGATAGGGGTCATAGGTTAACGTATGACCCCTCTTGATGCATTATAACTAGCCAAACGTGTCCCTAGGGGTCCTAGGGCCCCCAAGGACATAGGTTGTCATGAAATGCATCGATAACCTATGACCCCTATCAACACATTGGAACCAACCACATGCATCTCTAGGGGTCCTAGAGCCCCTAGGGACATAGGTTGTCATGAATTATGTCAAGAGGGGTCATAGGTTAACCTATGATGCCTCTCGATGCATGAGAACTAGACACATGTGTCCCTAGAGGTTCTAGGGCCCCTGAGGACATATTTTCTCATGTATTGCATCAAGAGGGGTCATAGGTTAACCTATGAAACCTCTCCATGCATTAGAACCAACCACATGCATCGCTAGGGGTCCTAGGGCCCCTAGCGACATAGGTTGTCATGAATTCCATTGATAGGGGTCATTAGTTAAACTATGATACGTCTTGATGAATTAGAACCAAACACATGCTTCCCTAGGGTTCTTAGGGCCCTTAGGAATATAAATTATCTTGAAATGTGTCAATAGGGGTCATAGGTTAACCCATGACCCCTTTTGATGCATTGGAACTAACCACATGCATCCCTAGGGGTCCTAGGGCCACTAGACATAGGTTGTCATGAAATGTATCGATAAGGGTCATAGGTTAACCTATGACCCCTCTTGACGCATTGGAACCAACCATATGCATCACTAGGGGTACTAGGGCCCCTAGGGACATAGGTTGTCATGAAATGTTTTGAGACCCCTTGTGATGCATTATAACAAACCAAATGTGTCCCTAGGGGTCCTACGGCCTCTAGGGACATACGTTATCATGAAATGCATTGATAGTGGTCATAGGTTAACCTATGACCCCTCTTGATACATTATAACCAACCAAATGCATCCCTATGGGTCCTAGGGCCTCTAGGGACATACATTGTCATAAAATGCATTGATAAGGGTGATAGATTAACCTACGACCCTTGTCGACGCATTAGAACCAACTACATGCATCCCTAAGGGTCCTAGCGCCCTTAGGGATAGAGGTTGTCATGAAATGCATCGATAGGGTTCATAGATTAACCTATGACCCCTATGGAAGAATTGGAATTAGCCACATGTGTCAGTAGGGGTCCTAGGGCCCCTAGGGACATAGGTTTTCATGAAATGCATCGAGAGGGGTCATAGGTTAACCTATGAACCCTCTCAACACATTATAACCAATGAAATGTGTCCCTAGGGGTCCTTGGGAAACTAGGGACATACGTTGTCATGAAATACATTGAGAATGGTAATAGGTTAACATATGGCCCCTCTCAATGCATCATAACCCACCAAATGCATCTCTAAGGGTCCTACATCTCCCTAGGCACATACATGATGAACCACATGCGTCGGCAGGGGTCATAGGTTAACCTATGACCCATCTTGACACATTGGAACCAAACAAATGCATCCCTAGGGGCCCTAGGACCCCTAGGGACACAAGTTGTCATGAAATGTATCAAGAGGGATCATAGGTTAACCTATGACCCCTATTGATGCATTAGAACCAACAAAATGCATCCCTATACATTGTCATGAAATGCATCGATAGGTCTCATAGGTTAACCTATGACAACTTTTTACGCATTGGAATGAACCAAATGCATCCCTATGGGTCCAAGGTGCCCTAGGGACATAGGTTGTCATGAAATGTGTCGATAGGGGTCATAGGTTAACGTATGACCCCTCTCAATGCATTATAACTAGCCAAATGTGTCCCTAAGGGTCCTAGGGCCCTCAGGGACATAGATTGTCATGAAATGCATCGATAACCTATGACCCATCTCAATGCATTAGAACCAACGACATGCATCTCTAGGGGTCCTAGAGCCCCTAGGGACATAGGTTGTCATGAAATTTGTCGAGAGGGGTCATAGGTTAACCAATGATGCCTCTTGACGCATGAGAACTAGCCACATGTGTGCCTAGAGGTCCTAGGGCCCCTAAGGACATATTTTGTCATGAATTGCATCAAAAGGGGTCATAGGTTAACCTATGACACCTCTCTATGCATTGGAACCAACCACATGCATCGCTAGGGGTCCTAGGGCCCCTAGGGACATAGGTTGTCATGAATTGCATTAAGAGGGATCATCGGTTAAACTATGATACCTCTCGATGCATTAGAACCAACCACATGCATCCCTAAGGTTCTTAGGGCCCCTATGAATATACATTATCTTGAAATGTGTCGATAGGGGTCATTGGTTAACCTATGACCCCTCTTGACACATTGGAACCAACCAAATGCATCTCTAGAGGTGCTAGGGCCCCTAAGGACATAGGTTGTCATGAAATGTGTTGATAGGACCTATGACTCCTCTCATGGCATTATAACCAACCAAATGCATCCCTAGGGGTACTAGGGCCCCTAGGGACATAGGTTGTCATTATATTCATTGATAGGGGTCATAGGTTAACTTATGACCCCTCTCAATGCATTAGAACCAATGACATGCTCCCTAGGGGAACTAGGGCCCCTAGGGACATAGGTTGTGATGAATTGCATCAAGAGGGGTCATAGGTTGACCTATGATGCCTCTTGATGCATTAGAATCAACCACATCCATCCCTAGAGGTCCTAGGACCCCTAGGGACATAGGTTGTCATGAATTGCATCAAGAGGGGTTATAGGTTAACCTACGATGTCTCTTGATGCATTAGAACCAACCACATGCATCCCTAGGGGTCCTAGGGCACCTAGGGACATATGTTGTCATGAAATACATCAACAGGGGTCATAGGTTAACCTATGATGCCTCTTGATGCATTAGAACTGACCACATGCATCCCAAGGGGCCCTAGTACCCCTAGCAACATAGGTTGTCATGAATTGTATCAAGAGGGGTCATAGGTTAACCTATAACATTTCTTGACCCATTAGAACCAACCACATGCATCGCTAGGGATTCTAGGGCCCCTATGGACATAAGTTGTCATGAATTTCTTTGAGAGTGATCATAGGTTAACCTATGATGCCTCTCGATGCATTAGAACCAACCACATGCATCCTTAGGGGTCCTAGGACCCCTAGGGACATACATTGTCATGAAATGTGTTGAGAGGGGTCATAAGTTAACCTATGACACCTCCCAATACATTAGAACCAACCACATGTGTCCCTAGGCACCCTAGGACCCCTAGGCACGTGGGTTGTCATGAACTACATGGAGAGGGGTCATAGGTTAACCTATGATGCTTCTCGATGCATTAGAAACCAACCACATGTTTTCCTAGGGGCCCTAGGACCCCTAGTGACATAAGTTGTCATGAAATGCATCGATAGAGGTCATAGGTTAACCTTTGACCCCTCTTGATGCATTGAAACCAACCACATGTATCTCTAGGGGTTGTAAGGCCCTTAGTGACATAGGTTGTCATGAATTGTGTCGAGAGGGGTCATAGCTTAACTTATGAAACATCTCCATGCATTAGAACCAACAACATGCATGCCTAGGGGTCCTAGGATCCCAAGGGACATAGGTTGTCATGAATTGCATCAAGAGGGGTCATAGGTTAACCTATGACACCTCTCGATGCATTAGAACCAACCACATGCATCCCTATGGGTCATAGGTTAACCTATGACCCCTCTTAACATATTGGAACGAACCAAATGAGTCCCTAGGGGCCCTAGGACCCCTAGGGACATAGGTTTTCATGAAATGCATCAATAGGGGTCATAGGTCAACCTATGACCCCTCCTGACACATTGGAACCAACCACATGCATCCCTAGGGGTCCTAGGGCCCCTAGGGACATACGTTGTCATGAAATGCATCGAGAGGGGTCATAGGTTAACCTATGACCCTTCTCGATGCGTTATAACCAATCAAATGCATACCTAGGGGTCCTAGGCCCCCTAGGGACTTATGTTTTCATGAAATGTGTCGAGAGGGGTCATAGGTTAACCTATAACCCCTCTCGATGCATTATAACCAACCAAATGCATTGGTAGAGGTCCTAGGGCCCCTCAGGACATACATTGTCATAAAATGTTTTAATAGGGGTCATAGGTTAACCTATGACCCCTCTTGACACATTGGAACCAACCAAATGCAAGTATGAGGCACACAAACATGTGATGAGCTAGCCGATGATGAACTCATGCTAGCATCATCAACACGAGGAGGCACGACTGACCTAGGCTAAGATATCAATAGGCTACTCAATCTATGGATGACTCCAATGGTCTAAGAGCTAGCCTCTACGATAATATTAGGATGCTGCATTCCAAGAGGGGGGGAGACATCAGTAGGGGGGACAAAAGTGTTAGCTTTCTTCTGTTGGGCTTCATGCTCCAATAGTTCACTTTGAGTTTCAACACAAATTCTACATACAATTTTCTAAGGAAATAAAATGGTACCTCTAAATTGCTATGTGGAGGGATGTCAAAAACCATCCACCAATGATCCCAAAAGTTCACATATATGGTATCATTTGTACACCATTTAATTTATAATTTGGGCTTTTTGCAGTCAATTGGTAAACCAATTTTTGGGTTCGAAAAAGGGCAACCAAATCATCTTTACTTATATTGAGGGTTGCAACATCATCATAGTCCAACCCATCATCAAACATCTCATGCATTTCTTCATGCCAACGAAGAGTGGCATTTTGATCCTTGGTAAGTGTTTCAATGTTATCCACTATGTTGTTTAATGTGGATAACATAGGAGCCAATGCAAGTACATTATTATATGTTGTTCGCAAAGCCCACAATTCGGTGAGACTTCCAAATATCAAATTCTCGATTCGAGGAGGGTTTTGAGGTGGTAAAGTCTCATTTTGTGGACGATTTTGTGGGGGCATTGACTCATTTGGTGGAGGGTTATGAGCAACATCATTCCTTGCCTCAGTATCATCATTTTGGTCTGCCATACCTATTAATTTACAAAACATAGTTTATATAAAAAAAAACCTAAATTTTAACAATTTATATAAAGAAAAACCTAAATTCTAACAAATTCAACTAAAACTAACAAAGTTATAAATTTATACTAAAATTGATTAAACACAAAAAAAATTACGTCTTATCGCATATCCAATTGAAAAATAGATATCCAAGCAACAAAATGCAGTATCACTGTGAAAACACAACCTGCGGGTTGTGCTTTTGTCTAAAATAACAGTGATAGTTATCAGGTATCCAATATGATATCGGATACCTGATATTATCAGATATCCAATATTATATCAAATATCTGATAATATCAAGTATCCAATATCAAATCAGATACTCGATAAGGGTTGGGGGCCTACTTTCTAGGTTTGGTATTAGGATGGGTGGAAAAAAGTTAGAGCAGATTTTGAAATTCTTTTAGATGTTTTCAAACTCTATTTTTTTTACATTGCCACTTTTTGGCACACCATGATCCTGCATATACCCTTATAGATAGTCAAAGTTGCATTCATCTTGCAAAGAATTCAGCTATGCATTTAAAGAAGAAAAACACATACAATTGCGGTACCATTTCATTTGGTTAGTTTTGGATGATAAATAGTTAAAGCTGCAAAATATACACACAAATGACAATCCAATGGATATGTTTACAAATGTAGTGACAAGGGAGAATTTGAATTCCTCTTCATCTTCGATTGGTCTTCTTGACTAAATAAAAAAAGGACAAAACAGTCTAGGGTGGTTTGATATATTCCAATGGGAGCTACAGGTCTAGTAGTGCTATGATTAGTCTCCAAGTGGGAGATTATTGTGGTGGAGTCTGATTAGTCTCAAAGTGGGAGATTGTTATGATATGGAGCCTAATCAATCTTAGATGTTTATTCATCATGGTTTTCTCCCCATATTATTTTTGCAAGGGTTTGGGGGTAGCACCCCCAAGATGAGGTCAAGGGGTAGTGCCCTAGGTTCACTTCTTATTGCAGTATAGGGTGGGCTTGAGGGGCAACACCACTGTAGGGGTTTTTGGGGTAGTGTCTTCAAAGTAAAAAATGCCCTTATATTGTAAAAGGTGTCAACTATTATTTTTCTATTATTCTAGCCCTAATTTTGTAAGTGACAAAAGGTTTGTATAAAAAGGCTTACTATTAGGGATTTTCATAATGTGTAATGCAACAATTGGTTCTTGTGGCAGTATTGAGCTATAAGGGGTTATAGATTGTAATCAGGCTTTAATCACTAGATAATAATAATATTGAATTTTTTGTTGGTGGACGTAGCCCAAGGATTGGGTGAACCATGTTAAATCATGGTGTTGTGTCTTCTCTTCTATGCGATCTATTATTTTCTAACATTGGTTATATTTGCATGTAACTATTATTTTCTATTTGAGGTTAATCCTAACAAGACACTCAATGAGCTACTAAGTAGGGGTTGACATCTTGGAGAGTCACTTGGCATTGACAAGCCCAAGCTCGGATCATGTGGTTCAACTCCTCAATGGAAGGCTCTTGCACACACATTTTATTATCTTAACTTTTATTACCACCCAGTATTTTATTTTGTTATCACTTGATTAACAACTTCCTCTACCAACCCTCTAGGCACAATGATCACCAGGTTGTGAGATAAAAGCCCCCTCCATATGCTACCTTACCCTACCCATGCTTATCCAATGATGAGTTCCCAGAGTCATGCAAAATTCCCAACCCAACCCCAATAATCATAACTTCTAAAAGTACCACAGAAGATTAGGTTTTGCAAGTCACCTGATAAACGTACGTGTATGCACTCATGTGTGGTGCACCACCATCATGAGGATCATAACAAAAGTACTGGATCAGAACACAATGCAAGAAATTAGTCAACCAAAAATAGAATCGAGAGGACAAATGCGACACACATTCCAATGCAATATAAAAGTTCAACAGTGGTCTAACTAACATCCAAATGTATCATCCAGGTCCACGACCAACATCATGCCAAGAAAACTTGAGAAAATAGGACGACATGCAAAATGAGGTAAAAACTCCAAAAATTGAAAAAATTCAAAATTAAAACCCATTTGATCTTTGGGCACAAAATCCTTGAAAATACAATAATATTTGGCTTCAGACATTATATGCAAAAAAATGGCTAGCATAATGGTGTGAAACCCCGAACCCCCATCCCAAAAATAGGGAAAATGTTCATACCTGACTGATCAGGCATAACCAACAAATAGAAATGGAGGGGAACACTAGTTCTCAGCCTACAAACAAATTGCTACCAAAAATAGAAGCTGAAATGAAGTAGAAAAAAGAAAATGGAAAGACCCTACCTAATAGCAAAAGAGGCAAAAATTGAAAATAGTTCAATAAAAAAAATCACCCACTGAATCTACCAAAAATCATGGCAAAGCAAGGTCTACTTGAGCCAGATCTAATGAGACTAATCTCACAAAAACCCCATGCTTACAACTCTCAAAATGAGCAGAAAACCAATCCTTCAAGAAAAGGATTTCAGAGAAGCTTTTCAATTTTCTAATTTGCAAAATAGAAGAGTGAGGAATTAAATTACTCTTTCCAAACTTATTCACTTTTCGAGTGAATAGTCAATTACAAAAAATAGCCAGTTAGGCTAGCTAGACTCTGAATTGACCCAAATGAAAATAGGTTATTTCTCGTAATGGGAATTCACTTAAGGAAAAGATAACATAAATTAAATTTGAGAAAATTTAAAGCTGGAAAGCCCAAAATCTCAAAAAATCACTTAACAACTTTTGCGATAATGTAAACCTCTAAATGCACAGACATGCTCACTGGTCCAATCAAATAATGCAAATGATTTTGGATTTAATAATCATCGAAATGTTGAATTTAAAATAATTAAAATAAGGATACATCGACCATACAAGGATGACATTGGTAAAATGAATAGCTGAATCACTAACTCCATGTACCACTGCCAAGGATATAATTCATGAACACTAAAACAAATGATCAAGTGTAATTGCATAATAATATCATAGCTGAAGCAATAATGCATTAAATACCTAATTAATCCATTTACATCCTCCATGTTCGCATAAATCATAAAGAGACAAGAATGAAGTAAATCACCATAGCATAAAATTCATCAAATAATATAATTAGAAAATATGTCCAAATACCAGATAATCAAATATCATCATAGATCTACTATCATCTCGAAATGGCATCAACATAAAAATATGATAAACATAACAACATAGCAGTATAGCATCTATGCTACTAATTCAAAGCATAGCATTCAACCCTTAGGTCATCTCAAAGTACATAAAGTAAAAGTATCAAGTATCTCTTGAATAAAAAATAAAAAAGGTACATATTTCAAATACAAGAGGCACTACACACTCTCTCTCTCTCTCTCTCTCTCTCTCTCTCTCTCTCTCTCTCTCTCTCTCTCTCTCTCTCTCTCTCTCTCATGCTATTTTAATCTCCATTGATATTTTCACCTCTCCATCTCTCTCCTCTCTTTCTATTTTACACATTACTCACTTTCCCTGTACTATCCCCGAACCTTTAAAGTCCTATATATCCCCATCCCTCATACTATAATTTCTTATATGAAACAAACAACTTAACTTTTTGAAATCGATAATTGAAAACTCTCTCTCTCTCTCTCTCTCTCTCTCTCTCTCTCTCTCTCTCTCTCTAGCTATAGTCATATGTTTATTTGCATCTATATCTCCATCAAAATCCATATCTATTCTTCCATTTAACCATTTCTCTCATTCCATTATTATTTTTTCTCTTCGCATCCCCTTCTTTGTTTTCTTTTCCTTCTCTATTTTTCTTTTTATTTTTGTCCTTCTTATTTTTTTCCTCCTTCTCCAAAAGTCCTCCTCCTTTTCCTTCTCTTTCTCCTCCTCCTTCTTTTCCTCCATTTTCTCATTTGGCTTCTTCTTCTCCTTCTCCTTCTCCTCTTTTCTCCTCCCTCCTCCTTCCCTATATTCTATTTATTCCTCTCCTCCTCCACCTTTTCCCTCCTCCTCCTCCTCCTTCTTTTTATCATTCTTATTTTCATTTCCCATTCTACTCCTCCTTCTTACCATTTTCCTCATTGTTTTTCATCTTCCCTTTTTCTCCTTCTTCTCCTTCAGTTCCTTCTTGTTATATGTTACTACTTTGAGTTCTTCTCCTTATTTTCACACTTCTCCTTATTCTTCTTTCCTTTCCCACTCTTCTCCTCCTCATCCTTTTGTTCTTGGTGGTTTCCTTCTCTATCCTATATCCTCCTCCTCCTTATTTTCCTCATCTCCTTCTTCTTTTTATTCTCCTTCTCTTTATTTTTTAATTTTTTTGTTCTTCTCCCTCTCTTCCTTCTTCAAAAGTCCTCCTTCTCTATAAAAGATAATTATTTCTCAAATTTGATTGAATTTCTCATTCTATCTAGTCTACCAGTTGTAAAATTTATCTATTGTACTATGTTTAGATAATGTAAGTATTGAGGAGAAACATTAAAATTAGACCTCAATGAGTGTTCTGAATTTGGCTAGTTATTATTTCACTTCTTGTCCTTCATCCTTTTTCGATTGGTGTTCTCATTACCTATCTTATCATACTCTTTTTAATATTGTACATGTGTAATATTTGCACCAAAGTGAAAATATTGTAGTAATAATTATCTTGTGTAAGATGAAGTAATTACACCTTTTCTTTTTCATATATATGTAAAATAATTTAATTTTTCTCCTCCTCCTTCCACTTATTTTCCTTGGCCTTGTTTTCTTGTTCTTGTTCTCATTCTCTTCTCCTCCTCCTACTCCTTACTTGTCTTCTTCCTCTCCTACTATTTTTTCACATGTTAGCATTTAAATATTTATTATGTAACCCTAAATGATATCTAAAATTATTGGTTGAAATCCATGCTAGTTCTAAAATATTTTTTGTGGGTCCCTAATTAATGTCCTAACATTTAATCATAATTAATAATAATTTGCAAATTTTTATTATATAACTTTAAGTGAACTCTAACCCTTGTTTAATGAAATTACTACCCTTTTTCAAATTCTATCTCTATTCTTTGTCCATTTTAAATCCTATTATAAATAAAACCATGATGCTAATCTTATCAAACCCTAACTCTATACATTGAATTGTAATCCTATCATAATTGATTAAACTTGTCCCAAACTTAATAATTATCTATCTTAACCATAATTATAATTTGAAATAGTTTTAAACTTGACTAGTTGACAACTTAAAAATTGTATGCTCTTTAAGATTAGATGATTCTAGCTTAAGAATATTATATGTACAAATGTGTGCATACCTAGCATTATAGAATAAGAATCTTTATTGAATTATACACATATTCCTTACTCTTGTTGAATGCTCTCCAACCTAATCAAATTGCAATCATAACTAATAGCAATAAATATATTTTATGATATTTATAACAAATTAACAAATTTTTACTCTATATAAGTTGAAAGGTTTCTTTATAACTAAATTTAGATAGATAATAATATGTTTAAATTAAAATTATTTTTTCTATTTTATTTATTTATTAAAACATGTAAAGAGTTTCAAATAAAAAATCATATGAAGAGAGCTCATTGCAACTCCAAAATATGTTAGCCAATATTTAATATGTTTATAAATAAAAGGATGTGTTTTGGTGTTCCTTTTCCCTAATCCATTCTTTGCCTATGAGTTGGATAACATGTCTGCTACTCACCAATATATATTTTGACATTAAAAAGATAGAAAACACAATGTGAGTCAGAACACAAAGTCAATATGCTATTCCTAAAACATAAGTTTGATTAGCTTGTAAATTAATTGATTAATACATTTGGGAAGTTTGTATACTATTCCTAAAAGTCAAGTCTAATTGGCTTGTAAATTAATTGATTAATAAGTTTAAAGAATAATTTGAAATAATGAAAAAAATTATGTTAAAAGAATGAAAGCCTCAAATCCAAAGCTAATGTAGTCTAACCTAATACTGATATATTTGTAGAGCAGATGTGAACAATATTCCTTGGCCATCACCAATCTTATTCACCGCATTTAATTAAATAGTAAATTATAGTGTGCATTTTGAGAGTGGAGCTGCTGCATAGAAATAACAATCTATTTCAAAAATGTTAATTTATTTTAAAATTTGAAGTTGGATTAGTCCATTTTCATCTATTTATTCTGTACAAAGCTACAATTTATCTCATACCTTTCCATAAAATATTTTACTTTCAAACTGTAGTTGTATTCATTGATAGCAATGCACTTTTTCATCTTTCTTATTGCTAGTGATTTTAGTGGCATTTACTATGATAATATAATAGAATAGATAATAAAAAAATTGGCAAAGGTAGAGGTGAATGAATGTTAGGAAAGGTGAATTACAGAAAATGCAAATGGTTTCTCACATTACAGAGTTGGAAATTTGCTCAACACTTCCTGAAAGATTCATACGGGCACCATTTCTACCTTTCTTTGACACAAAAACTTAAACATCACACACTAAGTTTCATTCCTACTAAAAGTTTTAAACAGTCAAATTTGACTTCTTTTTCCAAGCTTAATTTTCTCCTTAGTGTGTGATGTTTAAGGGTGGCCCAAGTCTCCTAGTAATAAACCTATCGACTTAAAAATTGAGCTGATATGATTTTGATGAAAGTGACCCTATTAGAAATGTTTGTTACCAATACACACCACAACTCAAGATTTCTTGATAGAATGCACCAAATAACCAATAAATAAAATCCGGCTTGGGTGGAGGATGGGAAAATAAATTACTTGTATGGAAATATCATAGTTCTATGGAAGTTTTTCTATTAAACTAGATGCATAAGATAATTCAGAATAAATTGTGTTTCTCTTTCATCAGAGTCAAAAATAAGAATTTGTAATAAAACTATATAGTAACAGAATAAGATGAAGAGACTCATTTCTCTCACAATTTACAAACTAATGAATCAAATCACTAAGGGCCCATTTGGTTGCGGGAATAGGAATAGCTATTTTGAAATACTTGTTTTGGAATAGAAAATGGGCGTATATATTCCTAGTCTCTATTTGGTTCAGCTAGAATTTGATCTGGAATTCACTGACCCAAAAATTTATGTTTTCTAAAATAAATAAAACTAGAAGAGGAATACCTATTCCAATTCCACCTATTTAGGTGGAATTGCAAAACCAAATTTTTTGGCCAAAATTGGAATACCTATCCCTATTTTATTTCGTATTCCAATTCCGATTTGGTGTATCCAAACGAAGACTTCAAAATTTTAAGAATTTACATATGCCTATTCTGCTTGTATTCCCGCTACCGAACAGTCTATAAATGGCAATAGAAATTTTAGAAAAATCAACCACCAAAGGCATACCGATCAAACTTGATATGAGAAAACTAAAAAATATATATTAAAAATCCCTAAACTTTTCTATTGGAGATAAGATGACAACCGTCAATCTCCACAATAGATCTAGGTGATAATTTTTCAACATTTTAAAAGAAAGTTAAAAATGTGGCAATGTTGGGTTTGAGACTAATGGTTGGTTTTGAAATAATAATAGCAATTATAATGAAATATAATAAATCTATATTACCCTCCCCCTTAACAAATTACACAATACTATTATAAATTTAGCAAAATGCTAAAATGAGGTTAAACATTCTTATATATATTTCTTTTGATCTACTAAACTACATATATGAATTATTAAAATAAATCCAAAATACAAATTCAAAAATCAAGATATTGTTCATCATTTAATTTCTATATTCAATTTTATAATCTTCTTCTATAGATTTGAAAATAAGGGAGACAATCTAGTAGTCATCTAGGCCAACTTCTGACACCTAGAACTCCTAATTCATATGTCGAAATTTGCCCTTTTTTTAGCGAACCTCCGGAAGTGAGTGAATAGCTTAAAGATAACCTTTCAGATTTTCCCCACTAGATTGCGAGGTGGTCTAAAAGTGTCATTTTAAAATATTCCCCCCCTCCTCCCCCCCCACAAACCCCAATAGCCGCTTACAAAAAAAAAGGTACTTTTTGCACTAATGAACCTCATAGATTAGTACATGTACTATTATTTTTTATGTGGATGGCTATTGCGTCATCTCCCCTATATTTAAAGAAAATATAAATTTTGATAATCTCACACACCATTTGCAATTTTAATATAATTTTAATAAAATTAAAAATTATGTGGTGTGTACATTAAACCAGCTTTTTTCATCACATCTTTACCAAGAAGCTAGTCGTCTTTTACTTCAACCACTCCAAAGTATTATATAAAAATGAACACAAATATAAAAAGTATTAAGTCCAATCGTTCATCCATAACAACTTAGACCAACACATACGGTCAAGTCAAACAATGTCCACAAATATAACGAGTAGTAAGTCCAATCGTTCATCCATAACAACTTAGACCAACACATACGGCCAAGTCAAACAATGTCTGTAACTGAAATAAAAGTGTGAACAAGGTGGGTTGTGACAGAGATCAAACAGACTCATAACAGGCAGACTGAGAGAAAAGAACATGAAAGTGATCTCATAGACTGGCTGGCCTCGTAGACTTTA
This sequence comes from Cupressus sempervirens, assembly GCA_028749045.1. Taxonomy (NCBI): domain Eukaryota; kingdom Viridiplantae; phylum Streptophyta; class Pinopsida; order Cupressales; family Cupressaceae; genus Cupressus; species Cupressus sempervirens. The sequence continues at coordinate 105,101,497 of CM053790.1, read as the reverse complement.
GTCAACAAGCAACGCCGTATTGAGTGGACAGCTCAATACGAACACCAACACACAGCACACAGCACACGACGCATAACACGTACTTGAACGGACTTGATTACTTCCTCGACCCTCCAACTGTTCTCCCTGCGGCCTGAACATTCCCGTCTCCCCTGCTGATGACGCCCGAGTTGTTCCCAACCCCTGCGTTGTTCAACACGCCCGTGTTGTTCCCAACTTCGGGTGATATGTTGAGGGACGGCATGTTGGGAGTGCTCGTATTATTATTCGCTTGAGCATATTCATGTCTTGGACAAAGTTGTTTAACAGACTCCTGTAGCAAGTTAATTCTAGAAGCAAGTTCCTTGTGGAGAGCTACCAAGGCTTTTACTATTTCCGACAGAGCAGCCAAATCATGACTAGCTTGTTGGGTAGGCTGACATGTGGTCTGGAATAGGGGCATCCAGGTCACCCGGGTAGCTACGGGTGGCCAGCTGGCAGATGGTTGAGCGAATTGAGAGGGTGCGACGGGTGGCCAGCTGGCAGATGATTGACCCAGCTGAGGGGGTGGACAGGTGGCAGGCTGGTTAGTAGCAGCACCTGCCTAATCTAAGACGCCTCTGGCAGCGCCGTGGAAGACTGTCAAAAACAGGCGGAACAAAAAGATCCGCTGTTTGGTGAAGAAGGCCAATTGCATCACGAGTCGTGTTGCTGATGAGATTTCCTTGAGGAGTGTGTTGACTCATATTGGAGGCCAATACCTCTAATTAAGTCTCTCCAAATACGTCTCAGGGAACCAAGCAATGTATGCCAAATACAATGAGCTTTTTTTTGATGAATAGTCCTTTTCAATTAATAGAATTTACTAAGATTACAATTCACAAAAAAGGCCGGGGGATACAATGAGCTTTTCACCTTATATACTAATTGGATCACAAAAACGGTCTACATTGAGTGGGAAGCAGGCTTCGAATTTGATGATGACACAAGGATTATGTCAGCTCTGAAGCTTTGATTCCGCCCATCCCGTCATTCATTTCATTTGATTTTTCATGTTTATTTATTTACTTATATATTCTTAGTTTCATATGGAAGGAAAGAATATGTTTTCTGCTTCCCCAATAAACGAATCATGGATGTGAAATGTTTTCCACTTCCCCAAATAATGGTAATAATAATAATAGATGCTTGTGGAAGGCAGCAATAATAATAATAATAATTCATGTTTGTGGGAGGTAGCTGGACCATACCTTTCCGCTAAGGAGAGGACCCTGTTGGCCCAGATTGAAAAACAAGATGAAAATATGTAGAGAGTGGAAACCATTTATTATTTGATATTCTTCGCCTCGATCAGAACAATACAACAAGTTTATAAAAGAGATGGCAATAACAGTTGAAACTATTATACAAAACTGCTAGAACTAAGAACAAACTATAACAAATAAACTAATACAAAAGAAAACCTAATCTAATATTTAGAGTGTAAGAAACCTAAAGATTAATATTAACATCCCCCCTTAATCTGAAGGGATTAAACCAAGCATTACTCTAAACTTTTCAAACTTTTCTCTGCCCAATGCCTTAGTAAAAATATCTATTGGCTAATTTGTAGTGGGGCAATATTTCAGCTGTATACTGCCATCTTTTACATGATGCCGAATCAAATGATACTTTGTGTTGATATGCTTATTGCGATCATGAAAGATTGGATTTTTAGCCATTTTGATAGCAAATTGATTGTCAATGAGAAGTGGTGTTGAGGAAATCTATGGTGTTTGCAAGTCTTCAAGAATCCTTCTAAGCCATAAAATTCCCAGAGTTGCTTCAGATGCTACAATATATTCAGCTTCAGAAGAAGAGACAGCTGGGACTAATTATTTTTTAGATTTCCAAGAAATTGCACTAGACTCAAGGTGCATTAAAAAACCAGTAGTAGATTTACCATCTATTGAGTCACCTGCATAATCTGAATCTGAATATCCAATCAAAGAAAACTCTTTTGTTCTAGAGTATTCCAGCCCATAATGTTGTGTGCCTTTCAAATACCAAATAATTCTTTTAGCAGGTAACTAATGAGCTTGGTGGGGTTGTTGCATAAACCTTGAAAGAACTCCAACAACAAAAGCAATGTATGGACGAGTGGTTGTGGCATAGATCAAACTACCAACAAGTTTCCTATACAAAGTTGCATCAACCAATGCCGAGGAGTCATCTAATGCGAGTTTGATATTTTGCTCCATGGGAGTACTAAGTGGTTTGCAATCAGCCATGCCAAACTTTTGTAGAAGATCACCAATGTATTTTTACTGGGTAATAAAAATAGAATAAGGTGTTTGAATCATCTCAATACCTAAATAGTAATGAAGATGACCTAAATTAGTCATATCAAAACCCTACTTCAATTGTTGTTTCACATCTTGAATAGTATTTTCATCACTACTAGTGATAAATAAGTCATCCACATAAACAACAAGATAGATAACAATATTATTAACCTTTTTAACAAAAAGTGTTGCATCATCAAACTCAAAATGCTGGAAATCCAACTTCAACAGATCCTTAGTAAGTTTTTCATACCAAGCACGAGGAGCTTGTTTCAAACCATATAAAGATTTGTTGAGTTTGCATACCTGATGTTCTTTTCCATTGTTGAAATACCCTTCAGGTTGAGTCATATAGATGGTTTCTTTGAGATCACCATTTAAGAATGCAGTTTTGATGTCCATTTGGTGAAATTTCCACCCATTTTGAGCTGCAAGACTTAACAAAGTATGGATGGTGGTCCATTTTGTTGTAGGTGCAAATGTTTCAACAAAATCTATTCCCTCTTTTTGAGAATATCCTTCTGCAACAAGTTGAGCTTTATGTTTTTCAAGGGTGCCATCTACTTTATATTTATTTCTAAAAATCCACTTGCAACCAATAGGCTTACAACCAAGTGGTGGATCAATCAACTCCCATGTGCCATTCTTTATTAAGGCATCATACTCATCTTGCATAGCCTACCTCCAAACTTCGCTGTCTTTAGCTTCAATATAGGAAGTTGGTTCAAAGTCACTTGCAAGATTGAGTTCATCAATAGTCTCTATATTATCTACAACATTGGATTGAGCTGCTAGCCTCACCTTGTAAGAACTTCTTGTACCTATTTTTCCTATTTCATCAGGTCTTAAGTCTTTTAGAGTTTGTTGGAGTTGTTTTTCACACTTCCGAGATGATTTTGGTTGCACAAAAGAAGCTGTTGTAGTTTCCAATGATTCAAAAATTTTAGGCTCATTGGTTGATGGAGTTTCTTCTTGTTTGTTCATAGATGGATCAACTTGATTTTGAGGTATAGATGCAACATGTGAATCCATTAAAGGTGAGGCTAAATAAGTTGGGTCCCCCCTAGAATGTATAATCTCATAGGAAGTTTCTTTCCAAGGAGAAGATTTTGATAGTTCTTCTAGATGTTGACATTCAATATCTTCAACATTTTTAGAAGTTTCACAAAATGCTACATCACATGTAATAATGAGTTTTTTATTAGCTTCATCATACAACCTATAGGCTTTAGAGGATTCAAAATATCCAAGAAAGATGCATTTAAAAAAATGATGTTGCAACTTATTTCTTTTGTCTTTAGGAATTAAAGCATAGCAAGTGGACCCAAAAATTCTAAGATGTGGAATAGAGGGAGGATATCCTAACCAAACCTCATATGGAATTGCTTGGTGAAGTGTTGATGATGGAGATCTATTACGAAGATAAACTGTAGTTCTTTCTGCTTCAGCCCAAAAATACAACTTGATTCCTTTAAAGTATAACATTGCTCTAACCATATTCATGATGGTTCTATTCATTCATTCAACAACTTCATTTTTTTGAGGAGTACCTAGCATAGTGGGATGATATTGAATCCCATGTCAACATAGATCATCTTTGAAAATGAGAAAGTAAATTCTCCACCATTGTCTATTTGGAGAGTACCAATTTTACATTGAGCCTAATTTTCAATCATAACATGAAATCTTTTAAAAGTTTAAAAAGCTTTTGATTTTTGCTACAAGAAATAAATCCAAGTCATACGACTGTAATCATCAATGAACAACATAAAATACTTAGATCGTCCCACAAAAGTTATTGGTAAAGGCCCACATAAATTTGAATGGATAAGCTGTAATTTTCTCTGTGCCCTCTAATTGGATCAAGGGAAAGAATTTCTATGTTCCTTGGCAAGAATGCAAGCTTCACACTTTTCAACACATTTAGGAAAAATAGGTAAGCCATCAACACCATTCTTTTTCATGATATGAATTTTATCATAACATATATGACCTAATATTGCATGCCACAACATAGTAGTAGATAGATTACCTTCCTCTATAAGATATGCAAATTTTTTAGAAAGAGTGGGAGTGCCATTTAATTTTAATAATCTTCCATCCTCACTTCTAGTCAACACAATTTGATTATTATATTGCTTTCTTACAACAACCTGAGCATCTTTTAATAGGATAGAGTAACCTTGTTGGTGAATCAATACAAGAGGTAGTAAATTGCATTGTAACTGAGGAATATATAAAACATCATGAAGCACAAAATCTAGATGATTAGGCAACTTAAATCGAAGAGTTCCTTTTCCAACAGGTTTGAGACTTGATTTATCAGCTAAGTAAATTAGACCACAATCACTTTTATTAAATTCCTCAAAGTAATCACATCTAAATCTCATGTGTTGTGTGGCTCCAGTATCTAAAATTCAAGTATCATACCATGAGGAAGTAGATCCACATTCTAAAATAGTAAGGACATATTGATCACCATCACTATCACAAGCAAATTGAGCTGAACCTAAAATTTTATCATCTGAAGATTTATCATTATTATAAACTTTGGTTTTATCTTTTTGCTTAAAAAAGTTTCCTTTAAAAATTTCTATCTTTTGCCAAGAAAGTTTGCATTCATGTGCTTCATGACTACCTTTTCTACCACATCTTTTACAATATAAAAATTGCCTATCATTCTGATGATCAATTTTCTTCCATTGACTTCTACCTTTTCCTCTATCATTATGATCACCTCTTGAAGCTATGTTATTTATAGGATTTTCTTGATAAGCAAGACAAACATTTTCATTTGGATTATCTATTTTCCTTCTAAATGCTTTCTCATGCTCTGCTAACTTTTCAACCAATAGATCAAAAGTAATGGTTTTTAATTGGTTGTTTGCTTGAAGAGACTCTAGATATGTGGAATGTGTTGGAAGAAGTGCTTTGATAAAAGCTATGAGATAAATATCAACTTTCCCACCAACAGCATCAACATATTTTTTTATAGCTCTAATTTATGAAGCTAGACTCATAACATCACCATTTTTCAATTCAAGGTTGAATAGTTTCAACTGCAATCGAACAAATTCTAACTCTGAATGAGAATCAAATAATTTTTTTAATTTATCAAGAGCATCCCAAGCAAGTGTGCATCCCTGTATATGTCAATATACTTCTCCATTAACAGAAGCCCTCATCAAAGCAAAAGCTTTTGAATTTTTATATATCCATATTTCTTTTTCTATAGCATCAGTTGGCTCTATAGATTGAGTATTTCCATCACATATTTTGAACCATAAATCATTAAATATAAGTGTATTTTCCACTTTTCTATGCCATTCCATCCAGTTATCTTTTCCAAATAATGTTTCCCCAATTAATGAAACAATAAATTGCATTGTGAAGACAAAAAGAAACACAATTTGCACAGACTGTAAATGATTATTGAAATTTTCTTGCCAAAATTTAGCAATGTAATCAAGTTGTAAAAAATTTATCAAAATTAAATCAATTGCACCTAAATCTGCTTTCTTTTATTTTGCCTCTTCAAAAACACTCCATTCTTTAGAAGCTTTGCGCATAGATTGATTCCAATGCTCTGATACCACTTGTATGCCCAGATTGAAAAACAAGATGAAAATATGTAGAGTGTGGAAACCATTTATTATTTGATATTCTTCTCCTCGATCAGAACAATACAACAAATTTATAAAAGAGATGGCAATAACAGTTGCAAATTGTTATACAAAACTACCAAAACTAAAAACAAACTATAACAAATAAATTAATACAAAAGAAAACCTAATCTAATATTTAGAGTGTAAGAAACATGAAGATCAATATTAATAAAACCCTCGTGGAAGATTCCCGTTACTTTTATTTAGTCAAAGTGCCATTCAAACATTTCATTTTATTCTGTCCCCCACCGGTGTCAAGCATTTTATCTTGGAATATTTTCACACGACCAGTCTGGTAACTTACTATCTGCTCGTCTTCTTCAAAATTATTGGGCAACCAAATTCCATTTTTCCATTCCTCCAATCATCATATTAACTTTCCCTCTCAACTTCCTAGGAAAGTCTCAATTTTTATAGAAAGTGATGAGAAAATGAATGCAACATTTATATATAATATCAAAAACATACGTACTTTTCCACTCTAGAAGATTCAGAGTTACTTTTCAACACTCATTGACTCATTTCATGTTTTCCTAGATTTTGTCTTTCACAACTGTCAAGCATTTTCTAACACTTACTTTCATTTCTTTTTATAATACTTACTTTCATTTCTTTTTATAATAAGACAATAAAGGGAATGTCTAAATTCCAAACTAAAACCTGAATCTTATCTAGGAGATTTCTTTTTCTTTTTCAAAACTCACCTTTTCTTGGTAAGATTTACCTCTTAGTTTAGGATTTAGCCAATCCCACATCCCTTTATCCTGCCTATTCTATGGTTTTTTCTTAATTTGGCAATTACTCAGCCCATCTCTATTTGCAATTTTAGACCATGGAAAATTGTGTCAGTTCAATGTTTTATTGTTATCATTATTTCACTAATCATTTTCCTCTTCTTTTGCCACCTAGGCTCAAACTAAGCTCAAAATATAAATTTTAAATAATCTTGGGATAGCAATGTAGGATCAATAAGTGACTTTGGAAGTGAGATCAATATTATAGGATTAGTATTCAAGCTCTAAAAATATGATTTAAGATCATGGGGTCAAAGCTTGTAAACCAATAAATAATGGGAATTTTTAGGACTCGTCGTAAAATGGGATACATTATTATATAGGCAAATAAGGAACCATAATAAGGAGATGTAAGAAAATAAAGTGGTAATTTTAGTGTCACCATATGCAAGAACTCAGATTGGATATAAAGTCTAAAAGGTGATTATGTGTCAACTTAGGTGGCGAATGAAGGCAAGAGGAAAATGTCTATAAATTAAATACATGGAAAGAAAACATTAAATTAAATAGGAATGGATAGAAAAATTTAGCTATAAACCATCCCCTAAGACATTTCAAATGGGGAAGACCAAGTGTGGGAAAAAGATAGAAGGTGAAATGTGAATTGAAAATGAATTGACAAAAAAGTTTAGCTATAATCTACCTTGTAAGACATTTCAAATGGGGAAGACCAAGTGTTGGGAAAATATAAAAGTTTAAATGAGCATTAAACTGTAATAAACTAGCATTAAGTTAAAAAAGAATTAAAACAACAAAGTAAATAGGAAAAATTACGAATATAGAAAGGTGAAAATGTGGATATACACCTTACTAATGCTCATAATTCAATGTAGTGTTTTGGGTGTCCCCTTCAACACACAATATGTCGTATCATGATGTGAATCATCTTCTCATAGGCAATAAAATAATTCATCCATTTTGTCAACTCATGTTCCTAATATTGTTCATTTTCTTTAATTCCTTTATAATCCATTCATACTTCTTAGTTTATCATTGTGGTCAAATTTTCAAAATTTGATGCCCCATAACCTTTGTTTCTTTCAACTTATTCATTTTCACACTATGTATGTTGGATACCTTCATAGGATTAGTTTGATCGATTCAATTCAAAAATATGAACTATTTAAAAAAATGACAACATGGAATCCAAAAAAATAAATAAAAATCCTATGACTCTCTAATTAGAAGGACTAAAAAAATATTTTTATATCTACACAAGTATTCCTAAAGTGACAACCTCTAAAATGAGATTCAAATATTTGCTAAATCATGATCAATTGACAAGACTTTGATATAAGTATGCTCAAACAAGACTAAATGTAAGGTATATGATCTCAGAATGATTTTAAAAGTTGAATTCAAATGATTTTAATGTGGATGGAAATGAGAGTGGGTAAAAGTAGATGATTTTCTCTTAGAATTCTTCATATTTATAGATTTTTCCAATGGTAGGCTATAGAGTAAGGATAACCATGGTTTGATGAAGGTTGGATTAATGGATTCAAATATTAGGAAAAGAAGAAAAAATGAGTGGTTGACATTCAAAGCCAATATTAAGAGTGGAGAATGAAGTTTTCTTTGATACGTGTGAGCTAAAATCTCTTTTTCCATTGGTTAATTTGATTTTGACATTTAATGATTGTTGAGGGAAAATGAAAATTACTAATTACCATAATTAATTAAATTAGCCATGTGTAGCATTTAATTTGGTTGGATTTATCTATTTTATATTTATTAAATCAACTACATAGTTTTTTTATTAAGGCTAAACAAGTTTTTTTTACAGGGGACCCTAAATCCCAAGAATTTTACAAAAATTAAATAAGCATAAAATCCTTAAAAGAGAAAAAATATATTTTGGCTAGAAGATACCCATTACGAAAACTAGCCAAACTTGGCTAAAGACAACACTAAAAAAAATCACAAAAAAAATTAACTAACAACCAAATGACAACAACAATGACCAAAATGAACCAACACAAAAAGAAGTAACCTAGGCAACATCTTGGACCTTGTCTTTTAGCTCTTGTTGAATTCCTTTCATCTTCTTAGCAACCTTAATGTTGTTCAGGTCAATCTAAACCTCCTTATTCTATTTATTTTTATTGTTGGAGCGAGTCCATTTTCTAGCTCCAACTTCTTCATTGTCCTTTTCTGGTTCCTCCAAGTCCAACCCTAGTTTGACTTCATTGCCATGTTCCATGACATTCAAAACCTTGCTCGAGTAGTCCATAGATTAGTTGGGGAGTTCCTAACATTTTGATAATACTTCCCTTAGTGATCTTTTCTATTTTTTCTATATTATGTTTGGTTCTTCAATATCCTATCAAATCTTCTACTACTCGATCATAATGTCCTTTAGCCAACTCTTGATCTTAATTTCTTCAATTTTCCCCTCTAGAGCCCAACATTTGAGATTCAAAACTTTGATAGAATGGAAGTACAAATTTTCCAACCTCAAGAGTATAGAGAAATAGCATTGGAAGTCTCCAAGATTCTATGAGGAGGATCAAAAGCTAGATCTTTTATGTCATCTTTTGAAAGTTTTACATTGAGCTCATCATCATCCCCTATCTGAAGCATAGGGATTCTTGCCTTCTTGTTAGGAGTAGTCTAGGTAGTGTATATAGTTGATGTGCAATCCTTTGTATCCTCTTCTTACACAAGGTCAACCCTAATCAATTAGAGACAACTTTCCCTTAGGCTAACCTACCCATTCTAGCTTGCATGCTAGCTTGAAACTTCCTTTTAGGCCTCATTGATGACTTATCTAATCTTGCAAGGGTTGGAGGCTCTTCTTAGGATGTTTTGTAATTATCTTCATTCATTTTCCACAGTCCATCCATTAGATTTCTATACGATCCATTAAAACCAATGAAAAACTCCTATTAGGCCTAATAGCCCTCAATTAGCCCTCCTAATGGACTAAATTTGGATTTATGTAAATCTTTCCTTAAGAAGGTCCCAAAAAAACTACAGATTGAGATACTATTTCCAAATGCCTTCAAGATTATTTAGGTCTTTGGTTTCCAACATCTACCATATGCCCTAACCCAAATTTTGAGGGTTTGCTAGGGTTTACTAGCAATTTAGACAAGTCTATAGTAAAACTAGTCTTGCTCCTTCACTAGGGACTTCCACAACTCCTTGCATCCTTATAGTCTCCATTCAATGCTCTATCTTTCCATAACATCCTCCTATTCAAAATGCTTCACTCTTGCAAGAAATTTGGTTTCCTTGGCTCAATTGCTAGCCAAGTACAACTCTATCTCACCTAGGCTTCCAAGGAAATGGCTTGTACATTTAATTCTTGATCCATCCTTCCTACTACACAATTTTCAAGGCATCTACTAGAATTTCTTAAGGTTTCAACCATGGGGAATTTTGGTAGACACCATTTTTCCAAGTCTTCCCTAGTATTGGTCAGCAAATAGGTTGTTTCCTAAAACATTTATTGTGAACACAAACTAATTGCTAAGAACTTCTACCCAAAATAAGAAGAAAGTATGAAAAATTAAAAAATTATATTCCAATGAAAAAAAATTGATTCAATCTTACATCAATCAAAATCCCATTCTTTCCTTCAATTTGTCATTGATTTCCTTGATTGTTGTATGCATCTGTATAACTCCAAAACTCCCAACCGTACAATAGTGACTTGGATGGCTTTAAAAACTCATTCCCCAACTAAATGAACCAAATCCCACTAATTGGAAACCTCCTTATGCCTTCTAACCACCTTTGCAAATTTTGAAAAAATAAAGATTACAAAATGTGTAAAATTGTCAATGCGTAATTATTTGCAAAATTGACAATTTTTGCATTTTGACACATTAGACTTTGAAAGACTACATATTGAGAATCGAAATCAACCATGGAAGTTATTAAGACCATGTTTTCTCCATTTCCATGTGTAGCTACCACTCTATTCTTATCTATCTCTCTAAGATAACTTTTTGCACTTTTCCCCTAATTGACAATAATGCAACATTACATTTAGTTGTCTATCATACACTACATTGGAGCTTCGCATGCATGAGGAACCCTATACCAAGGACCTCTTAATTCTTCCTAGGTCTTATCAAGATTCCTATTTCTTCCTAGATACCTATCCTAGGTGCTCCTACACCATACTCCCCCAATGAGCTAAAAGTCCTTCTAGGACTTTAAGAGGGAATAAGAGAAAGATCAATGCCATGTCCTTTGAAGTCTCCTTCTACAAACCAAGTGGCTTCACTATCTAGTTTCACCTGCCATTTTACAAGATTCTTCATATAAGTCTTGTTCCTAGTTACCTTATGCACCATAGAACTCAAAATCTTCTTAGCTTGTAACTTTCTTATAGATGGTTTTGGCAAGGTAGCTACAATGTATTGAAGGTTTGTGTCCTCTATTGGAATGGAAGATATAATAGGACCCTTGTAGTTTACCAAATCTACAACATTAAATGTAGTGGATAAGCCCATATTTGTTGGTAGATCAACTTGATATGCATTGGATCCATACTTGGCCAAAATCCTACATGGGGCCACCTTCTTCATCTATAACTTGTTAGATCCTCCTTTGGATAGCCTATGCTTATTAAGGTGAACAATGAAATAGTTCCCAACTACAAATTGAACATATCTCTTCCTTATATCTGCCCATTGCTTCATCATTTTTGTATTCTGCTTCAAGGTTTTCTTGACCATATCATGAACTTCTTTCATGTAAAAAGAAAAGTCTCCAGCCACTCCACTAACTTCTACACCTGCTTCCATTCCTTTAGTTCAAGAATTCATCTATGATACACTCCATAAACCACTTAAAAAGGACTCTTCCTAGTAAACCTATTTATGGTGTCATTCTAGGCATACTCTACTTATGGAATAATGTGGTCCCAACTCTGACCAAGCTCCTTGGTTAAACACCGCAAGAGGTTTCCTAGGCTCATGTTAACCACTTTTGTCTATCCATCCATTTGAGGATGATAGACAAATCCAAATGAGAGGTTTGTCCCCAACTTATGCCATAGAGTCTTCCAAAAATGACTCATCAACTTAGTATCTGTATCAGACACAATACTAAGAGGCAGTCCATGTATCCTTACTACTTCCCTGAAGAAAAAATTAGTAATGGCACATGCATGGTTTTACATGGCACAAAGTGAGCCACTTTGTTGAACCTGTCCATAATGCAGAGCATCCTATAAATCAACCAAACAATTGTATACATGTTGATACCTTTAGCAACCATTAATTAAATTTCATTGTTAGGCATCTCATAAGGAAAAGAAAAACACTTTCCAACACAAGTTTATCAATACTTCACCATTTACATAGTCTAATTTCTATTCCATAGAATATCATTCATAACTTTCATTTCTCATATTTTCTAACAAAACCCTTTAAAGCAATATTTTAGAACTAGGAGTATTAAAACATATCAAAATATTAGTTCAATCCAATACATACTACAAGTTATGGTCTCTATACCAAGATCCATTTTTTCTATCACAAACCAACAACAAAACTTGTAACCCTCCCTAGTTTTAGGATGCCCCACAACAAAGTCCATGCTAAAAAATTCCCAAGTTCTTTGAGGAATGGAAAATGGTTGGTATAGTCTCACATTAGTGGCAACTCCCTTGGCTTTCTAACAAACCATGCAACATTCAACATACCTCTTCAAATCTCTACTTAGGGTAGGCTAGTAGTAGAACCTTTGAACCAAATCCACAATCTTATGAACTCCAAAATTCCCAATCAAAGCATCATTATGCTTCTCTTGAATCAGGTTTTCTTTGATAGATCTCCTTGGGACACATAGATGATTTCCTTTGAACAAGAGGCCTTCCTACAAGGTGAGATTAGAATACTCATGATGGAAATGGTTAGTATAATTAGTACAAACTTGATATGGCTTAGAAAAGTCTAGATTATCAGGATATAGCTCTTTGAAGTTTTCAATTTCCACAATCCTAAAATGCACTTCTTGTACAATCAACAACCTATGGCTAAGTGCATCTACAAGATTTTTGTAATACTTTTTTTTATGTTTAATGGTGAAAGTATAGGCCTAAATATACTCAACCCACTTCATGTGCTTTTGACTCATCTTATCTTGGGAATTTAGAAATCTTAAGGCATGATTGTTTAAATACACAACAAATTCTTTAGGCAATAGGTAATGCCTCCATTTCCTCAAGGCTTGGACCAAAGCATACATCTGAAGGTTATAGGAAGAATAATTCCTCTTGGTTTCATTCAACTTCTCACTATGGAATGCAAATGGTTTACTCTCTTGGCTAAGGAATACTCCAATGAAAAGGTTATTGGCATCACATTCAATAGCATACAACTTCTCAATGCTAGGTAAGACCAAAATTGGTTGAGTGATAGTTTATTCTTTCAAAAATTCAAAGTTCCAAGTGGTTTGTTTAGTCCATTTGAACCTGGCTCTAATCCCACCTTTAATGGTCTCCAACAAGGGTGCACAAATATGACCAAAAAACTTAATGGAATTTCTTGGGATTGGGAATCTGTACCTAATTTTTATCTTTTTAATTGCCCTTGAATCTGTACACATTCTCCAAACTTACCTCCCTTACTTGACACCAAAATAGTTGGAACTACACATGGGCTCACACTTTTCCTTATCTATCCATGATCTAGAAATTCTTGTACGTACTTGTTTATTTCCTCACGAGTATGTGTAGGATCATGGTGTACCAAAAAGTGGTGATCTGAAAAATATGTATTTTTGAAATGCCTCAAAGGATTTCAAAATCTATTCCAACTTTTTCCAACCCATCCTATTACTAAATTAAAATAATTGATACCTTTATAAAACCTACTATATCTTTTTATACCAACCCTATATGTTCAACTTAAAAAATGTCTGAAAAATGTGTTTTTGGACTATTCTTGTGTGTTTTTTACTTCAAACATGTAGGTGATGACTTTGTTTTCACCAAACTTTGCTGAAATGGAAAGGGTTTCTTAAGAATGTTCCTAGCTTTCCATAAATGTAAGGTTTGTCAAATTATGAGTTTAGTAATTAATTATTACTTATTTTGTAATAGAGTTACATATAAAGTGCTGATTGACACACTTCTTGAGAAATAACTATAATTTGCAAATGATACAACATTTTTGAAATTCAAAAGATGCATCACATTCTATGCTTCAAACTACTATCATGAAAAAAAATTTAAAAAATTGTAGAGTTCAAAATTAGTTAAGGTGACTAGACATGAGAGTTTTTTATTCCAAAAATACTAAAGTAGAAAATTCATAATTACTTTATTTAGAATATAAATACCCATGAATATGTGTCACATCTAGGCATGAGTATACTTATTCTATCTGGAATATTATTTAAAAGAATATTATCATTTTATTTTGATTAAGGTGGTTAGACATACATCTACTTCTTATTTTTGTCCTAATTTTTTTGTGCTATTGCATTAAAATTCAAAATTTTGACTAATGGTTTATTTATTTATTTTAATTTTTTAGATAGGGCCTAGTAGTTTAGAAAATAAATATTCAATTACCTATGGATTATTTTCTCTCAATTTTTTAATTAAAATTTTATGATAATTAGAAAATTGCACATCAAGTTGACATAACCCTGATTTGCTAATTTTTTATTGCCACTTATGAGCATAGTTTAGTTGACCATGATCCTATACATACCCTCATGTTTACTAGGTGTCATATTATAGGCTACTTTATTAAGCAAAGCTACTCCATGGATGAAATCTATTTGATAGTTGTTAGCTCTCTTAGGTGGAAATGTTGGTTTCCCATCACTTACAGTGTCATCAAACTTATTTAGTAGGTCATGCACTTCCTTAGGCATCTATGATCTTATTGTTCTTTGTGCATTATCTAGCATGAAAATAACAATATACCCTATACTTTCCCCTTCCTTCATGATTTTTAGGAATTCTTTCTCATCTACCATTAGGACATTAGGTTCCACCAATTGGTTTCTTTCTCCCTCTAACAAATATTGAATGGTATAAGAATCTTCTCCTTTCTTGAACTTGGAAACATTCTTCTTGCCATCATAGTGGGCTTCTCTATCATATTGCCATGCCTAACCTAAAAGGAGATTGCATATATCAATTGGTAGTATATCACAAAGAACTTTATCATTATACCTACCAATATTAAAGTGAACCCATGTTTGTTCCTTTACCTCTACATGCTAACCCTTTTTTAGCCATGTGACTCTATAAGGACTATTATGAAGGACTCTTTTATGTTTTAATTTTACTATTGCTTTTTTTGAAATTATGTCGTTAGTAGACCCAGAGTCAATGATAGCTTTACATACCTTGTTTTGCAGCTTGAATTTGACCCTAATTGGGGCTCTTTTTGGACTTGGGTCCTCCTTCATGGTTTCCCTTCTGAGTGTTCTTCTGAGCACCATATTTTTAGCTTCTTCTAAGTCAAGTGGGAGATCAGTTGCCTTCTTGCTACCACCCTCTTCCTAAGCATAAGCTTCCTTTCTTTCTCTTGAGGTAGAAGCCTTCTCTGGACACCTATAGGAGGGATACCCTAGTTGGTTACAGTTGTAACACTTCATGGTGGAAAAGTAAGGAGGTCCTTTGCCTTGACTATTATTTCTACCCCTAAAGCTATTGTTATCTCTACCTCTTTGGTTAAATCCACCTCTTGGACAGCTTGAACCACTTGGTTCATTTGGTTTACCATCCCCTTGGGGTCTAGTTGATTGGTATCTTCCACCACCAAAGTTATCTCTCTAATTGCTTTGGTCTCTTCCTTTGCCTCTACTTCTATTGTTGAAGTCTTGTTTCTTCTTCAACTTCTCCTCTACCTTAACTGCTAGATGGTTACACTTTTGTACAATTTTAGGACTCCACAACTAAAGTTCCTCTTGGATGTTCTACCTCAAGCCATTAATATACTTGGCTATCTTGATGCTTTTAGCCTCATGGACCTTGAATCTTAGGAAAAGTTTCTAAAACTCTTTAGTATAACTTGCCCCATTATTTCCTCTTTATTTGAGATTCTTCCTCTTGGTATGTAATTGCACTTCAAAATATCTAGGAAGGTAGGTTTGTTGAATTTGGCTTACCATAGTCTTCAAGTTTGCATAAGGTTTTTTTTCCCTCTTTCACTCATTCATCTTGAGTGAACTTCCACCATGTGAGAGACACTCCTCTCATCCTTGCCTTTTCTACTTTCACCTTTTGAGCTTCCACCACATTCTCACTCTCAAAATAGTTTTCCATGCCTTTCAAAAATTCTAAGACATGGTTTGTATCCAAATTTCCACTAAAAAGAAGTACTCCTTCTGAGGCTTCTTGATTCAATACCTTGATTTCTCTAAGAAATTTTTCTTTTACTATTTTAGGATTAGGTGTGGGCTCCTCCTATTGATCGGACTACTACATCTTCTTGCTATGTTTTTCCTACTAGTTAAACTTATTGGTCACTACTTCAATCTTGAGAGCTGCTATCTCAAGTGTTGTCTCCAAGATTGTTATCTTAGGCTTCAACTCTAAGTTTTACTCATCCTACTCTTGAACCTTCTTAGCCAACTCTACATTTGTTACCATGGTGGTTCCTATGGAGGATTCCCCTTTATAGTTACGCATTTACTTATGTCTCCCAAATATTTTTTTTTGTGATACCAATTTGGTAGGAGTAGTCTAGGGTAGTGTAGATAGTTGATATGAAATCCTTTATATACCCTTCTTACACAAGATAAAGCCTAATCAATTAGATAGAACATTCCCTCAGAAGTTAACCTATCCATTCAAGCTTGCATACTAGCTTGAAACTTGCTTTTAGGCCTACTTGATGACTTATTTGATCTTGTAAGGGTTGGAAGCTCTTCTTAAGGTGTCTTGGTCTTCTTTCCATCCATCTAACACAATTCATCCATTGTATTTCTATACAATCCATTCAAACCAATGAGAAACTCGTATTAGGCCTAATAGCCCTTAATTAGCCCTCCTAATAGACTAAGTTTGGATTTGTATACATCTTTCCTTAAGAAGGTCCCAAAAAAACTTCAGATTGAGATACCCTTTTCAAAGGCCTTCAAGATTCTTGAGGTCTAAAGTTCCCAACAACATCTACCACATACCCTAACCCAATTTTTGAGGTTTTGTTAGGGTTTACTAGCAATTTAGACTCGTTAGAAATAAAACTACTCTTTCTCCTTCACTAGGGACTTATATCACTCCTTCTTGCATCCATAGAGTCTCAATTCAATTATTTATCATTCCATAACACCCTTCCTATTCAAAATTCTTCACCCTTGCAAGAAATTTGGTTTCCTTGGCTCAATTTCTAGCCAAGTACAACTTTGTCTCGCTTAGGGCTTCCAAGGGAATAGATTGGAAATTCAACATTTTCCCCATCCTTCTTACTCCATGTTGTGTAAGGTTTATACTATATTTTATCAAGGTTTTAGAGAGTTTCAACAATTGGGAATTCTAATAGATGCCATTTTACCAAGTCAACCCGAGTACAAGCTAACGAACAAGCAGTTTCCTAAAACATTTATTGTGAACACAAATTGATTGCTAAGAACTTCTAACCAAAACAAGAAATAATTATATAAAATTCAAAAACAATATTCCAATGCAAAAGAACTGATTCAATCTTAGGTGAATCAAAATCCCATTATTTCCTTCAAACTATCATTCATTTCCTTGTTTGTTTATTCATCCATACAACTCCAAAACATCCAACAGTACAATAGTGATTTGGGGGGATTTAAAAACTTATTTCCTAACTAACTGAACCAAATCCCACTCATTGGTAACTACCTTGTGCCTTCTAACCACCTTTGTAACTTTTGACAAGAAAAAAATGCAAAAAGTGAAAAATTTTCAATGTGCAATTTTTGCAAAATTGACAATTTAGAGATTTAAAGACTACATCTCAAGGATTCAAATAGACTATGGAAGTTATTTAGACCATGTTTTGGCCATTTCTGTGCCTAACTACCCTTCTATGCTTATCTAGCCCTATAAGACAACTTTTTGCACCTTTTTCTCTAATTGACAACAATGCAACATTACATCTAGTTGCCTATCATGCACTACATTGATGCTCCACATGAATGAGGAACCCTATACCAATGACCTCTTTATTCATCATAGGTCTTATGAAGACTCTTATTTCTTTCTAATGATCTATCCTAGTTGATCCTTTACCACTTAATCATTTTTCTCTTCTCCAAGAAATCTTTACCCATTTTCTTAGATTGACATTAAAAACCATTTGTTTCAACACCTGTAAGTGAAATGAAAACATCATGGTCAATGGAATAATTATAGTAGACCATCATGATGGATTCTCTTGGTTCTTGATCATTCTCATTTTTCTTCTATAGATCTTTATCTTTTTCTTGGTAACAGGGGTTGACAGGGAACTAATATCTTCATAGTTGATTTTGTCATCTTTACCTTTGTCAACCAAGGAAATAAAATCATTATGAATTGAAACCTAAAATTTCAAATACTCCATTCCACTACTAAAAAATATTTCTATTGATTCATAAGTTTCTTTTTTGTTGAAAACATCTATTTCCATATCCACTTTCCCTTTCTCCTCATTTCCCTCTTTCTCACCTTCATAATCATTATATTATCTAAAATCAAATCCTAATTTATATTAGGTTTCTTTTTCTTATTGGAACTAGAAATATTATTCCTAGTATCCCTCAAAATTCTTATACACTTCCTCAATTTCTCCCTCATTTCTAAAAATTTAGCACTTTTATCAACAATTTTCTTTAGGATTGGATCATAAACAAACCTTTTCACATAGGTATGAATCAACCTCATTAAAATCTAATGCATAATAGGTTTATTAGAGTTAGACCTCATTGCATTGATACTAAGAGATAGTGAATAAAGTAGATAAAAATGGAAACCTTCCCTTTTCTTTTATCTAAAATAGTTTAATTACACAAAATTGTAAGTATGGGCCTTGCCATATCTCTCATCTAATGTAATATACTCTATTGGCATAATGAACACTCAATGCCATAATAAATTAATGAAAGATGTAACCAAAATTCCCCCCTCCCCATTAATAAGATGACCATTTGAATCCTAAGGAAATTTATTAACTACTAGTTATGAATACATAAGATCATGGAAGAAAATCTTACCTTGTGCACTAATCCCTATAATTTCTGCCATTACTGTAGTTTCAAGCTTCATATTTCTCTGTCCAAGATCAATCTTACCATTGATGAATACTTCTATCACATTTGGTTTCACAAGTTTCAATTTTTTCATAATGGCATAAACCTTTCCTCAACCACTTTGTACCAAACTTATTTTTCATTTCTCTAGTTCTTACAATTATTGGGTTCCCTTTTACTCATGTTACCACCAATTCTCACAAGTTGTAGAGTTGAATACTTATAAAGAAATTAAGTTTGAGAAATACATCAACAAGAAAAGAAAGTAGAAAAATAACCAGTAAATTGTATGGCTTAATAATTGTTGCACAACTCCAGCTCAAGAATATTTAAAAATAATTACACTTCATTTGCTAGAAATCTTCCATCCTATACATTATTACATATAATATTTCCACATTTACTAGATGTCTTTTCATATTTAATAAGAACTTTGTTTTCATTATTTACATTGTCCTCATGACTCCAAAGATTGGAAGTTCTCTTAGTAACCATCACATTAGGAAATGAGCCAAAAATTCTGTTCACTTCACTATACAAATGAGAAATATTAAATTTCCTAAAATTATTAAGAAGGCCTTTAAATTTATTAATAATATTATCAATATTCCACAATGGGGTAAAATCTTTAGTTAGACAATTGAGAATATTTAGGGAATCCTCTTCAATCCAAAATACCTTAGGTCTTAAAATTCCTTGACATCTTGAAATTCAACTAATAGATTTTTTTGTTATTTTTAGAGTCTATTTAATCTGAGTGGATTAAACTTAAGTTATTAATATAAATATTCAATTAAAAAATTTGACTTTGATTAATTGATTTAGGGTCTCTAAATGCCCATCTTTGAATTGATGTTGAAATGCACTAGTTTAAAGAATTTTTGATGTTTAATTCACTCTTATCTAATTCAAACTTGACTACCAATGTTATTGATGATTGATTTTTTGATTACATTATTTAATGGTATAATACCTCAATATGATGTCTTGATTCTAGTCGAAAAAACTAGCTAAAATGCCCCATCGACGATCTTAAATTTTTATGTCTAAAGCCCTTGATTTGAAAATGTTCTTTGATTCAATCGATTTCATTATTTTTTATGTAATGATAGATTTTGCATTATGATGATAGTATGTATGCCTCATTAGGAAATGGATAAAAATGACATTGAGTAGTTTGGATGATTATTGGAATTTTTTTCCCAATATAATTTGGATTTGAAAGATAATCACCCTATTTAAAATGATTTTCATGACAAAAACTTTGATTGATAAAAGTTTATTTATTCTTGAAATAGGTTGATGATATTTTGACATCTTTTCATATTAGTAAAATTATTTGGTTGTCGTTGTGTTGATGCCAATCTAATAGGATATTTGATGTTCCTTTTCCTCATGATCTAGATGAATCAAAGTTGATGCACTCAAAATGAGAAAGTAGATGATAGTATAAATTGATAGACTAATGTTTGACAATTAATTGGATGGTTTGATTGATTGATCCTTTCTTTAATAGGCATGGTAAGGTATTTTTAATAATACATGATTAATTTGACAATCTCATGATACATAATCATGGACTAATAGAAAATAAGTGTTATCCACAAGTCCAAGAGAAAATAAATGTACATGTAAAAGATGGATTTAGGTTTCCCTTGGTTGATCATATTTATAGTGATGATATGATTGATATAGCATTGATAGTTTTATGAATTAAACATTTGA
Organism: Cupressus sempervirens; assembly: GCA_028749045.1. Classification (NCBI taxonomy): domain Eukaryota; kingdom Viridiplantae; phylum Streptophyta; class Pinopsida; order Cupressales; family Cupressaceae; genus Cupressus; species Cupressus sempervirens. Next base: position 105,080,827 of record CM053790.1, on the reverse strand, counting down.
TGACATTAATTAGTGGTGCAAGGACACCTAGGCTATCACTAGGACCTTGGAGCAATTATAAAGACAAAGAAGGCATTGGGGAAACAAGAGGAATCAATTATAGCCTATTCAATCCTATAATGGTTTTTCATTGTAATGATGTCAATGTATTGTCCAATTGTTTAAATGGTCCTATAAGGACCATTGGACCTATAAGTTGTAGTAGGTAGGATAATAAAAAAATGGGGTCAAACACCCTCAAAATATGTTAGGGACTTAGGAGGAGCCAAAATATCATGGATTTTTGAAGTTGGATATTAGTCAGAATTGAAAAAAAACAAATTTATAAATTTGAATTAAAAACCCAATGTTTATTTCCTAGTTTGGAGAAAAAACTTGTTTTAGGCCTTGTCAAGCATTTCTAATTGCCAAAATAATTTGCAATTGGTTGGAGGATTTGTATTTCATGTTATAAATCCTATAAAAGATATGAAAATGTATCTTGAGACATGGAAGATAACTTTGAATTCAAATTGGGGTAAAGCTTATTAATAAAGACAATCAATTTCTACAAATACTTGGTATATATGTGATTATTTAACAATTTCTCAAAGTAGAAGTTGAATTGTGATGATCAATAAGTAACTATTTCGTCCATCTAAAAATTGGTGGATTATTTAGAAGAATATTTCTTTGTTTTTCCAACAACTTATTCCTAATCAAGTTTAGGAAATTATTTAATTTTTAGCAGATTACTAGTACTCTGATGGGTTTGATGGTCATTCCATAGATGTTAAATCTAATATATATGAGATTATATTACTTAGGTGTATATTATACAGTAGTAACATTTCTATGCATAGATAAACTGGAGAGTATTGGTGATCACAACATTTAGTGTTGGTAAAGGGAATGAATGTGCTTGGTAATGTATAAATGTAGATGATCTACCTGAAGGAGGACCATATTTTATGTTTGAAATAGGGATATGATGTTTTTTTGATCTTTTATAAACTTATTTTAAGTTAGAGATGTTAGAAATGTTTTAGAATAACTAAGAGGGGAGGGGTGAATTAGTTATTCAAGGTCCAAATGTCCTATTCAAATTTTTCAGTAAGTGTGATGAGCCCATTCAACCATTTATTCATCAAATCTTTAACTTATCTAATCAATAGGATACTGTAAATCAACATGCAAGCATAACACATAAGAAATCAACACATGACATAGTGATTTATGTGGAAACCCAATTTGGGAAAAACCACTAATAACATGTTACTCAATTCTCACTCTTTTGAAGTGATGCCCTATGAAAGGCCTACCCTATTAAAGGCTTACAACATAGTATCAAATGTGACCTTGTTAGAGGATTTATCCACCCTATTAGAAGTGGGCCTCGTTAAAGGACTTTAGAACATTCACTTGGCATGTCACCCTGTCAAAGGATTTACAAATGCCTGTTAGGCCAACCTAAGTCCATAGAATTTTTAGATCTAATAAAATTTCTATTTAGTATTAGAAAATCTTGACTTGAATACAACATATAACTTATCTTGCAGATCTTAGATCACTTCTCAACTGATACCATTGCTTGGCCTTTAATTTCTGCAATTCTGATATCTTACCCTCCTTTCAATCTTTGTCTCCATGAGTTTCCATACTCAATATACCAATGCAATTATATCTTCATGACCACTCATAAAAGTAGAGCCTTTGTGCTCTTCCTTCTAAATGTCTCCTCCTTGACACCCTTTCAACCAGTTTGTGGACTTGGCTCTTCAATAGCAATAGTATCAGTAGCTTATTGCTTCTTGGTCTATGAATCCTTAAATAGAAGTCTTAGAGTTCCTTTTCTTGCTTGATTCTTCCATTCTTTAATTTCAATTTGCATGGATTAGGTAGGATTCATTGCATCAAACCCATATTATGTTTCCTCTAGAAAATTCTTGAATAATCCTTTAGAATTTGCCCAAAAATGGTTGACATAGGATTCTGTGCCACAAGTTCATCATCCTTATCTTCCAACTTGTTCATGCAATTCAATGCAACCACTATGTCTGCTCAGATTTGGTGAATCTTCATCACTCGAAATAATGCAGTAGCTCAACACTATGGAAATACTAGTGCTCGACACATACTATGTTACTCGACATCCTTTGCATTTTTCTTGATGCTCAGCACCTGAAGATCACTCGGCACCAACTAAGAATTTTTTGATGCTCGACACCTAATCTTCACTTAGCACCTGAAGATCACTCAAAACACACTAGGATTTCCTGTTACTCAATTTTATCTGAGAATTTGTTCAGCTTCAACTAACTTGCTTGGCATCCACTAATAATATGAGTTTAAGCTTTGCAAACAATCTTGTTAGAACTTCTTCCATCAATGCTTCTAAGTGTGACCAGGCTCTATATCTTTAAGTATGTCATCAATACATCATTTAACCAATATCTTAACTGATCCTTGCACTTCATTACAATATAATAACTCAACCTTTCCCTTAGCTGCTCTTGTTAAATCTTGTTGATCAAATCCTCTTCATTAATTAACTAAGTGATTGTACTTGGATCTTATAAGAAAATGCCATTTCTACAAGTAGCAAGTTTGAAATGAATGACAAAATAATGATTGAAAACTTTCTTTTCCTTCTTTCAACAATTTCCCTCTTTGAATTTCGATAATGAGCTTTTAAATTAGATTTCCAAAAATCTCCCTCTTTGGCATTGATGGAAATCCAAAACTGATCAACCATCAAACTAAACTATTCAACCATGAGCTTACTAGGTTAGAATAGTAAGTCAAATACCAAAAAGTAAGTTGTAACTACATATTTCCTTCTATTATTCTGATTGCTTCATTTCTGCTTCTCCCTCTCATTTCTACTTCTATTCTTTGTTATTGTATACTTGTTCTTTGACTTTCTCCCTCTATATTGCTTATCTTTTTTTGTTCTTCTAATCAAACTCTAATTATTTCTATCAACTTCTCCCTCTATATTCTTCGATCATTTTTAAACATATTCTCCCTCTTTTCTAATTCTTTATCTTTAGTTGTCTACTTCTCCCTCTTTGATAGCAATGCCAAAGACATATTATAATTTTTAATATGAAAGTGTAGCTTTTGTAGGCTCATTCAATTTCTTCCTCTATCACCTTGCTTGTGACTGATTTGGAATTTCAGCACTTTTGCTTCTTCAGGCATAAATCCTGAAGTAAACATCCTCTGCATCAATGTGTAAAATCTTCAATATTCAGCTTATTTGATACATGGCATACTTGCTTGTACTTCAAGTAGCCTTGGCTAGGGGTATTACCCATAACTTACCTCTAAGATACTCAAAAGCATCTTTAGGTAGTGCTTTTTTGAAGATATCAGCAATCTATTCTTTTGAGCTAACATATTCCATCTTCACTTGTTTGTCTTCCACCAACTCTCTTACATATTGATACTTGATTGCAATATGCTTGGTTTTAGCATGCATTACTGGATTCTTTGATATATTAATAGCACTTGTATTATTACAATAAAGTATCACAGGCTCAGTTACTTCTTCCTTCATACCTTGTAGAAAATGTTTGATCTATACAATATTGGTGTAGTTTATAGCAGCTACCATATATTCAGCTTCAGCTTTGCTTTTTACTGGTCCACATAATCAACCTTTTTCCTAAGATAAGTGCTCCTCCACTGGTGCTTTTTCTATCATCAATGTTACCTCCCCAATCTACATTAGTGTAGGCTCTTAGTTCAAAATTTTCACTCCTCTTGTAGTACAAACCAAAGTCATCAGTTCCTTTCAGGTATCTCAATATTCTCTTCACTTCCATTTAGTGATTTTCTCTTGGATTTGCAAAAAATTTGGCCACTATTCCAATAGCTAATGCAATGTCTGGTCTACTATGTACACCATATTTTAGCTTTCCAATCATTGACCTATATAGTGTCTAATTTACTTCAGTAGATTCATCATTCTTGAATAGCTTAAGGCACATTGCCATTGGTGTGCTAACTAGTTTTGATTCATCCAACCCAAATGTTTTGAGTACCTCCCTGATGTATTTAGATTGGATCACAAATATACCATGCTTCAATTGATGTAATTTTAATCCAACAAAGAATTTGATTTCTTCAAACATTGACATTTCAAATTCATGCTTCATTTGATCAGAAAAATCTTTACATAAAACATCTTTTTCTCCAAATATTATATAATCAACAAAAATTTTTGATATCAAAATGTGTTTTGCTTCTTCATCTTTGATGTACAATTTGTTGTTGTCATTTGTTCTCTTAAATCCAATCTTCACAAGATATTTGTGCAAACTTTCATACCATCCTCTAGGTGCTTGCTTCAATCCATAAAGTGCTTTGTGTAGGTTGCAGACCATGTCCATGTTCTTCTCATCTATAAATCCCTCTGGTTGTTCTATGTAGACTTCCTCTTCTAGTATACCATTCAAAAAAGTAAACTTTACATCCATTTGGTACACTTTGAAACCTTTGTATGCAGCATATGCAAGTAATGTTCTTACTTCTTCCATTCTTGCAATAGGGGCAAATGTTTCCCCATAATCCAATCCTTCTTGTGCATAGCCTTTGCAAACTAGTCTAGCTTTGTTTCTTGTTATCTCTCCATTCTCATCAAGTTTGTTTCTAAACACCCATTTGGTTCCAATCACATTGTTATTAGCTAGTCTAGGAACTAGAGACCATGTTTTATTCTTATCAATCTAATCTATTTCTTCTTCCATGGCTTTATACCATTCATCATTTTGTAGTGCATCTTTCACTATTTTGGGTTCAACCTTGCTTAGTAGACATGATTCATTTCTCAGTCTATTCCTTGTCATTGGTCTGGCATCCTTGTCAGCAATGATTTGATCTACAGGGTGATGTCTTCTCACATACTTGGATAATCTTGGTTATGCCCTTCTTTCAATGTTTGATCCTTCAACTTCAGAGTGATTTTGTTCTTCTTCATCTGGTACTTCATCATTCCTTTCATGTGTACTAGTTTCATAATCAAAATCTGTATTTTGTACATTCTATAGCTTGACTTTTGAATGTAGCTTGGCATTCATAGGTTGAGACTCAACAGATATTGAAGTTTGTTGCTGAATTGCAACTTGATTTGCAGCATTGTCTTCAATTGTCATTCCTTCATAGAAGTATACAAAGGATATATAATCTTCTGATTGCTTGGACTCATCAATTTTGACTTATGCATGCTCATCATAGTTTACATTTGCACTCTCCACAATCTTGTTAGTGTTAGTATTCAAACACTTGTATGCTTTGCTTCTAGTGGAGTATCCAAGAAATATGCCTTCATCACTCTTTACATCAAACTCTCCATTTCTAGTATCTTTTAGAATATAGCATTTACATCCAAAAAAATTGAAATTTTTAACATTGGGTGAGTGACCATACCATAATTCAAAGGATGTTGCATTTGTACCTTTCTGGACTTGAACTCTATTCAGTGTGTAGACTGCAATACTTACAGCTTCTCTCCAGTATTTGAGTGCAACATTTTTCTCCATCATTAAGGTTCTAGCACAATCAATCACTAACCTATTCCTCCTTTCAACAATACCATTCTATGGTGGAGTTATTGTTCCTGATGTCTATCTTTTGATGCCTTTGTCATTGAAAAATATTTCAAATTCACTTGATATGAACTCACCTCCTCTATCTAACTTTAGGTATTTTAGGTTCTTTCCTGTTCCCTTCTCAACTCTAGCCAAAAACCACTTGAACATTTAAAAAGAATCATATTTTTGCTTCAAGAACATAGCAGTCATCATCCTAGAATAGTCATCTACAAATAGCATTATGTATATGTCTCCTAGGTAGCTTTGTACTTCTATTGGACCGCATAAGTCTGTATGGACTAACTCTAGTACTTCTTTGGAAGTGTATGTTTTTCTTTGGAAACTAGACTTAGTCATCTTCGCTAGTTGACATTGTTTGCACATTGTGTTTTTAGGTTTCTTCAACTTGGGCAACCCTTTGACTTTCTTCTTCTTACTGATGTTAATCAGATTATCAAAGTTAACATGAAAACCTTTTATGACACAACCACACATCATTAAGTTTAACAAAAAGACATGTTTCATCTTCCATATCTAGGTAAAATGGATTACTCCTAGTTTTTTCACCTTTTCCTATTAGATTTCCAAAAATGTCATAGATCTTAGCAATTTTGTTTCCAAATTCAACTTTGCGACCTACATTGCCTAACTGTGATACACTCAACAAGTTGTAGTTCAATCCTTCAACATAGTATGCATTATCACATGAAATTTTCTCTATGAGTTTAATAGAACCTTTTCCTTTGATTTGGCATGGGACATCATTACCAAAGCTAACACTATTTCTATCATATTAAGTAAAGGTAATGAACCTACTCTTATCTCCTGTCATGTAATGTGAGCATCTATTGTCTATGATCCACTTGTCATTCTTGTTCACACAGGTAAGCAATGATGTTGCTCCATCTTCTTTGTTTGATTCATTCTTCATGGCCACATAGACTACTTCATCATCATTCTCATCAAAATCTTCTTCAACAATGTAGTATCTCTTGCCTTTCTCTTGGTAATCTTTGCTATCATCTTCTCTCTTATTAAAGTACTTGTTTCCTTCTTTGTAGTTCTTCTTCTGTGGACATCTTGCTGCAATATGACCTACTTCATTATAGTTGAAACATATGATAGGGAGCTTAACCTTGAATTTACCTTTGCCTCTATGGAATCTCCTAGCCAGTAATGCTTTTAACTGTTCCACATCTTCCTCATCTATGCTACTATTACTGAATGCATGTTTTCCTTTTCTTCTTTTCTTGTTTGATGTTTCTTCCTCAGTGTCTTTCATTGTCATCTTGGCCTTGAAAGTAGATTCAAGGTTCTCAGGTCTGTAGTTATCAAAATTGGATAGCTCAAATTAAATAAGTCTTCCCACTATTCCTTCAAAGGTTAGTGTGTTCCCTTGTACACATCTTAGCTCTTGGATGGCTAAAACTCTAATAGCATAGATAGGTAGTAGAGTTCTCAAGTATTTGCTAATGGTTATTTCTTCTTCCAATTGACCACCTAGACTCTTTATTGCACTTACTACTTATTTCATTCTCACAACATACTGAGCAACATTTTCACCTTCCTCCATTTTCATGTCATTAAACCTTCCTCTTAGGCTTTCTCTTTTTACTTTCTGGACATTCTAATCTCCTCCATAGATTTTTGATAAGGTTTTCCACATCTTGAATGCAATGTCACAATCTTTGATGTCATTATATTCTACATAGTTAAGTGTAGAGACAATTTTCAGCATTGCTTGGTTGTGCTCCTTTTTTTTCAAATCATCTACATTCAGAGGTCCTACTGGAGTTACATGTTCTATTCCAATTGAGGTTTGTGCATAGTCACCTATTGATCTAAGGTGCAATTTCATTAGACTTTTCCATGCAACAAAGTTGTCTTTGTTGAGCTTAGGAACTTCTCTCTTGGACATCTTGAACTTTCTACTTCTAGTACCTTGAAACTAAATCACCAGATGGCTCTGATACCAATTGTTAGAAATGTTTTAGAGTAACTTGGGGGGAGGGGGTGAATTAGTTATTCAAGGTACGAATGTCCTATTCAAATTTTTTACTAAGTGTGATGAGCCCATTCAACCATTTATTCATCCAAACTTTAACTTATCTAATTAGTAGGTTATTGTAAATCAACATGCAAGCATAACACATAAGAAATCAACACATGAAAAAGTGATTTACATGGAAACCCAATTTGAGAAAAATTACTAGTAACATGCTACTCAATTCTCATTCTTCTGAAGTGATGCCCTGTGAAAGGCCTGCCCTGTTAAAGGCTTAGAACACACTATCAAATATGACCTTTTCAAAGGATTTATCCACCTTGTTAGAAGTGGGCCTGGTTAAAGGACTTTAGAACATTCACTTGGAATGTCACCTTGTCAAAGGATTTACAAATGGTTGTTAGGCCAACCTAAGTCCATAAGATTTTTAGATCTAATACAATTTCTATAGATTATTAGAAAATCTTGACTAGACTACAACATACAACTTATCTTGCAGATCTCAGATCACTTCTTAGCTCATACCATTGTCTATCCTTTAATCTCTACAATTCTGATAGCTTGCCCTCCTTTCAAGCTTTGTCTTCATGAGTTTCCATACGTGATATACCAATGCAATCATATCTTCGTGACCACTTATAAAAGTAGAGCCTCTGTGCTCTTCCTTCTCCTAAATGTCTCCTCCTTGACACCCTTTCAACCACTTTGCAAACTTGGCTCTTCAACAGCAACAAGATCAGTAGCTCATTGCTTCTTGGTCTATGACTCCTTAAATAGAAGTCTTCGAGTTCCTTTTCCCACTGAATTATTCCATTCTTTACTTTCAATTCCCATGGATTAGGTAGGATTCATTGCATCTAACCCATATTGTGTTTCCTCTAGAAACTTCTTGAATAATCCTTTAGAATTCACCCAAAAATGGTTTACATAGGATTCTATGCCAACAACTCATCATCCTTATCTTCCAACTTGTTCACAAAATTCAATGTAACCACTATGTTCGGTCAGATTTGGAAAATCTTCATCACATGAAATAATGCAGTAGCTCGACACTATTGAAATACTAGTGCTCAACACATACTGTGTTACTTGGTACCCTTTGCATTTTTCCTAATGCTCGACACCTAAAGATCACTCAGCACCAAGAATTTTTTGATGCTCAGCACCCAATTTTCACTCGGCACCTGAAGATCACTCAACACACACTACGATTTCTTATTACTCAGCTTCATCTGAGAATTTGCTCAGCTTCAACTAACTTGCTCAACATCCACTAATGATCTTAGTTTAAGCTTTTCAAACAACCTTGTTACAACTTCTTCCATCAATGCTTCTAAGTGTGACTAGCCTTTGTATCTTTAAGTATGTCATCAATACATCATTTAACAAATGTCTTAACTAATCATTACACTTAATTACAACATCATAACTGAACCTTTCCCTTAGCTGCTCTTGTTACATCTTGTTGATCAAATCCTCTTCATCAATCAACTAAGTGATAGTACTTGGATCATATAAGAAAATGACATTCCTACAAGTAGCAGGTTTGACATCAATGAGAAAACAATGATTGAAAACATTATTTTCCTTCTTTCAACAATCTCCCTCTTTGATCTTCAATAATGAGCTTTTTGATTAGATTTCCAACAAGAGAACCTTCGGGAGATGATAGATTGAGAGGTCCTACTTTTGGGAGGGTTTCAAACCAAATTTGAACATTTCATAGAAAATGGGTGACTAGGTCAAAATTGGCTATGATTTGGCTAATTGGAGACATGTTAAGACTCTTTTTTAAGGTTTTAGGGATTGCAATCAAGGATTTCAAACACTTTCTTAACAAAAGTGGCCTATTTGAGGCCATAAATCTATCAAATTCCCATTTTGGGATGGTTGATCCAAAACATGTTGCGATAAACTTTGGATATGTTGAAATATAAGAAAAAAAGTATTTAACATTTATTTTGGTTTTGGAAGTTTTTGGGAAATATATTGTAAAAATAATTTATTGCACTTGTTAGAGGCCTAATTGGGCAACTAGACCTAATAGGCAGTGGTATTTGGAATTTATTTATAATTGAACATTTGGGGTTTCAAAAACTAGTTGTTTGGGTTGGATAGAATTATTGGAGATTTTAGGAACCCTTAGGGCTCATAGAGTAAGATTAAAACAAGGTTTGGGCTATTGGAGCTTTATGGTTGCATTGTAGATAATTTGAGAACAAGACAATATTTGGTGCAATTTTAAGAATTTTTTACATAGCCTTAATTGGGACTTCATTCACCACCCTATCTTCTACACAAGGTGGTATCGCATAACAATAAATTATATATTTTGAGAGAGTGGATGTTTCATTAGGCTTTATATGATGTGGATATTCATTGCTAGCTGAAGTTTTCCAACCTAGTCATTAGAGAAAGAAAAAAAATACAAGACTACAATAATACTAAGATGGCTTATATACAAATATTGGATCAAGCTACAAAGATAGACATATAATCTTCATTATTTCTAGATCAAATCATAAAGATAGTGTAATATAACAAACCAAATAGACTATTTGATGCTTAGAACATAGAAAATAACCCATCTAGAATAGGAAACACACAAATAGAAAGGAAATATTTTTGGGTGATGCAAGATTTTTGATGACCCCAAGATGCTCCTACATCAAGTATTAAAATTTCTGATAGTTTGCAATGGTGATGATACTTTGTCATTTGTGCTATTATTGGATTTGATAGTAGATAATAAATATGTGCAACACAAATATTCAACCTATATATTTTCTTCTAGATTTCTATAGGTTTTTTCTTCATAATTTGAAACCAGAAAAGTCACTCAAAAAAATGTGTTTTTAAAATGTCCTTGTGTTTCCACACTTTGACTATTTAGTTGTTGACAATTTTATCCAAAATTGATGAAACAAAAAGGGTTTCTTGATGATATTATCATCTTTCCACCATATAAATTTTTCCAAGTTTTGAGTTTGATAAAAATGTCCTTATTTATGTTTTCAATGAATTACATGTAAAGACAAGTTGAATGAAAAATGATAATAAATTTTTAATGGTATAACATTTATTAAATCTAGAAAACATGGGTCATATTCCATGTTTTATATACTATAAAAGGAGTCTCAATACCAACTCAAATAAGCTCACCATCACAAAATAATAAATCAAAATTAATCTGCTATTGAAATCACTATCACCAATAATCCACAATATAATTTAAATTATATAATAGCCAACAAGTAGTTTCACTAAATCACATATACATAAATATACAAGTCCTCCTTTTTTCATATTTGCAATCATGTTATGTATAACTCATACATTTAGTCCCACATCAACAAATAGAACTATTGCTCTCATATATTTCCCTATTATAATGACTAGACCAACCTGATGAAATTTGATATATGAATCACCAGAGCATTCCTACTATTCCAAGGAATAAAATATGGACCACCTTGTTCAATACAATTTGTCTCTCTGATATCAACACATTACACCCTTGCAAAGATCCATAGTGCCAAAAAATAGTACATATATGTTAGTATGTAAATATATTAACTGAAGAACAATTACCACTTCTAAAATAGAACAAGGACCAAAAAAGATCAAACTATACTATCATGCCCAAAATACGAGGGCAAAACACACATAATTTTTTTAAATTTTTTTGACCAATAATAATTAAATTGAATAATTAATTTAAGCAGTCCAATTTCCATTTATTAAGGGATTTATCACCTTATTCTACTCTTAATATATTTTAAACATGTGGATACCCATTTAAATAAATGTTGATCCAAAAATTTCGAATACATTTGAAATAGAAAGAACTTACAAATGAAAGTACATTACATCGATAATCAAACTTTACTTAAAAACTTATTCTAGTAATAATATTATTTAAAACTATAATGCATCTATATTTTATGGCCTTTACTATTCTAAAACTTCCTAGAATAAGATATCACTAACTCTCGATTAAAAATAAATAGCCACTTTTCATGAAACTTGAAATTTTTTTTATTTTTATACGGACTAAGTACACTGACCAACTTTTTTTTTTTTGACGTCAAATATACCAACTTCTCTAACATTTAATAATTCAAAAACATATATAACAACTATTTCAAAACTTTAGTATACAAACTTCCGTTAAAGATAATGAAACTAATTAATATTTGACTACACTTTTAAAATCTATCACCTATACTCACCTACATAAAATAATATCCAAAGCTAACATTTTATTTTAATACTAAAGTTAACTAAAATGTAAACTAAATTAAATTTAAAACTAACCTAATTTAATATGTTTATTGTAACAAATTAATTAAACTAATATTAATATAATAAAAAAACTTAAAAATAAGTAAAACAAACTAAACTAATATTAATATAGTAACAAAATTTATAATGCTAACTAAATTTTAAAAATATATATTTAAAACTCAAACTAGCTAAACCCTTAACACTTACCTTATACTAACATATTAATAAAATAAAATACTAACCTAAACTTACACACTAACAACTAAATACACTATCAAACTACCTAACCATCCTCCCAAGCTCACATAAGCTCTTTTTCACATGGAGGGAATGTTGCCCAATAAAAAATCTTGTCCCCTCACATTTCATAATGCTCCATGCCTCCCAAAACCAAAAAAAGTGTAGGCTAAGGAAAGAGTTTAAAACATTTTAAAATATAAAATCTACACACATCAAAATTTGCTCCTTCCTTGCTTTGGCATCTCACGTGGTCCAAAGGAGTTGGAAGGAAATCCCATGGGAAAGCAAAAAGGTAAGTGGAAAGGAGTTTGAAATCCTACCACCAATTAATGCTTTGTCCCCCCTCCAATTTGACTTGCAAGGAAATAAATGTCAGACATGTCAGCCCAAATTAATTGGCTTAGGATGGAGAAATAAGTTAGTAGAGATTTATTGTTATAAAGTTTTGTAGTTGAGATGAACATAATAGAATAGGATAGGATTTTTTTTTGAAAATAGATATTTGTTTTATTTTTATATTTTATTCATTATTCTTCTTTAATTTAAATTGAAACATATATTATGTATTTGAGATAATTTAAAGAATCTTTTAAGATCCTCTGTTCCAAGAGAAGATTTAAATACTTTCTCATACAAATTCCAGAACTATTTTTGCTCTTGGAGTGTATTATTTTTTTTTGTCCATATTTTCTCTGAGTGTTAAATTTCTAAAGTAATTTCATCTTTGACATAGGAAAATATATATACTTTTTCTTTTCTTTTCTCATAGATTTAAGCCACTATGTCTAATATACCCAAGGCAATATTATTGAGTTTCTTTCTAATGTTGATTTTATTTATTCAGTTCAAAAGTTATGTTTTAATCAAATACATAGGATAACTTGGCTTCCTAAGTATTATACAAATGCAATAAAGCCCAAATCAAGCATCAAATTTTCTTTAACATTCCTTGAATCTTAAATTGTATAACGAGATATCGTCATTCTATCAAATTAATTTAAACTAAATAAGTATGATTACCAAACATGGGAATGTAGCAGTAAGTTAAAAATGTCATCACACCTAATGTCAAATACACAATGCAAAAATTGAAAATATGAAAATCTCATAAGAACGATATCACTTCAATAATATTTTTATTGACAACCTGATTCAAAGGCTTAGCTGGGAAAGAATCAGAAAGAAAACTCGACATCGTTACCATTACAACAAAGTGATAAATACAATTTTCATAGGATTTCAATCCTGAATTTTCAATAATCAAATAATTTCCTTCATGTCCCTCATCAAGGGTTCCATATCATTTTCTGCAATACATTGCTAAGATCGTGGAGAGAACAGAATCTGATCAAATGTCAAACAAGCATGACCAAGAGACAAAATAAAACATGCATATTCATACTAGGTTTTCACAACAGGATTCACAATGAATTAAAAATAGGGAAAGGTGGATTTTTCCAATAGGAGATGTTAGACACAACACCGAAATAGATGCCCAATCGGGGCTATAAACCAAGAACTTCCATTCTTCCATTCTTACATGCCAAAACTCATACGTGCTTTGTGCTGACAGGTAGGGGCCCATAACACCCTACCCTCTCTCCCTCTTCTCATCCTGAGAAGAGACTCTACACTGTTGGAGTCCAACTAAAAGGACCTTTCCCGAAATTGGCCACTTCTGCCCTATCCAAGGGTGAGTAATGCGAAAACACCCATACAAGAAAACTTCAAAATTCAAACCTAAACATGAAAGAAAAGCATTCAAAAAACAAGGTTTCAATCCTTCCCAACATACCCAACATACATACAAGTATACAAATAACATCACAATAGCATAAGCATGAAACAAGCATGAAGAAATTGACAAGGGAGATGAAGAACTCCTACCTTCACAAGGAGGTAATGGAAAATGACCAAATTGAGAAGAGCTTTCCCTTCCTTCCTTCAATCTTCCAAGACTCCTCTCTAAAAGTAGAGATTGGGTAACAACCAAAACTACTCTAAGAAGGGCCTCTAAATAATATCCAAACTCAACCACCAAAAAGGGAAATAACTTCGACCACTCACCTAAAAATGTAGAAGTTTCTAACTCAACCAATCCTAAGGTTAACCACTAAGTGGAGTTGAGGTTATGCAACTCATGGTAACCACTTTCAATTTTCGTACAAAAGCAAAAATAGACTTTTTGAGTGACCTCAAAAGTCAACAAAAGGGGCTTAGGGAGTGGAAAATGCCCCCAACCCATACCCATACCCCTTGGGTATAAAGATTTCATGTTTAAAGGCTTTAGGAAATGATTAGGAACAAAACAAAAGCTAGGAATAATTTAGTACTATCAAACAACTCCAAAATGTAGATTAAGCACTGATCCAGATTAGGGGTGACTAAACTTGATTAAAACAAATTAGCAAAAATGACACTAACTTAGTCTGACTTAGGTCCAAAGGTTACACAGATAACCCTAACTAGCATGCTGGAATGTATATGCAATTCACAACTGTCAAGTGACACTATAAGAACATAGTTACAAACATTAACATTTGCTGACCACGAAAAGATACATCCATACATCTCATAGTACAATAAGATACAAACAACATGGTTTCCAAAAATGGCACATAGGGATTAGTTTCATTCGTTCGTTAGGTCTCATGGCTAAGATATCCTGCACACTCATTGCAAACATCAGTAGCCCCATAAAATCACATGCACATATGTATATACGTATCAGGAAATCACATAAATTAACACATACATCTTTCAAATCAATTAGGGTTTCTCTTGTCCTACTCATATTCTTAATCATTACAATTTCATAATCAATGTGTTAATCCTACATTTACAAGATGAATGAGACCTACATTAACTTTTTTAAATGTAAATCTTATAGCACATAATCAATAGAGCATTTTGACCAAAACACCAAAACATCCAATCGTCAGTCATGAATAAGATACATTGACATTGATGATAATAATTAAGTATAAAAATAAAATGATAGCATCAAATTCACATTATAACAATATATGCCTAAATATGACAATGAAAGTATCATTTCATAAGAATCACTAGAAAGAAAGAGTGTACAACATCGATAAAGTTATATATGCACTAGAAATTAAGGTGAGTAGGTCCTAAATTACAAGTTGACTTGAAAAGTACCTAGGCAATTAAGATTCAATCTAAAATGTCTAGAATACTCAAGAAATATGGGAGAGAAAGGAGTTTAAAATTACTCAATTGGAGAGGAGTGCGGATAATTCAATGACTCTTTTCTCAAAATTTATGATAAATGTTATAGTTGCAAGCTTAACATACACATAATTAAAGTGAAGTTAAAATGAGGAGTGTAGGATGGTGGAAAAATGTAGATGATTTTTTTAAATGGTGTCCATTTTGTTTACTACCACTTGGCTACCATATCCATTTGATTTGGTACAAAAAATTGTTTTCATGGTGTTCCAACTTTGGTATACATCAACACACCAAAATATATTGAAATCATTACCTAGAACATCTACATGTCATATAAATTGGATAATATCACCAAAATTGATTAAAAAATATAGATTATTATAGGTCAATTGATAATTGACTACTAACAAGAAAAAAATATTATAGCCCACATGGAACCCCATGTGGACTCATAAAGTTTGGGTGTTAACTTATTAACTCCCCTCACCTACTTAGAATTTTGTTTATGTGGAAATTATTAATCAATCTTAATTTCCTATCTTTCATCATATATTAACAAGAATTCATAGTGTTGATCCCTTTATCATGGAAACCTATATCCTACTACCTACTCTAAAATCTTGCATTGTTTCTAAAGCTATTTGTGTTCCCAATGCCATCTTTTCTTTCTTTTCTTGGGGTAATGAATTTATAATTATCATGTGAGGAATACATACAAAAAGTAATTTCAAATTAATTTGAGAACTTTTTTGGCTCACTTCGAGAGCATTAGGTAATCCATTTTTAGGCATTCTTCACTAATTTGGGATGCAAAATACAAGGAATTTTCTTTCCTGCATATAGTTTGATAACATCAATCGAGCAAGAAGATGGATATCCAAAATATATAGATTAATTTAATGTACCTTTCGTCTTCTAAATAAATATGTTGGTTTGGGAAGTCTTTAATTTTTTTGATGGATTACCCCATTTGTCGATATAAATGGTCATGAATTGATCTACCTATATCAAATAAAGGTATATTTGTTTGGTATGCCTATTTTGTCTCCTAGGAGAGTGGAAGAAGAAAAAGTAAAATAAGATGATGGTTGGTTTATCCTACATACTCCACAAAATCTAACTAATTTATGGGGTTATGAGGATAACCAAGACCCACCTCCCTCACTTGATACTTTTATTGTAGCCTAAAGAAGTTGTTACTATCTTTTAATGTATAGTTTTACTTTTTGGCCTTAAGGCCATGTGGACATATGTTATGTGACATCACATCTCGTGAATTAATAGAAAAAAATTATTCATAAAAAAATTAGTGTAAATTAAATTAACTTTAACAACACTAATTAAATATTTAGATTAACACAAACAATTATACAATAAAAAAAGACCTAGCACAATTCTTCTCTTATTTGATTAAAGACTGGGATAAACATGCTTACAAGATCATTGGATTTTCCTAGCCTCATAGTCAATTCCCATATTGTCACAACTAATTTTTTCACAAACTAAATAAATCAATAATCTCGGTGCCATATGAGTTTTCTAAAAAATGTTCTTCTCTATTTATGTATATATGTAAACATATGTATACATATATATATAATCATATGTATACATATATAGGGTATGTATAGGATCATGGTCAAACAAACCATGCCCTTAAGTGGCAATGAAAAATTAGTGAATTAATGTTATGTTAACTGGACGTGCAATTTTAAACTTGTTTTGAAATTTCAATCAAAAATTTGTTAGAAAAGAATCTATAGGAAATTGAATATAGTTTTTGAACTACTAGGCCTTATCTAAGTAAAGAAAAAATTGATTGGTCATAATTTTGAATTTTAATGCAATAGTAGAAAATTTTTAGGATTAAAATAAGAAGTAGGTGTATGTTTGAACACCTTAATCAAAATTAAATGATAATATTTTTAAAATAAGATTCTAGATATAAGAAATAGACTGATGCTTGGATTTGACACATATTTTTGGGTATTTTAATTCCAAAGAAATAATTAACTATGAATTTTATACTATATTATTTTAAGAATTAAAAAAATCTCATGTCTAACTACCTTAACTAATTCAAAAATTTACAAAATTTAAAATTTCTTTTATTTTCCTTATAGTAGGAGAGGTATTTAATGTGACATATATTTTGGATTTCAAAAATGTTTTGTTGTTTGAAATTTATATTTATTTTTCAATCAGTGTGTCAATCAACACTTTATGCATAACTCCATTAGAAAGTGAATAATAATTACTTATTGAACTCATAATTTGATAGCCATTAAATTAATGAAAAAATAAGAACATTCTTAAGAAACCCTTTTAATTTCATCAAATTTTGGCAAAAAAAAATCTTTAGACACATGTTTGAAGTAAAAAAACACATTAGAACAAGCCAAAAACATGTTTTTGGGTCATTTTTTAAGCTAACCATGTAGGGTTAGTATCCAAAGAAATACTAGGCATTATATAGGTACTAATATTTTGGTTTGGTGTCAGGATGGGAGGGAAAAAGTCCATAATATATTTTGAAATGCTTTGAGGCATTTCAAAACTACATATTTTTAGATTGCATCTTTTCAGCACACCATGATCCTACATGTGTGTGTGTGTGTGTGTGTGTGTGTGCATGCGCGCACGCACTTGCATGCATGTGCACATATACACACATGTGTATATAAACACACCCATAAATAAATAGATGTGTGTGTGTGTGTGTGTGTGTGTGTGTGTGTGTGTGTGTGTGTGTGTGTGTGTGAACCACTATTCTTTTTGCTACTAAAAGTCCTTTAATCTTAGGCTTTGTTTAAGCTTTTTTGACTACCAGACCAAATGTTTCTCACATTATAATGAAAATGAATGGGGAGATTGGCTCACCATGCCCAGTACCTCCTGATATGTTGAGAAAACCTTTGGGGGTACCATTAAGTAGTAATTTTTTTTTTGAGGTTGATATGTAATTTAATATCAAATTTATCCATTAGTGTGAAAATTTGAATGCTTCTAGAGTTTTACATAGGAATCTCTAGTTGACCTTATCATAGGCTTTTGAATGTCTAATTTTATTAACATATATGCCTCTTTTTTTATTTGCACACAGTGTATTAGTATCTATATTGTTATTATTTGGATTGATTGATTGGACCAAAGCCTATTTGTGCTTTTGGGATTAATTTGGTCAACACCATTCTTAGTATAATTTCTAGAGCTTTGGTTGAGACTTTTTATATGGTATTGCATAAAGTCATTGGTCAAAAATCTTTCGGATTTTCATTGACCTTTTTTGGGGGATAAGAGAGATAAATTTGTTGTTTATTTTCGCTAAGAGGGATCCTAAGTTTCTGCTAGCTTCAATTGTAGATTAGAGATCCTCTCTAGAATGTCACAACATTTCTAAAAGAAGAAGGCTTAGAACCCATTAGGGCCCAAGGATTTGTCAAGATTAAGGCTAAAAAGAGCTTCTTTGATTTCTTCAATTGAAAAGGCCATATTTAGGAATTTATTATCTTCATTTGTAATTAGCTTTGGGATTGTGTTTAGCATATTGTTTTGTGCTAAATTAGGTTAGAGATCTCATAATTGTTTAAATTTTTCATGAAACAATTTATGAAGACTTCTGAAATTTGAGATCAATTCTCTACTATTTCATTTGAGTTTTTTTAATTTTTGATATCTTTTTGATATCTTGTTTAGTTAGAGTGTTGTAATGGAATAATTTTGTGTTGTAGTCTCCTTCTAGTAGCCATGTTTCTCTATATTTTTGTCTCCAAAATATTTCTTCTTTTGTGAGGTTAATTTCTTATTTGGTTTATAAGTTTTTCTAATTTAGATATCTATTATTACGCATTCTATTTTTACTACTTTGGTAAGATTTTTAAGATTTTCTTCTATCTATAGTTTCTATTTAATTATTAGTTATTGAAGTGATTTTTATTCCATTTTAATATTTTTCTATGATTATTTTTAATTTGGATATGAAGGTGAACATTCTCAATATTTCAACCTTTGTTTCTTTCCACAAATGCTTTATGTTTTCCATTAAGTTGTTGTCTAGGAACCACATTTTTCACATTTGAAAGGGTTCCAAGCTGGTTTCTACTATTCTTTGAATTTTACATTAACTAGGAGGTGGTTTGAACTTGCTCTTGGTAGAATCATTGATTCGATGGAGTATTTGAAGGTTCTTAACTCTTCTTTGAAGATGAATTTATCTAGTCTTTTTGTTATTTGGCCGAAATATTTCCTTCTAGTGTGTCATTTATATATTCCATTTGTTGGTGGAATATCAATACGATTATCTTTGAGGAACATTCTTTGAAAGCTACCATTGTTTGTGAAATCATTTGAACGCCTCCACTCTTTTCTCGTAGTTAAAGTATTGCATTAAAATATTCTCATATCTAGAAGTTTTTCGTTTGTTGAGTGTTCATAAAAAAACTTATTTCATTCCATAGAGAATTTTTTGAGAAGTTAATACTAGACCATATACATTTATTATGGAAAATTGACTATCATTTTAAAAGTTTGTGATCCTCCCCCCATCCAGTTCTTGTTTTCTATTAATGTGTTGTAGTCAATTTTTCTAGGGTCCCATATTATACCCAATCCTCCTGAGTTCCCATACAATTCAACCATATCTACATTCCAAAATCCTATCTTTTTACAAAACATTTCCCATTCTTCTTTTCTTAATTTGATTTCTTGGATCAAGATGATTTCTGATTCAAATAAGGTTAAGTTGCACTTTAGTAAGTTCTTTTTTCTAGGGGAATTTAGTCCCTTAAAATTACACATGGTCATCTTAATTATTCTGTGGAAAGGCTCTTCCCCTTCCCAAATTTCAATATTTCTTGAATATTTTTCTAGTTTCTTGCATTCCCTATTGTTGATCTTAATTCGACTAAGGTTTTCTTGCCTCTTTTCTTTTTTATCTTTCGACTTCTTCAGGCTCCAATTCCTCCCATGTTAGTTTCTATTCTTGGGTTATTTAAATTATGAAATTCTATTTGAGAACTTTCTAACATTAGATCTATTTTCATTTCTTCTTTCTCAATCCCTTGTATTATATAGTTCCTGATGTCTTTTTCATTTACTTAGGAATGTGTTTCTTTTGTCATCATTACTTCATCGCTAAGGGAGTCTATCACTCCAAATTCTTCCCAATGTTCTATAGCTTCTTTATCAATTCCTAAGTTACTACTTTGATTTTCCTTCTTTTCATGATCTATTCCTTCACCTACATGTTCTTGATCATTTTCTATCTAATTTTATGATTTTAATTATATCTCTTTTGATTTTTCTTCTTTATTCCTCTTTGTTTCTTTTTCTTGTTCCTTTCCTCTCTTTCTTCTTCTAGGCTATCTCTTCTACATCAACTTGTTCGAGTGTGTTTATAAATGTTTCAATTTCTAGAGGAATAAGAATGGTTTCTTTAGCTTCTAGTGATTCCTTATCCTTGTTCTTTTTGGAAGATTTAGAAGAGGCAAAAGGGGTCTTTCCCATCTGCTAGAGTTTGCTAGAATTTGCATGGTTTCCTTTCTTTTGGTCTCATTCTTATTATTAAATGTTTTTCCATTGCTCTGATGATACTAGTTGGATATCAACCCAATTTTCTATTTTGGGAGGAGATATTTCTTTATTTTGATGTGTCCTTGTGTTACTTCTTGGTTTTCATTTTTCTTTTGCTTTGTTACTTTTTGTATCTTTCCTTTGTTTCTTTCGTATCTATTTTACTTCTTTTCTTTTGTCTCTCTTGTTGTAATCCAAATCTTCAATTTTTTTATTTTTCTTGATGCTATCTCTTTATTTGATTCACTATTCTCCTTCCTTTATTTTTTTCTCTAATTTTTTCTTTTTGCTTGATTGATTTTCCTTATATGTGTTGTTATTTACACTTTTCTAATTTTTGTGCCACTCCCTCTCTTTGTGGTTTTTGTGTTCTTCTTCTAGTATTGCAAGGTATTTTTGAGGACCACTCTTCATTAGTAGATTTTCATGCATTAGTTTTATGAGGCCTTTCACAGTTCCCATAATTCTTCTTTTGTCTTATTGTAATGTGTACATGTCTCTTATTGAGACCATTTTCTATCTCATTGATCTTTTATAATTCTTCCTCCTCTTTATCAATCTATTGATAATTGTTTATATTTGTCTTTGTCACTTGGTTTTCTAATTGCTCTATTTCTAAGGTGTCTTCATTGTCTTTAATGTGATCCCAAATTTCTCCTTCTTCTTGATCTACACTTGATAGCTTGTCTGACAACTTTTATAGATTATTCTCTATATGTTTTCTTATTATTTCTAATGGTATACTTTTGAAGATCTGATTTTTTTTCTTACCTATTTTCTTCAATTTTGTTTTCTCTCTAGATTATTTGTCCAGGAAAGATATATTTTAGATTTGAGGTTCTATTCAAATAGATGAAATTTTCTAATTTATTTTCTCTATAGGATTCTAGATGAAGTATCTTTTGAATTTTTTTTTCATATTTTGCATATTTTAGGTTGTAGATTGATCGAGTAGTTATAATTTTTATTTTTTCTGGTTTATTCTTTATAGGCTTCATATTGATTAGAATTTTTATTCTATTAGAGGATTTTTAATTTTCTTCTAGCTCTATAAGATTTCCTATTGCTGATCCAATTTTTTTTTTTTTTTTAAAAAGAGGGGTAAACGCTTTGACCTAGAGCTATGAACCAGTGAAGCCACAAATGGGGGACCTCATTCCCATGAGATTTGAACCTTGATGGCAAGGAGAACAACACAACAACTTAACCATCACAACATGCCACTATTGGCATTGCTGATCCAATTTTCTAGAGAGTGTGAAAAATAATTAATTCTATAGGAATTTCTTTAATTCCAATCTGAATGGGTATTTCCATATTGTTGATACTATTTTCATTGAAGTCGAGAATCTATTGGAAGAAAACTATGAAATATCTTTTATAAAAACACAAATATACAGACAAGAGTTTTTTTTATCTCTTTGATTTCATAATGTAAATAAAGTAATTGATTTGAAAGGGGGAGGATACTTACCTATTCACCATAGAAGTCATATATCATATTTGAAAGGTCTATGTCATTTTCTTTGGACCCATTTCATAAAATAAAGACAACAAAACTTTCACATTCAACCCATTTTCTTTCAAAGTGCTAATTTTGTATAATTAGTGTATTCCTAACTTTATTTATACTTATGGGTTGATCTCCTATTATTTTTCTATGTATAAGGTTTAGATCTTGAGATTGGGTTAGGGTTGGGGATTTAGGGCTAAGAGGGAGTCCGACTGAGGGGGTAGTTCATTATGGAAGTGTTTTTTTCATTTCAAGATTATGGTCGATTCTAGGATTTGCATCTAAAGGAATATTGTTGGCCTTTGATAACTTGATAGGTCATTGATCTGAAGGGTCATTTTGGGAAAGAGCATAGTTATGCATTTTGAAGGTGAACTATATTGATCTAGATTCATCTATTTTTTCATTCTACCTTCAAATATGTGTTAATTTTGCCGAGGAAGCTATTTTTGGAAGAGTTTTCATTCTCAATTTTATCCTCATTGTTAGTACTAATCCTATTTTAGTACTCTCTAGGGGGGTTACTTCTTCGATATACATTCTGATTTGTAGTCTTGGAGGATTGGGGGTGTTTATGTTGGAAATATAAGAGGAGTAACTAAGAGGAGAGGGGTGAGTTAGTTGCAGAAATATAAAGTAGTAAGAAAATAACATGGACACATGAGATATGAAGATTTAATGTGGAAAACCAATTTGGGAAAAACTCCAATGCAACTAGATACAACTTTTCACTATTCTAAAGTGAGCCATGTTAGGAGACAACCCTGATAAAGGTTACAAAAAAAACTATTAGGAGTGACCCTATTAAAGGATTTGAATCACCCTGTTAGAAGTGGCCTTGTTACAGGTCTTAACACACTTCAATCTAGAAATTCCACCTTGTTAGAGGATTTAAAAAATGACTGTTAAGTCAAATCTGTTAAGAGATTTCTTCACTGTTACAATTATTAGAGAGTAACAATGATTGAATTGATTAATAAAGAAATTGATTGAAGATTCATATCACTATTTTGGTTTATCCCCTAGATCCTTCCTAATCAGAATATTCTTTGTAGCTCCTTAGATGTTCTACCCTTAATCATATTTCCTTCTTTATTCATATCTTCTTCTCTTTTTTAACTTCCCTATTTCAACGCATAACTTATCTTTCATATATATGCAACCCAATGTCAAGTTGGCTTGAATATGTTTACAAATAAAAAATAACATCCACTAAGTTGGTTTACATCAACCAAACAATAAACAAGATTATTCTATTGTAGGTTTGTTGAGACTGAAACTGGGTCACTTGGTTACCACTGAGTTTCTTGGTAACTGACTTGCTTGGATTACACTGAACACATTCAGTAACTAACCTAACTCGATTTACTCATGAATCCTTCAAAAAAAAACCTAGCTGATTTTACACTTGATCACTGAACTTGGCTTGTTCTAACCTTTTTCTCGGCTGATATTGGAGTCTACTGAGCTTAATTACAACTAGTAGTGCTCAGTTAGAGTATAACATTTGTGTAACATCAATAACAATATATAATTGAATAATTGTTATGAACAATTTATGTCTAGGTCTTTGTTGTTCTATGCATATTTTGTGAAAGCGAAAAATAATTCTTATTGAGCTATAGATGGTCTAGTTTTGTCCATGGATGCGATCTTTTTGCCTTGATCTGGGGCAATTTTCTACACTTCTCTTTTTTTTTGTGAGATTAGAAAGGACATTAAACCTTTTGAACATCCATAGATCACTTATTATTGCATTTTATTTTATTTTTGCAAAAAATTTTTTTAAAAATTTATCTTTCTTACTTCCAAATTCACATTTATCAGAGCCACTTTTAAATTCAAATTGGATTTTGTTCTCATACTATAAATTTTATTATTCAATCCAAACTAAATGTAATCTTGTTTTAAGGAAGCATATTATAAATTATTCAATGTTCTTATTTCACTTAAATAACAATATAGTGGTTGTGATTAAAATTGTTCTTTATCATTTCTGATTTACTTATGGTATTTTGAGTAAGTTGATTTCTTTTGGACTAATAGCTATTAGGAATTGATGAATAACTATTTTTAGAGAATGGTTTTTTTTTTTTGTATTTTTTTTTTTTTTTTTTGTGTTAACATACTATATTTTAAATAATGAATTTATTTTATTTGTTAGAAAAGATATTTATTTAATTAGCATTTTAAAAATAATAATGATTAGAAATAATAGAAAACAAATTATTAAATGCTAATTATTTTGGTTATCCCATCAATTTTAAGATCGTTTCTAGTTTAGTATAATTTTGATTTCATAAACTAAATGTTATAGCTAAGAAGTAAAATAGATCATTCTATGTTTGTTATCACGAAACATATTATAACATATGTATATTATTGTGAGTTAATTGCACTATGATGTATTTTATTTCAATTATTATCACTATATTATCCATGTGTTGATATGGAATAGATTCTATACAAGGGTAGTAAATGGCAATTTTTATTTTTTGGGAATACAAATACAATAAATAGTTGATTTAAAAAAAAAATATCGTAGATAATGTTTTACACAATTTCATTATTTCTCCTCATTTTTCTTATTTAGACTCCCTTTTTGTCATGTTGGGTATCTCTCATATTAGGAAATATTCTAGGGAAACTTAATAGCTTTGTGGTAGGGTGGAAAAATGCTCCTACAATATTCTTGCCCCATTTTATTTTTTCGAACAACTATTTGGAGGTCTTGTTAGGATGGTCATCATATTCAAAACATTAGAGTATTCCTTGTAACTAATTGATGGTCTCATGGTTTGATATTCAAGTTAGTTAATTGATGAAACTTGATAAAACTATCATTTATAAATTTAGATATTGTTTGTTTATTTTCTTTTATCATACTTATATTTCATTCATTAAATTTAATAGAATATATTATTGTTGACTAATCAAAACACGTTAACCACTTTTTCATATTTTATGATAATAATTGATGTCACTCTTTTTTGTAAATCAAAGACTTATATATCATATCCTTCTCAAGTCATAGAGGAACTTAACATCATCACTATGTTCTTAGGTGGCAATGTCTAAACTCTAAATTAAAACACATATCTTACCAAGGAGTCACTTAGCCTTTTTTTTCAAACTTCTTCTTTATATGCTATGTTTTAGTTTAGGTTTTAGCCAATACCTTATTAGATCGTCAAATATGCTTAATGTATTAATTATTAATAGCTAACATAATGTTTCTACATAGCCATTGACATAATCCTAATTTCCTCAAGATAGCCTCTGATGTAATAGCATATTTGTTTGGATGCGGCTATTCTCCCTGCAAATGCAGTTTTGTACAGTTGACCAATTTACAAAAAATAAAAAAAAATTATGGATTTTCGTGATCATTTCAACATTTGTTATTCATGATCTGCATAGTTTGTAGTAAAAAATAACCAAAAATTTAAGAAAAAAAATTCATGAATCTGGAAAAAAAAGATTTGACTTTATTTTGTATTTGGTACATTTTATTTGGAGATCAGACTGTCCCTATTTCTTTTGGGTTGTGTACTTTGCTATGGTGTGATAATTGAGATTTTTGGTCATATTGGGTCTGTGCTCTCATGCTCTTGTTGTGACAACTCAGTCTATATCGTGATGCTATGGTTCTTATAAACGAGCTTTTGGGTCATTTATGCTTTAGGAAGGAATACAGGTAACTATTAAAAAATATTATGATGAGCAACAAGCTTTAAATTGATCCAAAACCGAATCAATCACACAAAAGTTATTCAAATCTGATAGAGACTGACAGAAAAAGCAATGTTCTCTATGCGTTTTATTTTCTGTGATACCCTAATCGCTATGGTTAGTGGACGGCTATAAACTTGACAAATGGATGCATAATTAAAAGGCATGCAAAGAGACCGATCGAGTCTGATTTTATATTTTGATACCATAAATGATAGATTCCATACACACTTTAAAGATGAAAATTCATTGAAGATGGCATCGTCGCCATGTTCTGAGGTCCGAGAATAGGTTCACAAACTAAATTATTGATAGCTGGCGTGATCCTGATGTTTGATGCTCTGGTGGTCTACCTATATTCTGATTCTCTAGTCTACATTTGTTGTTGACAAATGAGCTTTAGGATAGCATTATAACTAACGCTTGCACCTTTGAAAGGTGCAAGGGTTAAGCTCATAGTCAAAATATACTACCATGTTTTTCATTATAATTAATTTTGGAAATTTTAGTCAAAATATTTTATTGAAGACTTATATTTCTTATTAGTACTTATCATGAGGCATAGTACTATTATAATCACTTTTGTATATCTAGTTATTAATATTTCTTATTTCTACCAATAAGAATCAATTGTTTAATATTTTACAAAGGATAGATGCATATTTCTTATATTGATAAATAGATAAAAATAATTTAGAGTAATCTTATTGGATAAAACATTTGGGGTCTTATACATGGATTTTCCACAACCATTATGCCTCTTTAAATTGTTTAAATAGCTTTTTAAGGGCATGATCCAATATTTGTAGATGTTAGCTTCTATAATATTTCACTTGGTATAAATAAACACAAATTTTTTTGAATGAATTGATTTTTATTAGATAGGTGTGAAATAAGTAAAATGATTTTTTGATAAAAACATTTCAATGTTTGTCATATGTTTACTTTTTCTAACAATTTCAAATTAATTTTTTTACATTATGATTATTTCAAATTAAAATTCTAAAAGAAATAAATTATAATTAATATTTATTAAAAATTATTATAATCATAATTATTTAAAACTATTGTAAAAATATTTATAATTAATTAAAATATATTTATTAATATTTAAAACTTAGATAATAACTGTTATTAAAGATTATAAATATGTTAGGAATGTTAATATGTTATTTATGTAAAATTAATATATTTGTTATTTATAATGAATATATAATAAAATTATGAATAAATTTATGTAAAAAATTTAAACAATTAATTGAAAGGCAACTACTAAGTTACTAGTTACTATGTGAAACTTTTTGGAATCAGTCATTGTTTCTAATAGTATGATTATGAATATTATCACTTTAAAATAGATTATTATATTTTATTCATATTTCAATTTTAATATATTCTTTAATACCACTAAATTTTTTGATAACTTTAATATGGTCCTATATTCTATATTATTATGTAAAAATATGTACCTTTAAAGTTTTAATTTAATGGAAAAGGTCTATTCATCAAAAAAGAAAATACAATTACTAATGTTCATTTTTACTTAATAGTTTTTTAAGAATAATTTTCTTAACTAATCAATTCATTATTGTTACAATAAGCACTAGCCACTAGGTGACACTTGTTATTTTGTGCAGTTGAAAATATCATAATTTGTTTAAGTACAATATAATGTAGGTGAGATTCCTCCACTTTCATATAATTTCATGAGGATTACTTTGTAGTTTGGAGTATTTCCCAAAGGTGAAAGTGGGTAGGATATGAAACTCATCCATTGATTTAACTCTAGACATAGTTGTAAAAGCCAGACCTTGTCTTTAAGTTGTGTAAATATCCACATTTTATTTTGTAGCATAAACCTGTAGGATTTATACATAGTGATAGTCAAGACATGAGGATTGGAAGTTGTCTCTGACTTTTTGAAATTATAGCTACTATTGGTAACTATTTAGATTCTTCATGGTTCCAACCATAATAGTTCATACATGGGGGTATTTGATGGCCTGCAACCTAGTCTATAAATGATATATGAATCTCACCAATAGCTCAATTAAAACATCTTGTTTCTATCTAAATGTTCAGTGTATTTATCTATCATGTCATATATCTTTACAATTTTATCCCTTCATTTCTCTCTCTTACATGTAGTGCCTGCCCTCATTTACATTTTTCTAGATACATTGTTGCTATCATGGTTGAACTCTGTTAGACTAGTTTTATGTTGATGGTTACTAGCATTATTTTTGAGACTATCATATATTGTGTTATGGATTCAGTGATATATGATGAGATTACTTAGACTCGACATTCCATGTATGCATGATGATTATTCTATTATTTTTGGTTATCGATGATGATTAGTTAGATGGTTCATTATCACATGTGTTTTCTTATGGATACTTACCCCATACTTGCATGTGTATGGTGTGCATGTTTGTTTCTTCTGTATGGCATTTTTGATGTGGTTAAGGAAGGCAGTCATAGACACCTGCTAGTAAGAATCTACATGATGTACCACTTCTTGCCATTCCCTGTTTAGCTTAGCATATATATATATATAGTATGTAAATGCATGGATTTTATGCAGGTTGCAGGTACCGGGTATCGACTTCCCTAAATTGCCACAATGAGCATACCCTATCGCACTATCTCAATGGTAAGAGAGGGGAGATAAATTCTCAAGTCCAAATCCTAAACCCTTGAACCATTTGCCCTAGAGAGGTAGGGAAAGTATCTGAGATGTTTTACCCACTGAATGGGTCGAATGATGTAATTCATGATTTTTAACCCCTTAGACTGATTTTGTATGGATTGTTCTATGATGGGTTTTCAAATTTTATTTTGGAAGTCTATTGTGAATTTTCTATTAATTAAGTCTAAATTAAAAGATTTAATTAATGATTTAATTATTTTGGGGAAAGTTAATATAATATTATGATATTTTGATATTTTGATTTTAATTAATTAAGTGGGAAATTAATTGAGGAAAATGATTAAATAAAAGAAATTAGAATTAATAATAATAAAAGTAATAATAAAATAATAAATAAATAATATTAATATTAATAATAAAATAATTAAAATTAAAGTTATAAGTCTACCTAGGAGTAAGCGCACCTTTGTTAGGCACGAATGTCTACAATGTAGGAACTAGCGCAAAAATTAAACACATGGTGTCTACAACCTTGTGACTCATCTAGAAGGTTGGAAAAAGCTTGTGCTTAGTTGTCAATGCTTATCTCATCTTCTGGTTGATTCTAGAGAGATTCTAGGTGCTTCCTGAGAGTTCTTTATATTCGTGCACTCCTAGAAGCTTTGAGAGACTTTTGGAGGACTCGAGAACATTGGAGAAGGAAGGAGCTTGCTCTGTAGATTCTAAAAGGAAGTGATTTAGTATCAGTGTCCAGGTAGACACTCATGATTTTTTCATATGATATTTCGCTTCTTGCACTTCCTGTCTTCTTCATGTCTTCTGAATGCTTTTTGAGGATTTGATGAGTTGAATATCTTGGTTGTATGCATTCTTGTCGTGGGTAGTTAAATTCCTCTATGATAAAATTCCACATGCGTAGATCTGAGGAATCTATGAGACTAGGGTTTCAGATGCTTATGGACAAACCTATTAGAAGGATTAATAGGTAAATCTAAAGAACAATCATTAAAGGGAAATTTTTGATTTATAGAATTGAAAAGCCCTGTTTGTTTAAAAAGTTATGAACATGTTTGCATGTATTATTGTAAATGTTTATTTTTAAAATGTACATATATATTTAGAAATCTGCATTTAAAAATGTTGTAGTGTTTATTAAAAATCGCATACATACATACATACATACATACATACATACATACATACATATATACATACATATACATATATACATATATTATATATATATACATATATATACATACATATATATACATATATATACATACATATATATACATATACATATATATATACATACATACATACATATATATATATATATATACACACACACACACACACACACACACACACACACACACACACACACACACACACACACATATATATACGTACATACATACATACATACATACACATACAAATATATACATATGTATATATATATATATATATATGAAAATGTTTTTGAAAACGTTATATAAAAATTAAAAATTAAAAAAATTGAGTGGGGGATGAATCGTACCCTCTAACCCCTGTGGGTGGCAAAGACCTGCCATCATAGGGACTGTGATGTTAGGGGTACTTTGTACCCGTTGTCGGCATAGTACTTGTGACCGTAGGTTTTGCGTACTGTGGCAGAGGTATGTATAATGTTTTGTTTTTTATAAAAAATTATATGTGTATGGTAATAATTTGATTTTAATATTACATTGTTATTAAAATTATTAAATATTAATTATTATATAATATTAATTAATATATTTATTATAAATAAAATTTTATTAATAGATTAATTCTTTTAATAATTAATCATTTTTTAATATTTTAGTCTTATAATATGAATTTAATTTAATTGTTTAATTGAATCTAGTTGTGAAGGATAGATTATTATGATGATAAACTGTAGTCATGGAACTTGATGGGGGAATATTGTCCAAATACATATTTATCCTATGGGCACTTTAGAAAATTTAATTCTAAGAGTCATGGGAAAATCTTTAACTTATTAAAACTAATACATGGGATAGTTATAAGGAAGACAAACAATCTTCCTTCATTCGATATTCAACTCTTGAATGAAAACTAAAACCCCCACACTTAATTCAAACTATGTGATTTTTAACAAACGCAAACACATGCTTGTATTTTGTGTTTTCTCTATGCTATCTATTTTGGGTTTGGGTTGACTAGATTGTTGACTAGTTAGAGGATGTCTACCAGAGGCTCAAGGGTTATGATTTGTGATCTCATGATGATGTCTTTTGATCTCAATCTTTTAAAACCCAACCATGGTTATGTGATGGCATGCTCTATGGTGTGTGTGGTTTACTGATTGATATTGTTTTCAGTCTTCTTGTGTAAGCTGTGATTTATGTAACCTTTTATGAGTTATTGATCATTTGTATTTGGATTACTTTCTAGTCACCTTGATGGGACTAAAGTGCTTATCTGATCTTGATGATGTCATGTTGTGACATGTTTTGACTTGACCATTTTGGAGTCTTCAATCAGTATTACTTTGAGATACTTTTTGGTCGCTTGTTGAGAACCAATGGATATTGTGATTATCATTGATACCTTCAGTTGCCAATAGAGAATTGTTCTAGTCATGATTATCAATGGATGCTTCTTAGTTGCTCATGGAGATTTGATGCTCTTATTGTGGATTATCTTTTGGTATTTTTCCAGTCATTGGTATAGGATTGTGGTGATTTTGTGATTTATGATTTCATGAGCCTAAGGTAGGTTATCTACTTGTAGTGTCAAAAAGTGGCTTGGAATGGGGGCCAGGGCCTTAAGTGGCTGCCAAGGTAACTCATTGTAAGTTGTTTAATAAGTGAAAAAATTACACCTAATACTGACTTAAAGAACCTAATAAGATAATTACTTGTTCTCACCCATGCCTCGAGTGCTAAGATAGACTAGGATGGGAGTGGAGAGAATGCTTGGTTGTGACCTTGCATTCCATAGTATGCCTCATCAGTATGAGAGGATACTAGTGGCCGCATAGGAATCACTAGGGGGCTGGGGTCTATAGAGAGACTACTAGGGTAACTCTAGCATGATCCATACAATGACACTTTCCCACTTAGACAGTAGGTTTCCTACATTTCTTTATTATGCCTCTGGGATGAGATGTCAATTTATGTTGGAACCTTTAAGTTAGTGTACTTTTAGGATTCTTAGACTTAGAGAGTATTTTTGCTATGTGATTTGATAGCTTGTTTGGGACTTGAGATTATCTCCTTAGTGCGGTGGGAGTGGGCCATTTAGGTCCCACGCGATCGGGTGGTAGTGCTTTTTCACTCTTACCATTTGAGATCCGTCTGAGACACCATGGCTAATGCATTCTTTGTTGGCATCCATCTTCATTCTGTTCATGGATTATGATGGTGGACATGTATCTTTATATTGATGATTAGCATATGATAGATGTTGTTATTTACTTATCTTATGTTTTTAATTTACGTGTTAAATTTCTTTCTACATATGATGTAGTATGTTTTAGGAGTGACATTCCTACTATGTTAATACTGATGATCTCTTTGATGATTTGGAATGTTACACATAGAAGGATGGCTAGGGCCCACGATGGTCTAATGATGCTATTTACGATTGGGAGGAATTGTGCTCTTAGTTAGTTCTATTTACAATGTATTGAATATGTTTTCATTTACTTTATTGCACTTGCATCATGGATTAGAATAGGATGATGTACTTTATTTCACATATGTATATTCTTTTATGCCTTTCATACGATATGACATGTATAGTGGATAATTGAGCATTTTGAAATGTAATTTTACTTAAGGACATTTGGAACAAAAGTACATTGTTTAGGAATGTTGGAATTTTTATTATTATTTGATGTGGGAGTGGTATTGGATGGAATTAATATTAGTTGATTTAATTGTGGTTCAACATTAAGGGATCCTTAAAGAAAGTAACTTGTTATGTATGTTTACGTACACTTTTAATTGAAATGTTGTTATTTCTTCCATTACGATGTGTATGTTGTAAATGGTTTTTACTTTTATGATTCAAAAAAAAAAATACTACCAACTTAGTGAAGCTTTAGGTTAATTCTTTTGGATCCCTTGGCGGGGCATTAAATTTGGTATCAGAGCCCGAGTTGCTACATTGGGAGCTCTGGGTATATTGGAACAAAACAAGGAGCTTGAATTATCATGTCTATCTCTTTCAAACTAAAACTTGAAGCTAGGAGAACTGAAACAAAATTTTAAATGGTTACTTTCATATGTATCACACTGCAACACTTAGCTTTCAAACTGAAAATTTTACTTAAACCTAAACATAGGCAAACTGAAATTGAACTCGGTCTATTTGCAAAACATGTTCCTTTTATGCTATACAGTAGCATGCTTTATTGTTGTAATAGTATTTTGTATCTTGGATATTGTTCTAGGATGGTATCTAGGATGAGGTCTTCTGTTAGAGGTCATGGTAGAGGCTGTGGTCATGGCAGAGCTATCAGTGTCCATGAGTCTATCTGTAGAGGGCCTGCTCAAGAAGAGAGAAGGGGAGAGCATGTTAGTGAGTAGCAGGAAGAGAACCTTAGAGGGGACCAACCTAAGTCTAAGGAGGTTAACATGAGATAGATGATGCAAACCATTCTTGATCACCTACCTCCTATTCATGATCAACATAGAGCACATCAGATAGAACATGAGCATAGATCTAGGTCTATGAGCCCTTGGAGGAAATGATAGAGATCCATTGTATCTACTTAGATGAAGGACCTTTCAAGATCCAAGGTCAAGCCCTTCAATGGGTAGGATTCTGGATATGTGGTCGAATAGTGGCTTATTGCCCTTGATAGGATTTTTTCCATGCATGACTTTGACAGCAATGTTAAGGCAAGATTCGCCATTACCAACTTAGAGAATTTTTGGGCCACTTGGTGGACAATTGAGGAAAAGAAGCTGAGCATAAATATGAAACGTGTCACTTGGGAGCTATTCTTAGAGATTTTCTATGAGTGATTCCTACTAGAGGAATGGAAGCAACAAAGGGAAAATGAGTTCCATAATCTCATGCAGTATTCTATGACTGTAATAGACTATGAGCACAAATTCTATGAGCTCATGTCCTTTTCAAGATTCAGTGACAACTCAACTCAGTTGACACAACACTTTATTAGAGGTTTGAACAACTATATAATTGGGGATGTCAAGGTATTTGAGCCTAAAATCCTCAAGGATGCAGTACGATGAGCCATCCTTTTAGAAAACAGTGTCAACCTTGGTCAGGGACGTTTTGTGGGAGTGCCTACAACATTGAGATCTAAGGGCAACCACAACTTAGGTGGAAATAGGAAGCCTCCTTTTCTAAGGGAAAACAGTATCAACAGCAGTCTCAACAGACATAGCAGCAGAAGGGATCTTACCCTCAGGCTCAAGGTGGTGGTGGAGGTTCTAATTTCAAGAACAACCACAATGCTCGATGCAATAAACAAAATCAACACACTTAGCCCACATAGAGCATTCAGTCTTTTGTTAGCAGGGATAGCCATCAGTATTCAAATGCACCACCTATGGGGAGAGGATCTAGCAAAAGTACAAGATTTTTTTACATGTGGGTAGGTTGGACATTTTTTAGCTCACTGTCCACGGTGAGCACCTCAGTATTTAGGCCCTAGGCCAACAACATCAGAGCCTACAATTGGAGATTCAGGTAGAGCTCATAGAGTGTTTGCTATAGTAGATCATCATCAAGCAGACCATCAGGGAACAGTGGTTGAAACCACAAGAGCTATTCAAGGTACACCTCTTTTAGTATTGTTTGATTCTAGTGCTATAGATTCTTTTATTTCTCCATTTCTAGTTGCTAAGTGTAAGCTTGATGTGGTGAAGCAAGATCATGTTTGGCAAGTGGAACTAGCCTCAGGCATTAAGGTCTCCACAGATTCTATAGCTCATAAGTGTGGGCTTAGCATAGGAGGATTCAATACTACAGTTGACCTTCAGGTTATACCTTTTGGTTCCTATGATGTGGTTTTAGGAATGGACTGGCTTGTATCTCATAGAGCTAGTATAGATTGTAGGAAGAAGGTTGTCATGTGTCAGGATGACCAAGAGAAGGATGTGAAGATTTTTGGGATATCAAGGCCTATATCTCGACAAATGATTTCAGCTATGAAATTGAAGCAGAGTTTTCGTAAGGGATGTAAGATATTTGTGATTATGGTAAATGAGCTTGATGAGGAATATCCTATGAGAAATACCTTAAATCACACAATTTTACAAGAGTATGCAGATGTTTTTCCGAGTGAGATTTTGGGCATGCCCCCAAAAAGGGACATCAATTTCAGCATTGATCTTACTCTAGGAGCAGAGCCTATCTCTAAAGCTCCTTATCATATGACTACTCAGGAACTGGGTAAGTTACATCTTTAGTTAAAGGAACTTTTGGCTAAAGGGAGCATTTGACCTAGTGTGTCGCCATGGGGAGCTCCAGTGCTCTTTGTGGAAAAGAAAGATGGTTCTTTGTGCCTTTGTATTGATTACAGATAGTTGAATAAGGTTACTATAAAGAACAGGTATCCTCTACCAACGATCGATGACTTATTTGATCAGATCAAGGGAGCTACAGTATTCTCCAAGATCAACCTTAAGTCAGGATACCATTAACTTTGCATAAAGGAAGTTGACATTCACAAGACTACCTTCCAAACTTGCTATGGGCACTATGAGTTCACAGTAGTACCTTTTGGGCTGATTAATGCTCCTTCACTTTTCATGAGCTTGATGAATGGGGTGTTTCGATCTTATCTTGACAGGTTTGTACTTCTATTTCTTGAATACATATTGATATATTCTAAGACTCAAAAAGAGCATGAGGAACACTTGCAATTGGTTTTACAGTGCTTGAGAGATAATTAGCTTTATTCTAATGTAGCTAAGTGTGAATTCTTCAAATCAGAGATTGAATATTTAGGGCATGTCATATCAGGTGATGGTATTTCTGTAGACCCTGCAAAGATCCAGGCAATAGTAGATTGGCCTACACCTACTAATGTGTCAGAGATTCATAGCTTCATGGGTCTAGCTGGTTATTATTGCAGATTTGTCAAAAACTTCCCTAGAATAGCGCATCCTATCACTTCCCTTTAGAGGAAAGGAAAGAAGTTTATATGGACGGAGAAACATGAGGAAGCATTTTGGAAGCTCAAGGAGCTTTTGACCAGTGCACCAATCTTAGTAGTACCTAATCTAGAAGGTGATTCCATGGTATGTACAAATGCTTCCCTTGAGGGGATTGGAGTGGTTTTGATGAAGAATGGACAGGTGATTGCATATGAATCACGCAAGCTCAAGGATCATGAGCTAAATTATACTACACATGATCTTGAGTTAGTAGCAGGATTTCATGCTTTGACAAGGTGGAGACATTTCTTGTTGGGGCATAGATTCAAACTACACAGTGACCATCATAGTTTTCAGTACATTTTCACTCAGCCTAATTTGAATGCTCGCCAAAGGCGATGGATGGAATTTCTATTTGAGTATGACTTTGAAGTAAAGTACAATCAAGGAAAGGAGAATGTGGTGGTAGATGATTTGAGTCACAAGAGACATGTGATATCATCTATGACTTGTAGTGTTGATTTGAGGAGTCAGATTCTTCAGGCACTTTCTTCAGATTCTTGGTACCAGGAGGTGTGCAGAGAAATTGATTTAGGAAGACCTTTGGAGGGTAATATTTTAGGCTATGTCCTTGAGTCAAATGGTCTTTTGAGACATTTAGGAAGGATTTATGTGCCGTTATTGGATGAGCTTCACATTTTGATCCTAGTAGAAGCCCATCATGCACCTTACTTAGCACATCCAGGTGTCAAGAAGATGCATGTTGATTTGCGACATTTATTCTATTGGTCCAAGATGAAGTGTGACATTGCTGATTATGTGGCTAGGTGTTTTGAGTGTCAGAGAGTCAAGGTAGAACACCAGCACTCGACAAGACTCTTGCAACCAAATCTCATTCTTTCATGGAAGTGGGACATCATCTCTATGGACTTCATAGTAGGAGTACCTATGACTACTCATCATCATGATGCTATCATGGTTACTGATGATCAGTTGACTAAGGTGGCACATTTTTCACCAATCAGGTCTTCCTACACAACAGCTTCTATAGCTAATGTCTTCATGCGTGACATTGTGAGACTACATGGTATTCCTCGAAAGATCATTTCAGATAGGGATCTTGTATTCACATCCACATTATGGACATCGTTGCATCATGAGCTTGGAGCACAATTGAATTTTAGTTTGACATATCACCCAAAGACAAATGGTCAGACAAAGAGGGTGAATTAGGTTCTAGAAGATATGTTAAGGATGTATGTGATGGATAGGCAGACACATTGGGAGGACTATCTCTACCTAGTGGAGATTGCTTACAACAATGAGTATTAGAGTTCTATTGGCATGGCACCATTCCAGGCTTTATATTGACATCCTTGTCATACACCTTTGAGTTGGAAAAGTCTTGAGGATCACATCCTATTGGGTCTTGAGATGCTTCATGATATGGAGCAATAGGTAATGCGTATCCACGAGCACTTGACTACGGCACAAGATAGGTAGAGAAAGTATGCTGATGCACATAGGATAGATAAGTAGTTTGCTGAGGGAAACAAGGTATTCTTGAGAGTGCATCCATGGAAGAGTCCAATCTGATATGGAAAGGGTTCAAAGCTAGCACCTCACTTTGTGGGACCATTCGAGATTCTTGAGAGGATTGGCCCAGTTGCTTATCGCCTTGCTTTATTGCCCAGCCTAGCTCGTATTCATGATGTTTTCCATGTTTCAGTACTTAAGTAGTATATCCATGATGTAGTACATGTTCTTGATTGGAATGCATTGTAGGTAGAGGATGGGTAGCTGGCTTTGGATCTAGTTTGTATTCTGGAGCAGCGAGAGTTGACCCTCAGGGGTCGAACCATAGAGCAAGTAAGGGTCCAATGGGACCCTACTAATGACTCTTCAGCCAAATGGGAGGATGTAGCTAGATCATGGGAGTTATATCCCTACTTGTTTGTAGGTTTCTAGGAGTAAGCCTAATCTTAGGGGGGGTGGATGTAGTGCCTACCCTCATTTACATTTTTCTAGATACAGTGTTGCTATCATGGTCGAACTCTATTAGACTAGTTTTATGTTGATGATTAGTAGCATTGTTTTGAGACTATAAGATATTGTGCTATGGATTCACTGATATATGATGAGATTACTGAGACTCTACATTTCATGTATGCATGATGATTATTACATTATTTTTGGTTATCGATGATGATTAGTTAGATGGTTTATTATCACATGTGTTTTTTTATGGATACTTACCCCATAGTTGCATGTGTATGGTGTGCATGTTTTTTTCTTATGTATGGCATTTCTGATGTGGTTAAGGAAGGGAGTTGTAGTCACTTGCTAGTCAGGATCTACACGATGCACCACTTCCTACCATTTCCTATTTAGCTTACCATATATATATATATTTTATGTACATGCATGGATTTTATGTAGGTTGCAAGTACCGGGTAAGAGAGGGGAGATAAATTCTCAAGTCCAAATCCTAAACCCTTAAACCATTTTTCCTACAGAGGTAGGGCAAGTATGTTAGATGTTTTACCCACCGAATGCATTGGATGACGTAATTTGTGATTTTTAACCCCTTAGACTGATTTTTTATGGATTGTTCTATGATGGGTTTTCATATTTTATTTTGGAAGTCTATGGTGAATTTTCTATTAATTAAGTCTAAATTAAAAGATTTAATTAATAATTTTATTATTTTGGGGAAAGTTAATATAATATTATGATATTTTGATTTTAATTAATTAAGTGGGAAATTAATTGAGTAAAAGGATTAAATAAAAGAAATTAGAATTAATGATAATAAAAGTAATAATAAAATAATAAATAAATAATAATAATATTAATAAGAAAAGAATTAAAATAAAAGTTATAAGTCTACCTAGGAGTAAGCACACCTCTGTTAGGCACGAATGTGTACAATGTAGGAGTTAGTGGACAAATTAAGCACATGGTGTCTACAACCTTATGACTCATCTAGAAGGTTGGAAAAAGCTTGTGCTTGATTATCAATGTTTATCTCATCTTCTAGTTGATTCTAGAGACATTATAGGTGCTTCCTGAGAGTTCTTTATATTCATGCACTCCTAGAAGCTCCAAGAGTGTGTTTGTAGGACCCAAGAACGTTGGAGAAGGAAGGAGCTTGGTCTGCAGATTCTAAGAGGAAGTGATTTAGCATCAGTGTCCAGGTAGACACTCATGATTTTTGCATATGATATTTCACTTCTTGCACTTCCTCTCTTCTTCGTGTCTTCTGAATGCTTTCTAAGGATTTCATGTGTTGATTATCTTGGTTGTATGCATTCTTTTCATGGGTAGTTAAATTCCTATATGAGAAAATTCCACATGTGTAGATCTGAGGAATCTATGGGACTAGTGTTTTAGATGGTTATGGACAAACCTATTGGAAGGATTAATAGGTAAATCTAGAGAATGATCATTAAAGGGAAATTCTTGATTTATAGAATTGAAAAGCCCTATTTGTTTAAAAAGTTATGAGTATGTTTGCATGCATTATTGTAAATGTTTCTTTTAAAAATGTTGTAGTGTTTGTTAAAAATCTGCATACATACATACATACATACATACATACATACATACATACATACATACATTCATACATACATACATACATACATACATACATACATACATACATACATACATACATACATACATACATACATACATACATACATACATACATACATATATATATATATATATATATATATATATATATATATAAAGTGTCGTAGTGGAAAAATGTTTATAGATGGGGTGCATTTTTTGGAAAACGTTATATAAAATTTAAAAAAAAAAAAATTGAATTGAATTGAGTGGGGGATGAATCATACCCCCTTACCCCTACAGGTGACAGTGACCTACCATCACAGGGGCTATGATGACAAGGGTACTTTGTACCCGCCGTCAGCGCAATACCTGCAACCACAGGTTCTGTGTACCACAACAGAGGTATGTATAATGTTTTATTTTTAAAAAAAATTGATATATGTGTATATTAATAATTTGATTTCAATATTATATTGTTATTAAAATTATTAAATATTAATAACTTTTAAAGAAAGTAACCTGTTATGTATGTTTACATACACTTTTAATTGAAATGTTGTTATTGCTTCTGTTATGATGTGTATGTTGTAAATGGTTTTTATTTTTATGATTCAAAAAAAAAAAAAAGGCTACCAACTTAGTGAAACTTTAGTTTAATTCTTTTGGATCCCTTGGTGGGGCGATACATTACACAATCTCTATGTTTCTCTCTTTATATTTATCTCCCACCTTGGTATTTAATTTCTCTCTTTGCCCCTTCCTCGAATTTTTACCTTTACCTTTGTTTTATCTTTTTTCCAAACACCAAACACCATTTTTGTATATAAATATTGATAATCTATTTTCTCCCTACCCTTCCCTATTTTAATTTTTATCTTTCTTCCTTTTCCAAATGCCATTTCTATATAAATATACATTACTTATGAACTTAATGATAAATTTAATTTTGCTAATTAAATATGAAAATAACTCTTGTCATGAAATTTTTAATACTAAACTTGAGTAATCTTGCAAATTAAAATAGATTTTTATAGCTTAGTAAAAAAATACAAATAATTAAAAATTCATATGAAAAGATAAAACTAAAGAATGAAGGGTTAAGAAAGAATACATACATACATACA
Organism: Cupressus sempervirens; assembly: GCA_028749045.1. Lineage (NCBI taxonomy): Eukaryota > Viridiplantae > Streptophyta > Pinopsida > Cupressales > Cupressaceae > Cupressus > Cupressus sempervirens. The sequence goes on along the minus strand of CM053790.1, from coordinate 105,040,219 downwards.
TACATACATACATACATACATACATATATATATTATAATCAGTAAACGACCAAACCCTATATTTATCATTGTTATTTGTTGTAATTAATTATTTTTATGTGTTAAGTGAATTTGAACCCAAGGCCTCTCACATGAGAGGCTCACAAGTTATCATTTTGTTGTAGGCTCTTGCCTACATTTAATATAAACATTTGTTATGTATTATGATAAAATATATTTATATTATTTTTCATTTTAAAAATGCATTCACAATGCACATAATAGTCAACAATGGCTAATTGTTGTCTAGATTTCTCTCATTTCTTCAACAAATTTCCCCCAAAAAAATTATAATTAAATATTACATTAATTTTCAACACACACACACACACACACACACACACACACACACATATAATTTTAACTAAAATAAATTTAAATATAATTATCATGCATTTTAAGTAGAGGTACTAAGATTATTATCAATATCAAAATTAACATGTACAAATTTTATTGTAACATTAAATAGTTTTATCATATACTTTTAGTAAACTAAGATTGAAATATCTACTAATAATAAAATTATATAATATTATTTCTATAGATTTTATTGTCAAATTGTATTTTAAATGATTTTATTAAACTTAAGTCCCATTTATATTAAAAAATATTTCATTTCACATGTTAAGTGTTGATTAATCAAGATTGAACTATTCACTTCTAATAGGTTATAACTAGCTTATATATATATAAGCTAGTATCAGACATGGCACACAATTAATAAGCACAATTAATAATGTTATCTATTTAAATATATTATATTTGTTTATTTTATTATTATTTTTTAGTTTTAAAAATTATTATTTTAATTTATTATGTTTAATTAATTATTAGAATAAATAATTTTAATTATTAATAAATATTAAAATAAAATTTGGCATAATGCATTTAAATAATTAATTTTAAGTCACTTAATAAAAAAGTCAAATTTTTAAAGGGCCAGTATCAATTTTATATTTTTATACATTTTATTATTAGTTTTGATGATTGTGCATAGATAATATGGCATCTAACATATCAATGAGAGCATAAATTTTATACATAATATACATATCAATGTCACCATCAATTTTATAAATATTATTATTAGTGTTGATGATTATGCACTGAAAATGTAACATCAAAAATTGTAAGTATACCTTTATACATCATTTGAAGAGTGGAATTTATTTATTTATTTTGTTGTTCATAAAACTCACATAGATGAAAAAAATATGTGTCCATGACTTGAGTAGTGAAAATAACTTATTCATGTTTTTTTTTCATAAAACTTACATAGATGAAATAGAAAATATAATCCAAAGTAGAAGTATTTAGATGAAGTATAAGAAATATGAGAAGAAACTAAAAAAGAAACATTTCTCCATAATGATGTAGTTACATCACATATTCCTCAGTGATAAGGATGGTGTTGTGACCTTTATTAGAGAAATGATTGTGGTAGACTTCTTTCATCATTTCTGGAAATGCATCTATTTTTGCAGATGTGTCACACATGGCTTTGGCAACATTTTCCATTTCCATTATTTCTAGTTCATCAATAGTATCAATTGATAATGCAACATTCTCCAAAACTTTGATTATATGTGAGCACGATTCCTAGATTTTTTGTTTACATTTATCAAATCAATCTCAAAGAAATTATTTGAGGTGATGGAAGCAATAGGACTCATAACAATGATATTTGACTCTCCAATAAAAGAATCCATAGCTCAAATGATATGCTGCAAAATTTTAATCAAATATCAATATATAAATATATAAAACCATTATAAGATATAATCAAATATACAACACACAAATTAAATATAGCACTTGTCCTTAAATATAGATGAAATAAAGTTAAGTTCACTAATTTTAAAAGTATGAAACAAAATCGAATTAATATTGGAGGATAATTAGAATAAGTAAATTATATTCATTGATTTTCTCTTTGAAATTATATATTGAATCTTTTCATTTAATTTTTCAAATAAAGAAATGTTATCCATAATATTGTCATCAAATATTAAGAGATATTGAAGCAAAAGTAAATATAATTCGTAAGCATAAACTGATATTACTAAATGAATCAGTACAATTAGTTAAGATATAATTATTACTTAACACATCACTATAATTAATTAAGATCTATAAAAATAAAATATAATAAAAAAAGACAAGGTTTCTCAAGATTGAATAAATTAAAATGAAGAATTCTTTTTTTCTCATTTATCATTGTATAATAGAGACATTTTTAAAACATGGAATATAGTAGGAAGTGTCACAAACAAAATACTAATGTGTTCAAAAAGACTTTTACGGACATAACATTTAAGAATAACATATCACATCAACTATCTTCAAGGCACTTAAGTCCATTTTCTTCATCCTTAAGCTTGGAAATTTGTCTACCCTTTTTCATTTTCTCATAATTATCATATGTGAAGGGGGAATTATTCTCAAACACTAAGATTATTATCAATATCAAAATTAACATGTACAAATTTTATTGTAACATTAAATAGTTTTATCATATATTTTTACTAAACTAAAATTGAAATATCTACTAATAATGAAATTATATAATATTATTTCTATAAATTTTATTGCCAAATTGTATTTCTAATGATTTTATTAAATTTAAGTCCCATTTATATTTAAAAAATATTTCATTTCATATGTTAAGCACTAATTAATCAAGATTGAACTATTCACTTCTAATAGGTTATAAATAGATTATGAATATTTATATACTAAAAATAGATTATAAATGTTTACATAAAAAAATGGTGTTTGGAAAATGGATTATTATGTAATGTAAGTATTTTGTGATAAAAAACATTTATGAAGAGGCTCTCATCAAGTTGTCACAACCTTGGGAGGGAAGACGTCAATCGAGAAGGATTGTTGAAAAGGATATTTAAAACATTGAAACATATGCTTTAAAAACCCTTTTGTAAATGATAAAAGAGACAATGTTGTGTGTGAGAAGCGATTGGGAAAAATTGTCAAGAAGATTGTCTTATTTAAAATAGGGGACAGTGACACTGTCTAGGTGAGGCCGAAGCTGAGGAGAGCCACGTGGTGCTATCAAAATGCAAGGATAGAATGTGCCTCAGGAATATCAATGACCCTCATGAAAGGATGGTGCCAGAGGAATATCATGGATGATTGTTAACTATTCTCGCTTAGGTTTGCACCCTTCTCCAAAGCTTATGCATGAGAAAAACCTAGTGAAACATGGAAACAACCTCCAAGCTGTGGGACTTGAACTGTGAGGTTGAGTCTCCGGAGAAGGCCGGCTTCCACTTACTATCAGAATGCACCTAACTACTCTTGGAGAGGAAAAGGGAGAAAGAGAGCATGAAAGAAAATCTACCTAATCTAATCTAAAGAGGTGATGCACCAAAATAGAGTGTTTAGACCAATCTCTGCCCATATATGCACTATCAAACCAGAATAAAACTAAGGATATACACATTCATATTTTTCTTTAATCTAATAACCACATGCAGATTAGAAGACCAAGATGAATGACAAAAGGAAAGAGAGATTCACTTATATTATCATTCATAGGCCAAAGAGATAGAGTCATGCAGATCATAGATCTCTACAAAATACCAGTAAGAGGCAAAGAGCTCTTGCACTTTCATACCAATGGCTGAAGGAGATAAGGTAGAATATCATTCAGTTCAAAGGAAAAGGAAATTTTACACTGAAATTGCAGAGCAACAGTACAAAAAAGTCAGAGAAGGATCGACCCTTTCAAAATTCATAAAACTTTTCCTTTATAGTTCAGGCATAATTGAGATGTCCTCTCCCTACAATTACTCCACAACTTTTGCATTAAGTCCTCCAAAGAACAATCATGGAGAAAATTTGATCTGGATACAAATCAAGATGCAATGATATCTGATCTTGGTTGGAAAAGGGTCCTGAGTGTAGACACCTAAATTCTTTAGAAAATAAAATATTTTTATTTTCTGAAAGAAATTCTTGATGACATCATCATTTATTAATTAATTAATTATTTAATTAATTTATTTATTTTTATGCCATTAAATCCCTTTATCTTAATTAAAAATATTTAATTAAGGAATCCCTCCCAAAAATGTTTAAATCTTATTTAAACATTATTTCCTTATTTATTAATTATTTAATTAGTAAATTGACCAAAAAACCCAAAATAAATAAAAAAATTATTTTTTGCCCAATAACCTCTTCCAAAATCTTCTAATCCTTCTTTAATTTTTATTAAAGGCTAATCCCATCATTTCTTACCCCTAGTTCCAACTCAAAATATTTAATTAAGATTAAATATTAATTGTCATGTTTATTAAAAAAGTTTTAATAAATATCTCCTCAACCCAAACCCTTGAAATAAATAAAATTTTATTTATTTCCTAAAATCTAATTTATCCTCATCCTAAGAAGTTGTAGACTCTTCTAGAAAGTCTTCATCCTCATCCTAGGAACTTCTAGACTATTCTAGAAAGTCTTTATCCTAATCCAAAGTCTAGACTCTTCTAGAAGATGTCTTTAAACCTAATCCTAATCTCCTCCTAACCTTGTCACATTCCCTAAAAATGGGTTAAGACTTACTAACCCAAGCCAAAGTTAACAAATATCTCCTCCTTCACCCACCCTCATTAAATGCCATCCACTTGCCTATCCGTAAGCTAATCGTAAACCATCCTAATCCATCCTCTAATCATTTGTGCAATCCTAAGCAAGCTTAAAACCTTCCTAATCAAGCCCAAGTCGAAATTCCTCTCATCTCCCTCAAAATATCCCAACCATAAAACTTTATGAAGCCCACTAGGCCATAAATGACTCTTCCAAGCCCTTTCATTGCTCTTACAAGCCATTATAAGGGTCTTTATAAAGATTTTATCCCTTGAGCCTCCTTTGTTGACTCATCCTTCCCCTTTCCTCCATCCTCTCACCCTATGACATGTGTCACTCCCTGATTGGCTGTAAGGAAGCACAATCCATGTGCTCTCCTCTCATTCAATCTAAACCTTCCAAAAGTTTGTTCCCATCCTTGCATCCTAGCCCTTAATCCCTCAAGCCCTTTGCCTATTTAAGAAATCCTCTCTAAAGCCATTTTAACACAATCCATGAAGTAAAGTTATAATGCTATTTTAAGAAGGCATTTTACATCAAAACCATACACTCACACCCAAATTCCAACTCCATTTGAAGCCCTTTTTGAAGCATAAGCTTGAGCATACATCCTATCTATTCAAACAAAGCCACTCAACAAGAGAGCTTCTTATTGAGAGAGCCCATTAATGGCTCATATTCTCAATTGAGAGCTCATCTTAGTCTATCTTGAAGTTTATGAATTTTGTTTAGTTTGTAGAAGCTTTATTTAAATTTTGTTTCTATTAGCATACTAACATTGCTCATATACATTTTGGCACGGTCGGTGGGATCCCGCATGGGTCATTTTCATTAGCTTTTTTAGTCACATTTTGTATGTCATTTGCTAATTTTGGCTAATTTATCTTGTTTTTGTGATTGGTAGGATTGTATAAATTGGTTTTGTAGGTCCACATGATCATGAAGAAGACAAAAGAACTCATAGTCTATCTCATAGTGTTTGCAGATTTTTCAAGCTTATAGGTGGACAAAGCATTTGGAATTCTTCTTCCTCTTCTTGTCTATATTCTTCTTATTCCATCTACTTCTTCTTCTTCTTCTTGTGGGAGATCTTGGCCATTTATTTTTAAGTAAGCAAAATCATACACACTTCTTTTTAGTGCTTAAAATGAACCCCCAAATCATACTTAAATCCATTAAAAACTAAAAATTTGACAAAAAAAAAAAAAAAACTTTTAACAAGTGAAACTAAACCAATCCAATCATTTGCATCCTTGCAACATCAAGGTTTTAGATGCATTCATGCAAATTTAGGAACACTTAATTTTTGTTCAAAATCAATACTAAGTGCACACTAAAATCTAAATCAAACTCAAAGCATCAATCAAGGATAAAATGAACCTCATTTTCAAATATTTTTAAGTTCTTTTAAAAATCTCATGAAAACTAAGAGTCCTAAATGGTTGCCAAAATTGTCCTAAAAGCTTTGTTATTTGTACCAAACAAATGTCTTGTTGGAAAAGCTTGAATGTTTCTTAAGTTTTTCATGCATCAAAACAATCTAGGAATATCATTTTTGGGCTTAAAACATGCAAACTAGAACACAAAATCTTGAATGAAAAGCAAAGCCCAAAGAGTCATTTTCACTTTTGAGTCCAAAACAATCTTGAATGATCTAAGGTTAAAACAAAGCACTTTAAAGTTCTTAAAACAACACACAAAATCTCAATCTTGAATGCTCAAAGGAAAAAAACTTGAATGTTTAATCACTTGTCTTTGAATGCATGTTGCTAAAATCACTCTTGAGTGCCATGGATTAAAATCAAGTTTTTGTTTTTAATAAATGCATGATTAAAACAAAAAATCCAATCTTGAATGCAAAAGGTCAATTAATCATTACAATATCTCACACTTCATCTTTTGGGGCATAAAAAGAATCTACATTTTAGAAACTTTCTAAGTTATAAAAACAAATAAAGACACTTTGAGTGAATTTGTTGTTAGACTCACCCTCTTTAATCACCCATCATTCTAACCATTGGTTGCAATATCAACACCATATATGGGGATGGGTCTACCTAAGAAGGTATTAAGTGCTCCACAAAAATCAAATTCCAATCACTTAAGTTTTTATTGGTTTTTCTAAGTTAGAAAATTCTTTGAATGCACATTAGTCTCGCTAACACTTCATTTGGGCATTAAAAAAATTCAACAAATCTTGACGTGGAGGGCCTCTGGGCGATTGCTTGAAATTGAATTTCACACATCTTTGTTTTGGGCTTAAAACAAGCTCACACTCAATCTTGACTGCCTTAAAGAAAAATCAATCGATACTTGACGTGGAGGGCCTCCGGGCGCGCGAGTTTACTTTTGTTGACCCTAAATCTTCTTGGTGTATTCATTCTTTGATCTATTTTACTTTTGTTAATGCTTCAAGTTGGAATTGAACATTTACATCCTAAACATGTGTGTTTGCAAGGTCTAGATTAGAAAACTTAAATGACAGTTGGAAAAGAATTTTGTCTTTTAGCCCAAGATCATCCAAGTCTTCTCTCCCCTTCTTGTCTTTTGAGGCCATCTTCGGTGCATAAGATTAGGATCCAAAATCTTGTTTAAGTTTTAGGAGGCCTGCTTGGGGATTTCATCACCCCTTGGGACGACCTTAACTCCAGCGTTCTGATGGAATATAAAGATCGGGAGGTGAATCCAAAGACACCTCTCTTGGAATCAAGATCTTGTCACTTGGGCTAAGCCTCAAGAACTTTATACCCTTAAGAAGTGAAAGAGGAGAAGTGGGTTACCACTCCTCTCGACTGTGTGACATTGTTTTGGTTTTATCTATGGATTCAGGCCTCACGTACCTTGGGTATATCGAAGACTCCGTAGCTAAACCAACTGTTAGCCTTGTAGACAACCATCTAAGATGTTATTGTGTTTGAAGTGACTGATCGAAACATTTATACAACATACACACTTCATGGCACAAGTATCACATTTTGAGAATCACAAAATTCTATCTGGTTGTTCCTATCTATTGCTTGATTTTTTACTTATTGAATGAATGTTTGCCAAACTTGGTCAATCCTAGCTTAGGGCACACTTAGCGTAGTCACTACCTATTCTAAAAGTTGAACAAGTTGAAGCAAAACAACCAAAATCTCTCTAAGCCAAGCACATTCAAGAATTTATGTAATAACAACCCAAACCCAAATAGAAGTTTCACAAAGTCAAACTCAAGTCATCTCAGGCATACCAAGAACTTTCAGCCAAGAGAAAGGAAATAACACCAAGCCCTCGAATTGCCAAACTCCACAAAGTAGAGGACAAAGCTGCCGACGAAGCCCTTCAAGATGCCTAGTTAGATCGCACTATCTAACTTAACCAGCATCCAGGAGTTAACCCTGTTTATGCATTACCAACTAGGCATGATTTATATGATTAGACCCCCTTGTTTCTCCACATCTTCTTGCATAAGCTTCACTTTAGAGTCATCCTTGTAGGTAAGCCAGCCATCTTTAGTCACCCCCTTCAACATTTTAGCTCATCCATCTCATTTAGAACCAAACCATCTAGCCAGCAATCCAAAATCTTCACATCCAAGCTTTCAAAATTGTTGTCACTTTGCCAAAAGTTTTCCATTCCTAACCTCTTCCAAATCCACCAATCTCACCAAGGTTATCCCTTTCATAGAGCTTTGTCTAGGGTAATCTAGCTTTGTCACTTGCTATCCCTCATCACCTTGAGCTAAAGGTTGGGATCCACAAGTGGTCAATCTTGTGTTCTTCCTAAATGATTATTAGTCTATCTTTAAGTTGACACAATCACCACCAAGCTTGCACATAGGAAAGCAAACCTTTCATGCTTTGGCAACATATCTTTGAAGTTAGAATCCCCAACCCAATCCTCCTTAGGTTTTTTCATACAGCTTTGCCTTAACCTAGGAAATCATTTGCATAGAAAAGCCTTCCCCCTTTGCATCCATCAGCATTGTTGCATCTCATCCCTAGGAACATTTTGCATTTTCATGCCACCCATCACTCATTTAGCCAAGAAGAAGAAGGAAACAATCGAGCCCTATCATTTGGATCAAACAGCTTCGCTCCCCTTGAGCACTCGACCATCCTTCAGCCTAGAGAACACTATACCATCACCTATTGACATTGAAGCTTTCATGAACCAACTAGGAAATGCAGTATTGGTGAACGCCATTATAGACAAGAACAAAGAAACAATCATTGCTAACTTTCAAAGGGACAACATAGGAACCTTCAACTTTGGAAGACCTCCTCCCTTATCAGATCCATCTCACCCATTGTTTGGACAACTCCCACCACCCATAGGCTCTTATGATTCAAATTATCCTCAATATGTGCCAAAAGAAGAGCCTCAACCCACCCCATATGATCCAACAGACCCAAACATACCAGCCTCCACTCAAGTTGAAATCTCCCTTTCACAAACCAATCCATCCACCATTGGTCCATACCAATCCATCCCAAACCCCATTCACCCAAAACACCTCATCATTCACTCCCTTCACTATTGCTGCTGCTGTTCTCCAACCCAGCCTTTCAAATCAGTGCTAGCATCTTTGGCCAACCTTAGCAATATACAATAAGGATGCCACCCATGGGGCCAATAAATCAACCCTTCATCACCCCCAGCTTGTTTACCTTAGCTCAAAACACAATTCCATCATTTCCACTAGGTCCTTGGAGTTCAGTGCCATCAGCGACAAATCCACAAGCTACTACCCTCACTCCACAAAGCTATCAAACCCCACAAGCTACTACCAATGTTCTGCCAAGCTCTCAAGTGACCCAAGCTCTTTCCACCCCTCTACCAAGCTTTCAAATCTAGCCACCAAGCTATCAAACCCCATCAGTTTCATTTGCAAGCTTTCAATTCCCACCACCTCCACCACCAACTAATCCATTACCTCCTATTACCAACTATTTTTCTATGCCACTTCTAGGAGGAAATCCACCACCACCAAGTACCAATTTCTTGGCCTCTTTTTCCATGTAGATACCTTCCCAAATGGGGGCACAACCCACATATATTGATCAAACTCCTCAAATCCAAAGTCAAGTTCCACAATCTCCCCAATCCTTTCCCTAAGCTTCACAACCATCATATACCTTACCTCCACAAAGAAATCCATTTATCCCATAGCCAGCTTATGTTCCTCAATCCCAACCTCAAATCCAATATCAACAGCAAGCCTCACAACACATGTAGCAATATGTGCCACCTCCACCATAGCAACCCATCATCCACCATTTAGTTTCCCAAGCTATGTACAATCCCTACCAGCCCATACCTCAAAGCCATCCATATTCCATTGCCCCATCTAGCACATACCTACCTAAGGGCACTCCTACATTTGGGGCACCCCAACCATCACCCATTAATTCAGAATGGGAAGCCATGAAGATAGGTTTGAAGAACATCCAAGAGGGAAATGATCCAAGAACCTTCAAATTTGAGAATGTGTGTCCTTACCCATTTGACAGAGCCATTACTATGAATCCATTCCCCAAGCATTTTGAGACACCCAAGTTTGACAAATTTAGAGGAAAAGGAGACCCTGTCACACATATCAAAGAATTTTACATGCACTGCCAAGAAGTGGCATATGATGATGTCTTCCTCTTGCGTCTCTTTCCCAAAAGCTTGGCCAGACCAGCTCTTGAATGGTTTTATAGAATACCATATGGCACAATTAAAAACTTTGCTGAATTGTCTGAGGCATTTGTAGCCCAATATGCCCATCTTGTTGAAACAAAGCTATTAGTAGTGGATCTTGTCCACACTAAACAAAAAGGTGGAGAAAGCCTTCCCGAATATTTGCAAAGATGGAAAACCCTTACCACCCACATATCTTGCACCTTGCCAGAGCACCATTTGGTGAAAATGTTTATTGATAATGCCCATCCCAGCTTGGCTCACTAGATGACCATGAACTGTTTGCAGACCTACAAAGATATCAAAGAGAAAGGAATGATCCTTGAGCAAGGACTCATTAAAGATGGTGTGGTCAAGATTTACAAAGAAGCCAACCAAAATCAAACACATTCAAATGAGAAGTCTAGGTATTGGAACAAAAGCAAGCACGTTGCAACAGATGGGGTTTCTGATACAAGACATGTGAATATTGTTGGTCCTTCCCAAAATCAATCTAACCCACCTTATCAACCAAACAATCAACAAGCTATCAACTAGCAATAGCAGAATCACCAAAGCTATCAAAGCCACAATCCAGGACCCAACTTTCAAAGGTCTAACAATCAAGCTAATGCCATCAATGTAGCTGCAGGGAAAAAGCCCAGATTCCAACTTGCACCTACAAACTATACACCCCTTGGTGAGCCATTAGATGCCATTTTTGAGAAATTGACTAAGGAAAACCTCATCAAATTTCCTCCTACCCAACAAATTGACCCAAGCCAATCCAAAGCTGCATGGTACAAAGATAATGAGTACTACAAATTTCATAGGGTAAAAGGTCACACCACCCTCAGATGCATGAAACTAAAAAATTATGTGCAAGACCTCATTGATTGGAAAGAAATCACCATTGGTGCCCAAACCTCTCCCAATGCAGGCTTACAGATCTATCAAAATGCTTTTCCTCCTCACAACAACCAAAATCCTAGAAAAGCGCCTATCCAAACCAACAACAACAACACCAACAATCGCCAGCCAAACCAATAGCATGGGAAGAACAATGACCACACTTCATCCTATATAGACTATGGTAGCCTCATAGGTTTTATATTCGAGAAAGATCCTTCTGTCAATATTATCAATCTCCAAGGACCAAATAATGAGTGTGCATTCACCACTCGAAGAGCACGATTTAACATCATAGGCCCACCCGTTTCACCAACACCATCAGCTCCATCAAAAAGCTAGTACAATATCTTGGAACACCTTGGGAACATGCCAACCCAAACCTCCATTTTAGACCTTCTTTGCACTAGTCCTGTGTACAAAAACATCCTTGACAGTGCTCTCATAGAATCTCATGTCCCTTCAGATATCAACGCTACTAATTTTCATAATCTCGTTGGACACCTATCCTCCTCATGTGCCCTATCTTTGAAACCCACTGAAATACCCGTGGTTGAGCCAGATCACACCCTTCCGCTTCGCATAGCCATTATGGTATCCAATTTTTTCGTAAAAAGAGTAATGATAGATAATGGATCAACCTTGAATATTTGTACCCTAAAATTCATAAAATAAGCTGGGTATACTGAGGAAGATATCATCAGTGAGGTTATCACCATCAAAGCTTATGACAACTTGGAAAGAACCACAGAAGGAACTATTTTGCTGCCAATCAAGGTTGGGCTAGTCATCGAAGAAACACTCTGCCATGTTATTAATCTAAACCTAACATTTAACATCCTCCTTGGTCGCCCATGGATTCATGCCATGAAAGCCGTTCCATCCACTTACCATTAGTGCGTCAAATTTTTGCATCAGGGCACTAAGGTAACCATCCATGTCGATCCAGAACCCTTTGCTTACTGCAATGCGGTTGAAGCTTCATATGCAAACCATTACCCTAGAATTGATATCGGCTTAGCCATTTCCAGCTCATACCACACTTGTAATGACCCAGAAACCATCCTCTCCTCCACCCTATCTACTGTTAAGATCAATAACAAAGGCTATGGAGAGTATAGTCTGTTAGATGTATTTGCTTTTGGGGCACTCCCACTTGATCCACACACCCATGGATGACTGACATATCACAAAGCTAAAGAGATTCCACCTCCTCAATACAAACAGTTTGGCCCAACAACCTTTGTATCCTCAAAAATCCCTCTTCATTAGGAGCTCACTCCAGATATCAACAATTGGTTACATAAGGATGCACCTCCAAGAAATCAAGCACGCCTTGATCACTTCAGCCAAAAGTATCCCCAAGAACATAAGCTCATCACTGACAAATAGAACTATCAAGGTGGTGGTCTAGGACTAGAAGAAAGAGGCATGCAGTGCCCCATCAACGCAGACAAGTGGGAATCAAAGTTAGGTCTTGGCTTTGGCATACCCACAACTAGGGGCACCAATGAGAATGGTCACACTTTTTCAAACATTCACCACGACCTTGTCAAAATCAAAGACATTCCTGAGGAAGTTGAAAAGAGAGCCTACGACAATATCCTAGACCAAATCTCCCTCAGAGACTCTATTCTCCAAGAACTATCCATCCATTTCATTGACCTACCACTCACCCATCCACAACTCATATATTGGGACCAACCAAGCATCATACACATTAATGAGTTCACATCAGAGGAAGCACTTCTAAGATTCTTGGGAGCCAAAACTCCTCACAAGAAAAAAAAGCTAGATTCTACCTATATCTATAAGCTAGATCCCAAGGGGTATTTTGGAGAAAATCACCAACCAAGTTCAAATACACCCAAAACTAGAACTAAGGTGAAACTGAGACTAGTTAAGGAAGTGAAGAGAACCTCTCAGCAAGAAAATCTAAAGTCATAAGAAAAACATGAGGATTTAGCATTGCCTCCTCAAGATAATCAACCAAAGATATCTTCTATTCTAATTAAGGATACTAGAGAAGTCAACATCGGTTCTTTAGAGATCCCCAAACTTGTTCACATTGTTGCATCCCTATCACAAGACCAATTTGATCTCCTCTTTGAGGTCTTAAGAGAGAACATTGACCGATTTGCATGGTCATATTAGGACATGCCAGGACTTGATCCAAAGCTTATAGTTCATCATCTTGCAGTCAATCCAAAGATCAGGCCCGTCAGACAAAAGCTTAGAAAAATGCACCCCAAGGTGGCATTACTAGTCAAAGCTGAATTAGAAAGAATGTTAGCTGCTAAGGTTACTCGACCTATCGACTACTGAGAGTGTATCCCAAACATGGTCCCCATCACTAAGCCTTCTGGTGACATCAAAATCTACACTAATTTCAAAGATCTTAACAAAGCTTGTCCAAAAGATGATTTTCCCTTACCGAACATAGATATGATTGTAGACCTTACAACTGGACATGAAATTCTGTCCCTCATGGATTGATTTTCTAGTTATAATCAAATCAAGATTGTAGAAGAGGATCAGCATAAGACAACATTCACTACCCCTTGGGGAACCTTTTGCTACAACATGATGCCTTTCAGCCTAAAGAATGTTGGGGCTACCTATCAAAGAGCTATGACAACCATTTTTCATGATCTCATCCATAGCATTTTGGAGGATTATGTGGATGATATCTTGGTCAAATCTCATACCTTCATGGATCATCTTGCTGACTTGGAGAAATTCTTTGATAGGTTATCCAAATATCATCTCATGCTGAATCCCAAGAAGTGTGTCTTTGGGGTCATGTCTGGCAAGCTTCTAGGCTTTATAGTTTCTAAATGAGGTATAGAGATTGACCCCACGAAGGTCAAGGCTATCTTAGACATGCCTCCTCCCTAGACATTGTGAAAACTTTGCTCTGTTCAAGGAAAGCTTCAATCCATCTGGTGCTTCATCTCCTAGCTTGCAGATAAGCGTACACCATTTTCACATTTATTGAAGAAGGATGAGAACTTCAAGTGGGATCCTTTATGTTAGTGCAGCTTTGATCAACTCAAGCAGTATCTCACCAATCCCCCTATCTTGGTTCCACTAGTTCTTGGTCGTCCCCTAATTTTGTACATATCAGAAATGCCTACTGCTCTAGTGGCACTTCTAGCACAGCTCGATGAGTACGGCAGAGAAAGAGCCATCTACTACATCAGTAGAACCCTAGTTGGTTATGAACTCAATTATACTCCTATGGAAAAATCTTGTTTGGCAGTTGTTTTCTCAACTCAAAAGCTTCGCCACTACATGCTAAGTCATACCATCCAACTAGTCTCCAAGATCAACCCTCTCAAGTATATGCTCTCCAAAATAGCACTTACAGGCCATTTGGCCAAATGGGTTATGCTCCTTAGCGAATTTGACATCTAGTATGTGGATAGAAAGGAAATCAAAGGGCAAGCTATAGCAGATCACCTAGCTGATGGGCCTCTAGTAGATACATATCCTTTGATCATAGAATTTCCAAATGAACATCTCTTTCTAATTGAAGAATAGCCCCTATGGAAACTTTATTTTGATGGCTCACACACATCTCGCGGATCAGGGGCAGGAATATTATTGGTTACACCTCAAGGAGATTACATTCCAAAAGCCTTCAAGATACAATTCCCTAGCACCAACAATATAGCTGAATATGAGGCTCTCATAGTAGGATTAAAGATAGCTGCAGAATGGAACATTACTGAGTTACAAATCTTTGGTGATTCTCACCTCATCAGCAAGCAAGCCCTAAATGAATATCAAACCAAAGATGAAAAGCTATTACCCTGCAAAGAGCTAGTTGATCAGCTAACCCAGCATTTTACAAGGCTTCAGTTTACACAAGTGCCTCGAATACAAAACAAAGTAGTAGATGCTATGGCTACTATAGGCTTACTCTTGGAAATATCCCAAGTAGCTACACAACATGAGTTTCTAGTCAAGCAGCTCCTCACACCCGCCTATGCGAATGAGGATTCAAACTATGTTTGTATCTTGGTTGGTCCCCTATCCCCTTGGTACCATGAGATTCATGATTACCTTAATGATGGTATCATATCTCCTCACCTCACACGTACCCAATGCCAAAACCTCATCCAAAAATCATCCCGCTATGTTATCATAGCCAATACCCTATATCGTTGGGGTTATCACGATAGTCTCTCTTGATGTTTAGATGAAAATGAGGCCGCGATGGCATTAAAAGAAGTACATTCCAAACTTTGCGATGCCCACACTAGTGGTATTGTCCTAGCACAAGAAATACTTAGAGTAGGCTACTATTGGCCTAACATTGAAGAAGACTCATGTGACTTTGTCAGAAAGTGTCTCCCATGTCAACAGCATGCAAATCTCGTGCATGCTCCAACACAGGATCTACAGCCTATTGCACCACCTTGGCCTTTTGCTTGTTGGTGCCTTGATCTAGTTGGAACTATCACACCTCTCTCATCTGATGGACATAAATGGATAATAATAGCTACAGAATATTTCAATAAGTGGGTGGAGGTAGTCCACCTAGTCTCAGCTACAAGAGTTCAGGTCTCCAAGTTCATCTTGTACCACATTGTTTGCCGCTTCGACATCCCATCCACCATCTTCACTGACCATAGAGGTAACTTTGAAAATCTCAACTTGGAAGAATTATGCACTTCCCTTTGCATCCATCACCACTTTTCTAGCCCATATTTCCCACAGGATAACGGCCAAGTAGAGGCAACTAAAAAACCCTCCTCAAAATCCTAAAGAAATTTGTTAATGATTCTGGTCATGATTGACACCTACAAATAAATCCAGCCCTATCGGGCTATCGAACCTCCTTCTATACATCCCTAGGAACAACTCCATACTCCCTAGTCTATGGTGCCGAAGCGGTACTACCCATAGAGGTTGAACTTCCCTCCTTGTGCATATCTTTTCAGGGGCAAATATTAGATGAAGAATACAAAGTAGCTTGGCTAACCTAGCTAGATCTCTTAGATGAGAAGCAACAACTAGCCTATGATCATCTCATAGTCTATCAAACTCATCTCAAAAGGAATTTCAACAAGAAGGTGCTCCCATGAAACTTTCAGCCAGGCGACATGGTCCTCAAAGAAAATATGAAAGTCTAAGCTAATCGAGAAAAGAAAGGCAAGTTTGAACCTACATGGCTTGGTCCTTATGTTGTCACTACATCCTTTGGCTCCACAGCCTATTAGCTATCTACACCAGAAGGAGAACTCTTGAATGATCCTACTAACATCATTCATCTCAAGAAGTTCTATGCTTGAAGATCCTTGGTATACCTAGCTTTTGAAAAGTACAAAAAAATAGTAAAGAGAAATAAGTGTCCAATGGTGAAAACTTGGAAATTCAAGCACCTTGGATAGGTACTTTGGTGAAAACCTAGTAATTTAGGCACCTTGTGTACTAAGACTAATCCATTATCTATCACTATCTTATCCCTCATCCATTCACCCACCACCCCATAACATACCTACTTGTTTCCTTGGTGTTCCAACCAAATATCCAAAATCTAATGAAGCTTGTAAATACCTCCTATACAGCTTGTAAATCTTGCACCTCAACTTGTAAATCTTGTGCCCCAGCTTGTAAATCTTGTATCATCCCTTGTATCATAGCTTGTATATCCAAATCTTGTCCAAAGCTTGTACCATATTCCAACTTGTATTATATGCCAAATCTTGTATCCTAGCTTGTATCCTATCACATGCACACAAAGAATCCCATGTTCCTTAAGCTTTTCGCAAACCATCTACCTATCTACCTATCAACTATTGCAGACATCCCACCCTTCACAAACATTTCCATCTCACAAAAACCAAAACATGAACAAACCTTGTATATTTGTAAAATATCTTGGTCCGTCAGCTTGTACATCCTCTTTAGCTTAGTACCATTGTATCTATCTAGCTTTCATGTCAGTTCCTCCTTGATCAGCATCTTGCACACATCGCACAACCCTTGGTTAGCTATTCCAATGCATCTTTTAGCTAGATCTCCTATCACAAAACTATTATCCTTCTTAGTTCAACTTGCCAGATGCATCACTCATCCAGATCCATCAGCTTAGGTGCTCTTCGATAGATCCTTGTAGGATATAGCTTTCCTCATGTCTAATCTTGGTCCGTTAGTACCTCATCCCACCCATCTCATTGGCAAATGGTTCTCTTTTGTATTTTTTCTTTCTTTTGATTTGGAATCTTCCCTTTTGGGTCTTGAAGTATCTTTTCCAAACAATCTTTTTGTTCCCTCCTCAAGGTTTCCATGATCTTCCATATCATGGTATACCTCGAATAGGGCAATCTCAGCTTGAGGTCTTGATCAAGTCTTTTGTTTGTTTTTCTTTTCTGCTTGTGGGTTACCTAGAGTCAGTTCCATGTTGCTTCCTCTAGGATTCATGTGTGATGCTGGGGCAATCCTTGCGTGTTTGTTTTAAGTCAGTCTGTTAGTCCTCTGGACAGTTGGTGACAAGGCCTTGATTTTCTTGGTAACCTTGGCAATTAACCAATAGTCCTATAGCAAATCTAGTGCTCAACTACATGGTGGTACTTCTCTTTGAAGTATCCCCCTGCTCAAAAAAAAAATCTTCAATGGTTTCCCTTCATCTCCGTTATCCCCCATCAATGTCTAGCATTTGTCTCTCCTACCCCAGCTTATGCATCATTATCTCTTTGAATCAATCTGCACTTGTAGCTTTAGGGATCCACAATCCTAGTCTTAGGGATCCACCAATCCAATCAATCCACCAAGCCTCATCTTTCAAGCTCCACAATCCTAGTCCTCGGGATCTTCGAAACCCATCTTCCACCAATCTGACTCTTTGAAATCCTGTTGCATCAGCTTTATCATTCCATCATCCATCTCCCTATCTTGGATTCCTTTTTATAATGCTCCGCTCCTTCATCCTCTGCAATCCATGAGATCTTAAGCTTGCTTCCTCTTGTGCCTCTAATTCTCCCTTTATCATTCTCCCGTAGTGAGAGTTTGAGCTAACTAAACCTCTTCTCTTAAGCCAATTTGAGTCTCTTTGCTCATCTCAGATTCTTATACTTTTCAAGAAGCTAATGAGCCTCACTTTCTCTCCCCGCCACCTTCTTGAGGGGGCATCTCATAGTCCATTCTCTCCTCTTTTGGTCTAGCCTTGGGCATCTTATTTTCTTATCTTTGATGCCATGCCACTTGCGGCATCACATCAAAGAGGGGCAAAATGTAGACACCTAAATTCTTTAAAAAATTAAATATTTTTATTTTCTGAAAAAAATTCTTGATGACATCATCATTTATTAACTAATCAATTATTTATTTAATTTATTTATTTTTATGCCATTAAATCCTTTTATCTTAATTAAAAATATTTAATTAAGGAATCCCTCCCAAAAATGTTTAAATCTTATTTAAACATTATTTCCTTATTTATTAATTATTTAATTAATAAATTGACCAAAAAACTCAAAATAAATAAAAAATTTATTTTTTGCCCAAAACTTGGCCAATTTCCTTAAGACCACTAACCTCTTCCAAAATCTTCTAATCCTTCTTTAATTTTGATTAAAGGCTAATCCCATCATTTCTTACCCCTAATCCCAACTCAAAATATTTAATTAAGATTAAATATAAATCCTCATGTTTATTAAAAAAGTTTTAATAAGTATCTCCTCAACCCAAACCCTTGAAATAAATAAAACTTTATTTATTTCCTAAAATCTAATTTATCCTCATCGTAAGAAGTTGTAGACTCTTCTAGAAAGTCTTCATCCTCATCCTAGGAACTTCTAGACTATTCTAGAAAGTCTTTATCCTAATCCAAAGTCTAGACTCTTCTAGAAGATGTCTTTAAACCTAATCCTAATCTCCTCCTAACCTTGTCACATTCCCTAAAAATGGGTTAAGACTTACTAACCCAAGCCAAAGTTAACAAATATCTCCTCCTTCACCCACCATCGTTAAATGCCATCCACTTGCCTATCCCTAAGCTAATCGTAAACCATCCTAATCCATCCTCTAATCATTTGCACAATCCTAAGCAATCTTAAAACCTTCCTAATCAATCCCAAGTCAAAATTCCTCTCATCTCCCTCAAAATATCCCAACCATAAAACTTTATGAAGCCCACTAGGCCATAAATGACTCTTCCAAGCCCTTTCATTGCTCTTACAAGCCATTATGAGGGTCTTTATGAAGATTTTATCCCTTGAGCCTCCTTTGTTGACTCATTCTTCCCCTTTCCTCCATCCTCTCACCTTGTGACATGTGTCACCCCCTAACTAGTTGTAAGGAAGCACAATCCATGTGCTCTCCTCTCATTCAATCTAAACCTTCCATAAGCTTTTTCCAATTCTTGCATCATAGCCCTTGATCCCTCAAGCCCTTTGCCTATTTAAGGAATCCTCTCCTAAGCCATTTTAAGACAATCCATGAAGTAAAGTCATAATGCTATTTTAAGAAGCCATTTTACATCAAAACCATACACTCACACCCAAATTCCAACTCCATTTGAAGCCCTTTTTGAAGCATTAGCCTGAGCATACATCCTATCTATTCAGACAAAGCCACTCAACAAGAGAGCTTCTTATTGAGAGAGCCCATTAATGGCTCATATTCTCAATTGAGAGATCATCTTAGTCTATCTTGAAGTTTATGAATTTTTTTTAGTTTGTAGAAGCTTTATTTAAATTTGGTTTCTATTAGCATACTAACATTGCTCATATACACTAAGAAGACATAAACAGTGCCATAACTGTGCTCTGACTAGGTAGATAGATAGATCAGGGTGGTAGAGAGTTCTTCATTGTTTTGCATTTACTCCAGGGTGGTTGAAATTGATCATGAAGATAATATTTGCACAAAACCCTTGATTTTTGCTATTTTTGTCTCATGAATTAGCAAGGTCAGCAAATCAACCTATCTTGGCATGGAGATGAGACACATGGACCAACAGCCTTTTATCTTTTTACCACCCTGCAAAGTCTCCCCAAGTTGACCATTTCTTTTCATCACTAGCTGCTCCAACCCTACAAACCCTAACCATGATAGTTACATTAACTGCCAGCCGCTAACTATTACTGCCTCCACCAGACCCACTTGGACACGTGTCATCAAGGTGCTATATTTCTATGCATATCCTCTGAGCACTTTCCCATAGTGAGATAGTGCCCACCATAGATTTGAACTAATTTGATGATCATGAAGACTCACCATAATACTGCACTATCTCCTTAAAACCTCTGGGCCCACGAAACACTTGGTAACCACTTGGCACAACCTGGCATCCTCACTTGGCAAGACCTGGCCTTACTAATCCACATGGCACAATGGCACTATGTCTCTATGGGTAATATCCTCGCAACTTTCCATAGCAAGATAGCACATATTGTTGATGTCTTTAGATCTACGGTGATCAACAAACTTGTACAACTACACACTGAGTTGGCTGAATGGACCAATGAAATATCGTCATCATACTATGACCCTACTGACAACTACCACTAAGGATGAGCTATAACACCATTTTGGAGAAAGGCAGGCTCATTACATCATCTGTGCCATGCATTTTTGAGGGGCTATGTCACTATGGGTAATTTCCTCATAGCTTGCCATAGCGAGATAGCGCCTACCATTGATTTAGATTGATTTGACAATCGTGAAGACTCACCATATTACTGTGTTTTGCCCTAAAAAATTTTGGGCCCACGAGACAACTCAGCATACTTGGCACAAGCAACTTAGCCAGAACTGGTATCATCCCTATGGTCTCACAACACTTGGTCCCACTCTACTACGTGTCGCTAAGGCGTTATGTCACTATGGGTAACATCCTCGCAGCTTCCCATAGCGAGATAGCACCAACTATTGATCTTCTGAGATCTAGCAATGAGTAAGATGGATCTGACCAATAGAAATTGGCCATGTGCCAACCTGTTTGATAAGTCCTTGTTTGTGGTCCGCCAAGTGAAGCAGGACCCACATTGTACATAGTCATACTTTAGACAGTGAAAAGATTGATCAACTACCGACGTGTCTAAAAAATTCATCACTGGTATCCGGTGGGGCATACCTAGGACCCATCTACCATGCGATCGAAAGGCGCTATGTTGCTAACACAAAACAATGTGCAACTTTCTATAGTGACATAGCGCCCATTATTGATCTACCTTGATCCAATGATGAGGAACTTGCGGACCCACAGAAACAAATCATAAGGAGTGATCATTTAATTTTTTTGATATTCTTGGGGATGTTTTAAAATAACATTAAACAAGGAAGTGACCATTGGGTGGGTAGTATTTAAAATTCAAATATTTGGCAGGGGGCACAATATCTAACATTAACATAATGCACATCATTCAATCAACACAAATTGTCCATTCGACAACCCTACTTTCTGAGATATTCCATTATTATGACTAACATGGATAAAAATTATCTTTTGTGGCATTTGAAAATGCTGCAAAGTCATAAAATTCTGGCCACAATGGTCCTAGGTAGCTTATTAGCTTAATTATTAAACATATTTTAATTCCCTTTTTTTGTGATAATACATCATGAATGCTTATTATTTATTGCATATTTAGGAATGTCAAAGTTTAGTAATTTTGATAATATTTTTCTAATAAGTGTGTAATGAATAAACTTATTATTAAATGGTAGCATTATTAAATAATTGGTACTAATATTTTTCATGTTTATATTATTCATATTAAATCATTACATTTACATCTTTAATAATATGATTAGAATAAACAACTTATTTGAAAGAAGACTTATATCATATTTTAACTATTTAACTATTTCAATATCCAACATAATTACATAGGTACAATAATACAAGACATTAGAAAATAATTAATTAATTAATTTTATTTTTTCATACTTTTATAATTATGTCAAATATTAAATAAAAGAGAAAAAATAATTCAAATAAATTCATTTAAAATTTTAATTTAGATGGGAAAAAATCTTATAAATTTAATAAGGAAAATGCTAAATCTTAATTATATTGGTCCCTAAAAAAATATATCTCATTCAACCTACGACATAGCTATTGCCCCCCATATCTATCAACCATCTACTAGTTGATCACCCATAGTAGTTGCCAACCTTCTAAAAGGTCACCAAATGTGTAGATTCATGAGTGGGTACGATTTGTGTAGGAAAGTGTCTAGAAAACACAAAGAGAACTTTGGGTAAAGGCTCAAAATATTGAAAGAGTTAATGATCCTCCCTTCACCTAGAAAATAATTATAACAAAACTATAGTCAAAAGTCAAAATCTACCAGTCTGTCGAGTTTCCCAACTAGTGGTTTAAGAGAAGTGTCAGTGATGTCAAATGTATTTAGATAGAATATTACTTCCACATTGCATCTAGGTGAAAGGTAGTTATTATCAACACAAGGCCTAATAACATACTGAGGTTAGATGATAAGATCAATGACTTGGAGAGTCAAATGGAGTCAATAGAGGACATAGTCGAAACACACAAAGCAATTGTGTTGGAGTCAGATGTCAAAGATCTAATGGATGACACTAGATGGGTGAATAAAAAGTTTTAGTCATTTATGAAGGAGCATAATTCACTCTCTGATGATCATGCTCTTGTGGGAGAAGCTCATAAAAACTTGAGATATTGTCATCTGGTATTGTCAACTAAATAGCATACCTTAGTGGAGGAGCATAATACTGTGATTGCAAATTGTCGAACATTGGAAACTTAGGTTTAGAGGTTGACCAGGGAGGTTGATTTCCCGAGGGCAGTCTTCACTCATAGTAGGGGTGTCAATATTGTGCATAAATGGAAGCCTCCAAATCCTTACAATGGTAAGAGAGATGAAAAGGAGCTAGAGAATTTTATATTCAACATGGAGAGATATCTAGAATCTTTGA
The DNA here is from genome assembly GCA_028749045.1 of Cupressus sempervirens. Taxonomy (NCBI): domain Eukaryota; kingdom Viridiplantae; phylum Streptophyta; class Pinopsida; order Cupressales; family Cupressaceae; genus Cupressus; species Cupressus sempervirens. The sequence goes on along the minus strand of CM053790.1, from coordinate 105,017,104 downwards.
GAGGGTTTTCAGATGAGGAGAAGCTTGATGAGGTGGTGTGTTGTCTATTAGGGGAATCCAAATTATGGTGTAGAACTAGGGTGGAAGACCATAAGGCAGGGAGGCTAGTACTGGTTGTGGACACTTAGGATGATTTGTGTACATAGCTCAAGAAACTATTTAAGCCAGAGAGTGCAGGCCTAGAGTTGAGGTATAAGTTCAGGTATATGAGGTAGATGAGGTTACTAAATGAGTACTTCTAAAAATTTCAAACATATATGCTATAGATGTCAAACTATGATGAATTTGAGAAAGTGAGTTTCTTCATAATTGACCTGGAATAGGGTACAATAGCTGAAGTAAGAAAGGGTAGACTAGCAACTCTAGAGGATGTCATTGCTAGTGTAGATGTACTCACTAATCACCAATTTGGGTCTAAGGAGAACAACAACAATAATGGATCTCATTAGAAACATGAAAAGAAGTAGTTCTAGAAGAAGAATGACAATATGACTAAAGGTAGTAGTAAGTCATTTGGAGCCTCTTTGAGTAAAAAGTCGATTGGGATATTGAAACTAACATACAAGAAGAACTTGGGCAAGGGGAAATCTAAGGAGTCCAAAAATTCAAAGAAATACAGGTGCTTCATCTATGGGAACCAAAACCATTGGGCTAAGGAGTGTCAAGGGAGATAGAGGTTGTCTTCAATGGAGAATGAGAATCTAAAGAAGGATGGGTCAACCTTAGTGATGGGTGTGATCCAAGGTTTGAGTGTAGTGAAGAGCCCACAACAAAAACAACAAAAAGGATACAAGAACTAATCCTGGATGTCCAAATAGGTTATGCTATGTGGAGGTAGAGATGAATAACAAGAGTGTATGTGTAGGATTATGGTCAACTAAACTATGCTCTTAAGTGGCAATAAAAAATCACCAAATCAAGGTTGTGTCAAATTGACGTGCAATTTTCTACTTGTTATAAACTTTATATTAAAAAGTTGAGAGAAAAGATTCTCTAAGAAATTGAATTTAGTTTCTAAACTACTAGGTCTATCAGAAATAAATAAAATTTGATTGTCAAAATTTTGATTATTAATGGAATAGTACAAAAATTTTAGGACAAAAGTAAGAAGTAGATGCATGTATGACCACCTTAATCAAAATCAAATGATAATATTCTAGATAGAAGAAGCAGACTCGTGCTTGGATGTGACACATATTTTAGTATATTTTTATTCTAAATAAATATTTAATTATTAATTTTCTACTTTCGTGTTTTTTGAATAAAAAACACTCATTTTTGACCACCTTAACTAATTCAAAACTCTACAAAATTTAATTTTTCTTTTTTCTCCTTATAGTAAAAGAAGCATAGAATGTGATGCATTTTTTGGATTTCAAAAATGATGTACAATTTGAAAGTTATAGTTGTTTTACAAGAAGTGTTTCAATCAACACTTTATGCATAATTACATACTAAAATCATAATTTTACAGACTTGACATTTATGGAAAGATAAGAACATTCTTAAGAAACCCTTTTCATTTCATCAAATATTGGTGAAACAAAAATTGTTAGCTACATGTTTGAAGTAAAGAATACACAATAATAGGCCAAAAACATATTTTAAGGACCTTTTAAAATTTGACCATATAGGGTTGGTATCAAAAGATATAGTAGGCCTTATAAATGTATTAATTGTTTTCATTTAGTATCAAGATTGGTGGGAAAAAAATTGAAACAGATCATGAAATGCATTAAGGTATTTCAAGACTAAATATTTTTCAGATCGCCACTTTTAGCACACCATGATCATTTACATACCTAAAATAATCATGTAGATGGTAGATTTAGGAGCCACACACAAATATATTGCAGCTAAGAGAACTGTAGAATTGGGACTTAAGGTGTAACTAGACACAAGTTCCTTTAAGGCAGTGAACTCACCGGCTAAGATAGTAACCAATGTAGTGAAGGGCACACTGGTGAAAGTGGGAAAGTGGAAGGGCCACATGGATATAATGGATATTGAAATGGATGATTTTGAGTTGATATTGAGCCAAGAGTTCTTGAGGCTAGGCAAGGTTACTGTAAATGCCTCAGTTAGAGTCATTAGTATTCTTAGATATGTAGAAACGATGCATGGTTAAGACATATGAAAATAAAAAATCTAGGAAGGCTCCAACCATCTCATTATTAAATATGAAGAAGGAAGCTAGGAAGAAAGATAAATAACCTATGTTCTTAGAACCACTACTTGGAAGTTGGGATGAGTTACAAGGAGTCAAGGAGACACTGATCCCAATAGGCTTATATATGAGGTCATATTGGAATATGAGGATCTAATGCCAATGAAGTTGCCCACCAAGAAGGGCCATAGATCATAAGATTGAGTTAGTAACAAGGGTAAGGCCTCCATCTTAGGCACCATAACGGTTGTCTAGACCTAAGATGGTTGAACTTAAGAGTAAGTTGGAGGAATTTCTTTAGGTGAGATAAATTAGACCATTCCATTCTCCCTATGGAGCTCCAATGTTGTTTCAAAAGAAGAAATATGGAATATTAAGGTTACACATCAAATAATGAGCTCTAAAAAAGTTACCAATAATGAACAAGTATCTCCTACCTCTCATTGCAAACTATTTTGATTGCTTATTAGGAGCGAGAGTATTAAACAATCTTAGTCTAAAGCAAGACTACTATTAAGTGAGGATTTATACTAGGGATGAAGAGGAAGTTGCATGTGTGACAAGATATGGGTCATACAAGTTAATGGTGATGTTGTTTGGGCTATGCAATGTGCCAACAAAATTTTGCACACTCATGAATGATGTGTTCCATCCTCTACTAGATAAGCCTATGGTGGTGTATTTGGATGCCACCTTTTTCTATAGCAAGAACGTGGAGGAACACATGGAACATTTAGCAGAGGTATTTGAGTTTCTCAAGGAGCACAAGATGTTTTTGAAAAAGGAAAAGTTTTCCTTTTCTCAAAAGAGGTGCACTTCTTAGATCAAATTGTGGGTAAAGGTCTAATTCATCCAAAACCATATAAGCTTCAAGAAACTAGGGATTGGGAGTCACAGGAGAATGTTCATGAAGTGAGGTAGTTTTAGGTTTGGAAAACTACTACAAGAAGTTTGTTGAGGAGTATTAAAAGCTTGTTTTCCCCTTGAAAAATCTCTTGACGAAGGATAGAAAGTGAAAGTGGTCAAATAAGTGTTAGAAAATATTTGAGAGACTAAAAGAGAAACTAACATTGTCACTTTTGCTGGCATTTCCTGATTTCACAAGGTCATTCTAAGTCCAAAGTGATGCTTTGGATTATGTATTTGGGGGAGTGTTGATACAGGATGGACATCTAATTGCATATGAGTCTAGGAAGTTTCTAGATAGGGAAAATAACTACTCTATCCATGAGAAGGAAATGTTAGGGATCATACATTATCATAGGATTTGGAGGCATTATCTCTTGGTGTCATAGTTCATTATGAAGGTAGATAATGTCTCATCAACTTACTTCAAGACTCAAGCCAAGTTGACACTAAGGAAAGCGAAGTGGCAAGAGTTCCTAGTAGAGTTTGAATTTGAGATCCTATATAATCCTAGAAAGAAAAATGTGCAAGATGCTCTAAGTTGAAAGGGTTAGTTATCTTGGAGAATATCAAAGATGGATATCACAGGGATCCTCAAGCTATATAACTATTCAAGAAGGAAGTGTTAGTGTTGTCAAATGTATTTAGATATAATACTACTTCTAAATTGCACATAGATGAAAGGCATTTATAACTTTCATTCTGAAAGCTTCTTCTTGTTAAAATTGGTGAAAGTCCTCTATAAATAGAGGCATAACCAACACTAATGTATCCTAATCACAAAGATGTTTGAATGAATGAAATTAGTTTCATTTTTAGCTATTCTATTTATGTTCTAATTTCTCTCTGTCATATGAAAGTTTTTTTTTTTTCAACATGGTATTAGAGCACATTTTGATTTATGGGTTGCACTATATTTCTTTGGTGTGTGAAGCTCTGGCTTGTTTGTAGGTCTAAAGTTCCTCTTCTTTTAGTATTCCTATTCTTCTATCTATAATGATAGGATTATTGGTTACGAAGAAAGAGCGAGAAATGCTTTTTGAAGCCACTAGTTTGTGGAGGATTTCTAGTTTCCTATGAAAGAGACTGTAGTTGTGAAGGAGGCACCACAGTGTTTGTAGATCACATTAAGTCTTAAAAAAGGATTTTTGTTTTTTAGTAGTAGATTGAAGTCTTCAACTCTTGACTAAGGTTAAAAGATATCAAAGTTTGCAAATCGCTGCCATTAGAGCAGTGTCATAAAAGAATGAATCATAGTAACCATGAAATTTGATGGTAATTTTAGATGTTGAAAAAGGGTGTTTAGATTTGTATATTTCACAATAATCAAAATCAGAAATAAAAGAGTGTAGTTTAAGTGGAGTTTGGGTTTAAAGATTATGGTTAATGAAAACTTGAGAGTTTTTTTATAGCACAATAATTGTTTCATAAGTGTTTTTTTTTTTTAAATTGACGAAAGAGAGGGAGAATCTATCTTAATGGGAAAAGTTGGAAGAGTTCAAAAAGAGAAGACCAATAATTTAGAAGAAGAATTAATGAAGGTAAAGAAAGAAAATGGAAGAGTAATATGTGACAAGGATATTTTGCTAGGATAATTGAGAAAGCTGAGAAATTAAATAAATTTAGAAAGATGTAACTTTTTATATTAGATTAAGGTTTATAGAAGCAAATGGAGAGCTAGACCAAAAATTAATGTTGTTTGACGATATTAAGAAAATAAACGATAAATTATAGGAGAAAATGAAGAAACTACAAGAGGAGAATGACTTGTTAAAGGATGAAATAAATAATCACTTATTTAAAGAAATACACATGTGAAAACAAAATTAGTATGTGATATTTCATGTAGTATAGATGATTTGAATTTACTGCTATATAAGTATGATTATGTTGAAGTTGTTTATTATAAAGAATGTAAGAAAGAACATGAAAATTTGGTATCAAATACTCTTAGTTTTGATAATAAGAATGTTTGTAGGAATATCGTGACAAAAATAGGTTACAAATGTAAAGGATTGGGAAAACATGAACAAGAGATCATAGAGTCTATTGAACCAAAAATGATAGCAAATTATGAAGGACTAGGATATATAGTAGATAAAATAAATGATGACATTGGTTCATGCAAATCTATTCAATGGAAACACTCTAAGAAATGTTCAAATAGTAATAGGAAATGACACATGAAAAATAGCTATTGGGATCTATATCCATGTAGTCTTTAGAGATTAAAAAGTCATTGTGAGAAAACATGTTGGAGTAGAGAATGCCAACAAAACTCTATGGAGAAGTTTTTTAAAATGGATTTTGGATGATTCTATAGATCAAATTGGAAGAAGATCAGAGGATCAATCAATGGTTTGTTCAAGTACAAATGTTCAACTGTGAGCAATAATACAAATCTATCTAAGTGTGAATTCTCAAGAAGAATTATAAATGGTTTGAGAAAATTAGAACCATTGTCTAGTAGGAAATCCATTTTATAAAGGAGAAAATCCCAAATATGGTTTCCTTAGCATCAAAATGATATTTTTATCAAGTCTTTGAAGTATTTTTGGTAAGCCAAAACCACTTGTTTAGGTGAAAAACCTAAGAGTCTTTTGAAGGGTTTGAGGTAAGCTAAAACCACTTATTTAGGTGAAAAAACCAAAACTTTTATGAAGGGTTTGTGATAAATCAAATCCACTTGTTTGCATGAAAAACTTATAGGTTTATTGAAAGTTTTATGGTAAGCCCAAAATTACTCAGTTGGGTGAAAAAGAAAATGGAAAAAAAATTGCATTTTTTGGGGGAAATCCTAAATGGTTATGGGTGAATTGGTTAAAAAACCAAAGCATAATGATAAGAGGAATGGATTTTCCATACTGATAGTGATAAGAAAAACCAAAATTTGATATTGAAAATAAGTACTTAAGAAGACATAATGTCAGGACCCGTCCTGCTTTATTAAGCCTTAGCAAATTTTTAGTTTCAAGGAAGTTTCCTTTTAAATTTTGTAATTTCTCCCACATAAAGAGTCTATAGTGGTAGAAATTAAGGGAAGGTGTTGAATTACAACAAAACTACAGTCAAAAGTCCAAATATGCCAGTCTATAGAGTTTCCCAGCTAGTTGTTTAAGAGAAGTGGCAGTGCTATCAAATGTATTTAGATAAAAATACTACTTTTACATTGCACATATATGAAAGATAGTTATAACTTTAATTTTGGAAGCTTCTTCTTGTATACGATTGTTGAAAGTCCTCTTTCGAATCATCTTTCCTAATGCTTTCTAAATAAAACAAAAAAAAAGGTCCATTCTCACAAAACTCCACATTTCTTCCACCCATTTTCAATTTAAATCATGACCAGGTTAAACAATTTCAACATTTCTTCGAATGCTCATGTCACCTTTTCCCCTTTTTTGTACACAAATCAAAGCTACACATCAATCAATCCACAACTTCCATCATTTCTTCTCAAATTCACAATATGATTTTGATCTTATCTTATCTTCATTCTAAATTCTACCCTAAACATCTAAAAAGGTGTAAATAATGCTCAAAAGTAGAGAAGGCTGGTAATATCTTTCACATGGCTCTACTGTCTTCCACCTCTCACATGTTTCCACTCCTCTTTACATAGAATTTCATATCGTCACCTTTCATTTCTTGTTTCCCCCACTGATTCCATCTTCTATCACCCATTATCTAGTTGAGGTATCTACATTCCTTCTTCTCTTAAACAAGACAAAGTGGTTCAGCCATTGCAACCCTAAACCAAATTTTGTTTCATTTAAAAATAACTTAGCCCTTTCTTCATCCACTTTCACTACAACCTATAACTTCCATGGCATCTATTTTTTCCAATGAGAGAAAAGGAAAGGGCGAGGATATGGACACTTTTGAGAAAATGGCACCACCTACATCTTCTTCTCCTTCAAAACCCATGAAAAGACCTATATCCTACCATGGTTTCATCAATCATAGTGGATAAGATGTCAAATCCACCATAGCTACCATTCTCTATAACATGCTCACTCGATGCCATCTCTCTGTATTTTTGAATCAACCGAAGTTGGAAAATAGTGATTTCTTCCCCAAAACATTACAAGCAGTAGTGAGTAGCACTCTGGTCCATATTGTTGTTTTCTCTCAAAGCTATGCAGAATCACCCTAGTGTTTGGCAAAACTATCCTTTATGCTTAAGTCTGGCACCCCAATTATTCCCATTTTCTACCATGTAGTTCCTACTATTCTCAGATGGGTACACCAAGGTAAATGAAAATATGTTGATGCCTTTGAAAGATGTGTATGGAAGGGTAGATATGTGGGAAAACCTGCTGAGTGGAAGAAGGCACTCTACAAAGCCTAAATTTACAAGGGTCAAATCATTAAAAATAGAGAGTAAGTCCCACATAGTTGCCCTCCCTATTTTTATAACAAATGTGTATTCCTTTTGGTATATGTGCAATTTTAACTTTGGCACGGCATAATAAATTGGGTGAAGTGTTTTGATTCTTTAATGTTTTTACTTGTTTAGCTATGAGGATAGGTAGCTAAAGGGTATATATTGAAAACAATAGGAGAAGTGTTTTGATTCTTTAATGTTTCTACTTGTTTAGCTATGAGGATAGCCAGCTAAAGGATATTGTGAATGTTGTATTGAAAATGGTAGGAGGAGAATCATTATGGGTTGAAGACTATCTTGTGGGCATCAATAATTTGAAAATTCGTATTGCAGCTACTGATTGTTGATCTCTTATTGTAAACAATCATTAAACTGCAACTTCACCAATAAAATATTGAAAGAAATTTAGAACACAAAGAACACAATATTTTTTGACAAATCATCCCTAGAAAATTCCTGAAGGGAAAAACAGGTCTATAGATAAGGAAATTATATTACTTAAGCAAATCAAGAGACACAAAATTCCTTGCCTCTCACTAGAAGAACTCAAACAACCTTCTAATTCTCCCGTTCATATTCCTTCACTATTATTTCCATTATCACTGCACCCTTGCTAATGCTACAAGATAGTTTCCTATTACTGTAAATTCATTTGCTAACACTACATGCTTCTACAAATGTGTTCTCCAAATGCCCCCTGACCCCCTTTTATACTACTCCCATTGGAAAACCAATAGCCAAGACTGATTCTTAATCAATGGTCAAGATTAAAACAACTTAACAACCCTAACCAAGTTGGTTTCTAGTTGCTTTTAAAAGTGGTCAATTAATTAACAAATATGTATCCCTAATCTAACCAATTAATTAGCAAAACAATTATTTTCTAATTAACTACATATGAATGAACAACTTTCCAAGCTACCAAAACTAACAAACAACACATGGAATAAATCAAGATCATCAGTATTGGGGATGGGAATGTGCAATTCATAGGGGTTACCAACTATGAGTCTAAAAGTTGGACCATAGGTAGGAAGAAGTAAAAGGTTGGTGTTAGTTAATATTAAAACTCTATATGTACAAATTTAATACATGTTTTTACATTCAAACCATCAAATCTTTGTAAAAGACATGATGAACTATACCTTTTTGTAAAACCTCTATTTTATTTTTATTAAATGTGATTGTAAATAAACTTTTGATTATAAATTGATTTTAAATAATTTTATTTAAATATAAGAATTGACATAATTAAATTTGTAAGTAAAATTAAGAGATTATCTATAGATTTATATTTCTGGTAATACTTTTGAAGATAATTATTTTATGTTAATCTTTGCAGTATTTGAATGATAGTAATAGTGATAGTTAGAGGGATAGAAATATATAGGGAGATATGGGGGAAGGGGTAAGATGAATGATAGAAAGAGTTGTCGAGAGGTGAAAGAAAAAGTAGAGATAGAGATAGAGAAAAAGAAATAGGATGGTGGGAAGATGAATATATTGAATGAAAAAGATATATGAGGTGATACAAAAGCACATAGATAGATTAGGTCCAAGAGAAATAGAGAAGGTTGAAAGGAAAACAATATACTTGAAAGTAAATTGAGATGATCATTACTCAACTATCCTTTAAAGTCCTATCAAATATTTTATTGTATGATTTTTTTATTTATGAGAAAACTATTTACATCAACAATACAAGGACAACAACTAACATATATAACACTATCGACTTAACCCTTGTAGCCTTCAAAGATGCAAGTGCTAGTATATGTGCCAATTTCATTCAATTTTTTTTTCTACAACTATTAAGTTGAGCTATATTTAAAAAAACCCATAGATGATGAAGGCTAATTGAATGTTGTAAATAATAATAGTCGCTTTAATCTATTTTAAGATGAAGCTAATCAAATCAATAAGATTACATAAATAATAAAGAAGAAAAGGAGAGAGAGAAAAAAAGAAAGAAAGTAGAAGTGGTACTTATCAAACACTCAAGAAGAAGGAAAAGGTTTGAGCTTCTAATAATGTTTTGACACACTTTATTAAACCAAAAAATTTGTCAACCCATTCCTTCAATGCTCTTTAAATATTTAATTTGTGACATCAAAGTCTTGAGATTGGAGATAGATTTTTTCATTAAGAAATTTGTGTATTATTAGGAAAAAAATTTATTTTCTCTTGGTTTTAGAGCTTATATTAGTAGGTTTCAAACCTGAAGCAATTCTAAGATTTCTTTAAAAGATCTTTGATTTTCTTTCAAACCAACTATTCTAAAAGGAAGAATGATATTTCTATTATTTTGAGTCAAAAATGAATAAAATAGATTATAATTTCAAGAAATTTCCCTTGTCATAGATACAAATGAATTTCCAAAAAAAGTTAAACTTACATTCCATTTACACTCGTAATTACTCTATGGAGAAAATTAAAGTTTTCAAATGACTTGCATACATTCAACCTAAACCCCCTTATATTAGTGGGGCAACTCAGTGTTCTAGCTATAACGATGGCTAAGCTTAGAGTTTCTCCTTGGGACTACAAGGGAAATGTGATTTTTTATCGGCATATGATCAATCAATTCTTTAATTTCCATGATCACCTTGATATAAAAATGGAGTATATAATATATTGTGTAACAAAGAAATTGATAATACACGTAACACCCTACTAGAGAACAATCAAGGATAAAAAATAAAAATTTAAATAACATATCAATAATTTATAATTATTTTTATTATACAACATATCATCTAACATGACATGTAATTATTCATTATAATGCACAAGAAAAAGATAAATATTCATTGTGAACAATGTCTTTAATTAATCGGTTCCTTGACATTGCTACTATGCAATGCATCATAAACCCACACACACACACACACACACACACACACACACAATGGTGAATAATTATACAAAAGATAACACTAATCTTCTCCCACCAAGCTTATTTCAAGGACCAAAGAAAATATCCTATCATAATCTTTAATCAAGATATAAGGTAAAACATCCATTCATCTAATAAAAAGAGTGCTTATTATCATGCATAAGTATATAATTAATTTATCACTAAATACTTTATTTTTATTCTATTATTTTTTTCAATGTGATATGATACATATAATTTATCAACTGCCTACATAGACAGATGCATAGTATAAGATTCATTAAAAGTTATATACATAAATATATCCTTCATAAATATCTTATTTAGATGAATTATGAATATCATCAAAGAGTTTCCTTTAAAAATAAATCCTAAGGGGCCAAACATAAGCCTTTCCTAAGCTCATTGTTATGACCTTGCCTACATTCACACTTGGATATTTTGTAGTTGTACTCTTAAATCTTGAACTATAACGTATTAGTTCCATCTTTGTAAAGGTACAAAATTCATCATATGTTTATTTTAAATGTTTAATAAAATACATAAATAGGTACAAAGCCTTTACTAAATTAAAGTCCCAAGATTGTTTCATTATCAACTAACACCTACTTGGTGAAAGAAAGATAGAATCATAATTAATGATTTAATATACCAAATGTTCTATTTTGAATATTAAACTTAAATAAATATATCCTAATTTTAATTTCACCCTTCACCAATAATTATAATACATCTCCAGAAATTGCATGAGTGCACAAAATAACAAGAAGAAAATCCTATTCTTATGTACAATAACCACATCTTAAAAATATAAGATATTCACAAGTAGTATAGTACATACAATGATAAGTATGAAGAATGACAAGAAACCATCATATGCTTTTACTCAAAATCCAATGGGGTGAGATAATAGAATATAAGTAAGAGAAAGTAATGGAAATATAAGTACAAAAGAGTAAAATCTAATCTAACAACACAAGATTAAGATAAATGAGAAAGTAAGCTAAGAAGATTGAAAGAAAACTATGTAAGAATTTGCCTTAGGGAAAAATGACACCAAGATCAAGAAGCTCAAGAACAAAGCACAATATGGACCAAATGATGTATGATGATAATAATAATATGAAAATGAATTGATATCTAAATTTTTGGATATCAGATAATTCAATATCAAATAGTCAATATTGTACATGTACACTAGAAGTGCCTATATATAAAGGCCTCTAGAATGACTAGGAGTTAGCAAAATGATAAGCCTTTCCTAAGCTCATTGTTATGACCTTGCCTACATTCACACTTGGATATTTTGTAGTTGTACTCTTAAATCTTGAACTATAACGTATTAGTTCCATCTTTGTAAAGGTACAAAATTCATCATATGTTTATTTTAAATGTTTAATAAAATACATAAATAGGTACAAAGCCTTTACTAAATTAAAGTCCCAAGATTGTTTCATTATCAACTAACACCTACTTGGTGAAAGAAAGATAGAATAATTAATGATTTAATATACCAAATGTTCTATTTTGAATATTAAACTTAAATAAATATATCCTAATTTTAATTTCACCCTTCACCAATAATTATAATACATCTCCAGAAATTGCATGAGTGCACAAAATAACAAGAAGAAAATCCTATTCTCATGTACAATAACCACATCTTAAAAATATAAGATATTCACAAGTAGTATAGTACATACAATGATAAGTATGAAGAATGACAAGAAACCATCATATGCTTTTACTCAAAATCCAATGGGGTGAGATAATAGAATATAAGTAAGAGAAAGTAATGGAAATATAAGTACAAAAGAGTAAAATCTAATCTAACAACACAAGATTAAGATAAATGAGAAAGTAAGCTAAGAAGATTGAAAGAAAACTATGTAAGAATTTGCCTTAGGGAAAAATGACACCAAGATCAAGAAGCTCAAGAACAAAGCACAATATGGACCAAATGATGTATGATGATAATAATAATATGAAAATGAATTGATATCTAAATTTTTGGATATCAGATAATTCAATATCAAATAGTCAATATTGTACATGTACACTAGAAGTGCCTATATATAAAGGCCTCTAGAATGACTAGGAGTTAGCAAAATGATAAGCCTCACAACTAAGCACATGTCGACCAAAAGTGGATTATCCTCCATTGAGCATTGGAGTTAGTCTGATGATGAGAGGATATACTTACAAAGGTGTGTCAAATAAAATAATGTTGTACATGCCATGTACTTAATTAGAGTGCGAACAACTATGTTGTCTACGTGACAACTTAGTTTATTATACAAAATCCAGTGTTGTAGACGCCATGTGCTAAATTAGATTTGCTAACTCATGTGTTGTAAACAAGACAACTCATATGAGTATGCATACTCCTTGATATCTAACTAATAAATAATAAAATAATGCATTTTTTCTAAGTAAACTTATGTAAAGTGTAAACGATAATTATTTAAACTAACACCCCCCCTTAAGTGCAACTTAGGGGAACACACTTAAGCTCACAAAAGCTATGATGAAATGCATAATGGGTCCTGGCTACTAGGCCATGTTAGGTACCCATGTATAATGCAATAAAATGCAATACAATCTCTCTGAAAATGGAGAAAGATGGAAAACCTCATGGGAAAAACCCTCCCCCAAAAAGAGAGATAAGTACAATAAAGAAAGATGCATGTATGGATGGAATAACAAAAAACCCCCCATTATGACATAAATCATGTGTATACAATAGAGGATACCTCCATGAAATCCCCCCTTAGTGAAGGACCTCATAATGATGAGTGCTCGAAGACAAAAGAGAATCAAATGCCTACAAACAACATTTCTCCCTTTAGGAAGGAGATACACCAAGTATAGGTGCAAGTATGCTTCCCACTATGGATAGGAAGATGGAGGAGGGATCCATATTTAGTATGTTGTGGATGCTACCTCTAAATTCTACTCATATGTTGACAAGTTCTTGATGAATGTAGATGCCATGAACCAATCTAGTGGATGCCAAAAAGAAGCTTGCGAAAAAGGTAGCATGTCCATATATGAAAGTGAATCAACCTCAAAAGACAATGAAGCATCTTGATGGGAAGATATATGAAGAGAAGTAATGTAGCCTCCCCTTAATGATGAATGCATAGCCATGAAAGAAGCTCCTTGATGAATGAAGAAGTTGCACCATGAAAACTGAATGATGTTCCTCCTTGTAGGAAGAAGTGGTGCCACAGGTGTAGTAGAGAATGCTCCCCAACTAGTAGGAAGAATCCTTAGAAGATATGATGTCTAAGGAAACTAGAATAGAATCTCCAAAGATTGATATGTCTCCTCTGAAGTGAAAGATTTCTCCTCTTATTGCTATAAAGAAATGTCCACAATCATGTCAATCTTGAAAGAAGGATCAAGTGGTTGAGGGTCAGAGTGTTCCCTTGCATCAAGTGAAGTAGAAGTCTCCTCAACAAATAGAAGATTGATGTCATCAATGATATCTCCCACATCTTCAATATAGAACTCCACAAACAATACTACAATGTTTGGAAGGAAGTCATCCCATGAAGCTAAAATAGGAAGACATGGTGTTTTCTATTGCATTGAATCAGGAGCATCTATGGCTAGAACTAGATCAGTAGAAGAAATAGGAGCATTAGGAGGTAGGATCTTATCTAGAGGTGAAGGTACAATAACTAGAGTGACTAAAGGTAGAATTTCCTCTAGAAGTGTAGGAACTATTGGTTATCCATATGCTTTCCAAAGAGCCATCCAAATGTCATAAGGTTTAGTGAGCTTTCCAATGACATCAAAGCATTCAACATTGATATTGAGAAATATGACTAATCCAATTATGTTAATAGGTGTACGATCAGTGTAAGAGGGTAGTTCTTTGGAACATAGATAAGGAAATACTTCCATTTTCTCTCTTACATGATCAATTATCAAGGCACTCCATTTTTGATAGTTCCTCTTTGTCAACCTCAGTCTTATACCAAACTGACATGTGAAACAAAACTCCATGAGATCAATAAATGACTGCACCAGCTACAATTCAAAAATAATCAATGAACCTCCCCTAATGTATGATTTCACACTTTATATTTTGTGTGATTGCAATGGGCCAATTTCCAATTTAGAGTGTAACAAAAAATATGAAGCTATATCAGACTCAACAAGATAAGACACAAGACCTCTCAAGGATCTAATTAATTATGAGTGCCAATAGGCCAAAGTGAGACCAAAGTTTGAAAGCACTATATCTACTTAGAATTACTCCAAATTGATAATAGATTTGGAAGGTAGACAAAAAAATAGCACCTGAATATGTGTCCATATGAGCTCGAACTAAGCTTTTGAAGTTGCCAAAATTGGGATTTGCGAGTTGCAAAAAAATTTAGGAACAAAGATATCAAAAAAATTGCACCAATGTGTAGATCACAAAATTCTACCCCAAAAAAAAAAAAAATGCTAAAAAAAAGGAGTTTGTATGAGGGAGATATCACTATTTGAAAATCACCTCTATAATTATTTTTCCTGAATTACCACTACCGCACCTCCAAAAATCAATTGACTCTAGATTTTACCTTAAATGTCCAATTTTGATGAAACAAAAGTCAATTTGGGGGTTTTTTGAGGTTTTGAATATGATGCCAATATATGATTGTAGATTTGAAAATCAATTGCATAGACTTGAAGAGATCATACCAATTTTGCAAATTAGACCTTTGGGTTCCAGTTTGCAAAAAAAAAGTCTCAATTTTGACTATGGTCTAGGGTAGGAAAATTTATAGTCAAAATTCACCGATTCAATGCTTCAAACCCAATGGTGAGGTTTACTTTTTCTCTAGATGCTCCCAATAGCTGTAGATACTTCAGATTTGAATCATGGCCCTCCAAGAGGTGAAGCAAAAATGCTCTCTAATGGCTATGAAATGATGCTCCTATGGCTCTAACACCACGTAAGAATTTGGTATAGCTCTGATATCATGTAATAATTTTCCTTAGGGAAAAATGACACCATGATCAGGAAGCTCAAGAACAAGGCACAATATAGACCAAATGATGTATGATCATAATAACAATATGAAAATGAATTGATGTCTAAATCTTTGGATATCAGATCATTCAATAATTGATGTTGTACATGTACACTATAAGTGTCTATATATAAAGGCCTTTAGAATGACTAGGAGTTAGCAAAATGATAAGCCTCACAACTAAGCACATGTCCACCAAGAGACGATTATCCTCCATTGAGCACAAGAGTTAGTGCAATGATGAGAGGATAAGCTTACATAGGTCTATCATGTAAAATTATATTGTAGACACCATGTTCTTAATTAGAGTGCAAACAAAATTGTTTTCTACATGACAACTCAGTTGATTATGCAAAATCTAGTGTTGTAGACACCACATGTGCTAAATTAGAGTTGCTAACTCATGTTTTTTCAACAAGTGAAATCATATGAGTAAGTGTATTCCTACATGTTTAACTAATAAATAATAAAATAATGCATTTTATCCTTAGTAAACTTAATTAAAGTGTAAATAATAATTATTTACACTAACAAACTAAATATTTAACTCAAATTTGAGTAAGCAAGAGTGAAAGTGATTTCTCATGTGCTCAAGAAATCAAAATGACAGTATAAGACTAGAGTGAATTCCAAAGATGAGAGAATGAGGAGAGAGTCTCCTTTTTAAAGAAAAGAAGATGGTCAAGATATATTTAGAGGAAAATTAAATAAGAGATATTGAACCTTTATGAATAGATGTTCTTGTGTTTCTCAAGAGGAAAAAGGAATGGCTATGACTAAGAGGGAAATGGATTTTAGTGGATGAGATTAAGAGGAAAAAGTTTGTTTGAAAAGTCTACAAATTCCTCTCACCTTGGATTAGTTGGTCAAACTGTATGATAAGATCAAATAAGTGATTAATTGTTGATTTGGTCGAGGATTATAGATTAATTAATTATGTAAAATTGATTAAGCAAATAGTGTGTTCTATCATGTGTATTAAAAATCTAAAAATATGGTGTAATAGTTCTTGAGACACATTTTGGGTGATTACATTTTCTTCTCTTTGAGTCAATATGAAAGTTAATGCTCATGTGTACACATTGAGTCAAAGAGTGTTGATGTTAAGAAAGAGATATGACTCCAAACCTAATTAAGTGAAGTGTAGTGAGGTAACTAATCCCAACCCTAATCAAGTAAACATTAGCAAGGCTGATAATCTTGAATATGTGTGTGAAGTGATAAAACTAAGCATTAGAGAAAGGTTTATAAGACAATATCAGAACTAATATGATGTGTTGAGAACTGATATATTCAAGAGTGAATAGATTACATCAAGCATATGCTAGACTATACAAGATTGAGAGATCTCAACTTTTTATGAAGTGATGAAGCTAATATGCCCTTAGAAAAGATAGTATAGAAGAATCAACTTTTAGGTTTCAAAGATTGATCCTATATTATTCTCACCCCTTCCAAATCAAATTTAAAATGACATAGAAGAGATGGATTTGACTAAATCAATATGAAGTAAGGCTCATGATGATTGATAGTCAATTTAGAATATATAGAACAAAATTTGACCAAAAAATGATGAGAATGTGACCAAGTTTGATAGTTTGACCAAAAAGGTATAGCATTATAATTAAATCAATGCAAGAGATGATGTAGAAATCTAATTGATTTTGAGTCAAAAGTTGAATAGATAAGCTTCAAAAGAAAAATTAGTTGAACTAAAGAAACATGAACTTTAAATCATAATTTTGGAAAGAAAGATGAATTGGAATTTTTTAGTTTGATCCAAAAATGAATCCACGATGTCAAAATTAGATTGTGGTGCAATTTTTGTAAAAATCCAAGATAATTAGAAATTATTTAAAAGATTTTCATTTAGGTAGGAATGATAGAAGAATTATTATGAGTGAAAAAGTGAAGGGTGACAAAGACTAGATTGAAAGAAGAGGAAGAGTAAAGATGATGATCATGCTCAATTGATTACAAAAGGATACGATGACTAAATATGTTCGATAATGATATAGAATTTTTTCTTCTCACTTGTTTCATAATTTAAAACCTTAGATGTAAGATAGGAAGAAAAAATTCAAAGTGCACAATGCAAGAATTATTTTAAGGGTCATTAGTGTCTATCACTAGGTCTTATTAAGGGACATTGCAAGAACATACAATCATCACTAGTACAAAACAACTTTGAAGATATGAATATTATCCATATTAGATAGGGTATAGGAACTTAATTTATGAATAAAATACATAAAGGTCATGATGATGTATAGTTAGATTTTGAGTTAACATAGAAGTATTATTCTTGCATCAAAAATTAAGTGTCAAGATGGGCATAAGTATGGTTTTGTGGAATAAACACAATGTAACTATCAAGGATATAGTTCAAACTTACCTAAATCTTAAAATAAATTAGTTCAAGGTATATGTGGCATTCTAATCAAGAGAAAGAGCTTATCATAGATGATTGATGCATTAGAACACATAGGATCATTGAAACTACATCCACATGTTGAAGACAAAGAAAGCATGCCCCATTCCCCCAGTCATTTAGTTGAGTGACATCCTAGAGAAACTAAGGAGGGATGACTTAGTGAAAATAAGAAATAAATTATAGCATACAAAGAAAAATTCATTAAGGACAATTTAATAATTTTAGTTTAAGTGCATGTGAAAAGGATTAAAAATCATACTTTCTAAGACCTATGCTTACAAGTGACATATATCTCACAACATGATTATCTAACAAGGTGTTTCTTCAAAGAAAAGTATCGAAAAAGTATTGAGAAACACCAAAGGTCAAAGTCATCATCGAGAAACACTAGTTGCGGTGGTGTTGAGAAACACTAGTGTGTAATAGACATAAATTATGGCATGGAGACTTCCCCCTAGACCTAGAGAAAGATAGGTTCTAGACCAAGGAAATATGTGCAAGTGTAGTAGAAGTCAAGTGGTTCATTGTCAAAGGTACAAGATGATAGATAAAAGTGCAATAGGTTTCCAAGAAGCTCCTCTTTCCAGGTTTTCATGCTAAGATAATTATTTTTTTAGTATATGTCTAATTTTGAGGAATTTTTTAGGACCATGTTTTATTTTTTCAAGTTCATATATCAAGTTTTTTTTTATAAATGATTTAGAGTTTACTAGTTCTCAAGCAAGATTATATTGTTTTGTCCTAGTGTCTAGAAATGTGTAGGACATTATGGATTAGCAAGTTAATAGATAATATGGATAAGTAATGATGCATGAAGCAAGAAAATGTGATCCTCAAGGACTATCTCCTCAAGATTACCCAAATTGGTGAAATTAACCATATGAAGAATATTTTGAACAAGGAATGGAAGCCAATGAGATCGATAGAATATGAAATAATATCTTGATGTCATGAAAGTGTGTCATCTTAGAAGAGTGGGAATTTTTAGAGGCTTAAGAGAACCATGTTTTTCTTCTTCTTTTTATTTATATAGATCAAGACCAATTGGTCAATTGGATAGAATAGTGACTAGATAGAATGATATGGGTGAATTTCTTTATGGAGGCTATGAGTGAGTTATTTTTGTTACAGAAGATCATGATAGGGTAGCTAATGTATAAGGTAGCTAATGCTGATGTATAGCTCAATATTGTCAAGAACAAAAATTGAAGAGGGAATTCTTGGATGATGAAGGATTACACATGAGTCTTGTTTCCTAGGTTTTCATCATGGTACTTACATCTAAGGTGCCAAAAGAAGCAGTTTTCACCATATGACATATTTATTTTTCATTAATTCTCTACCAAGCTACCCTTCTACTAGGTTTTCACCAAAGCACCTTTTTATTTCTTTTGATTTTTTGGAAATAAATAAAGTCTCTTTATCTTTAGATAATGCTCCTCTTAAAATCATATGTTATGACAAGCCAAGGCTATTAAAAGGTATAATTAAAGATGTTCACAAGGTGATAGAAGGGAGATGGTACATAAAATAAAGTCATATATTAAGGATAAGATTTTATGCTTGGGATGAGATAAATGGGATGAAGGGATAGAAGGAGGAAGGATAGTAGGTAGAGGGATATTCAATTGGATGTTGAAAGGATTATTCAAGGGTAGATGGAAAAGTTGGCAAGATCACAATTGACACAGAGGTTGAAGAGTGATAGACTGATTAAGGAATTATTGATGAAATAGTGCGAGGTTTTGATGTATGAGGTGGTAGAAGATGTATGGAAAAAGATGGATTGGAATCCTTGAGAATATTAACTATAAAATTTGAACTAATTTTTATATTCAATTCTTTTAAGAGAAACTTAGGAATCCATATAAATGTTTATTTTCTTTTCCTTTGGAGAATTTATGAAGCATTTACTCAATGATGGATTTAGGGACTGATATTTTCTTTTCTTTTCTTTTTTTTTTGAGTGGATATTTGAGGTCATTAAATGGATTCTTTTATATTAATATTTCTTCTTATTATGTTATACACCCAAATTGCTTCTAAGAGACTTGGGGTTTGTAGATGAAAAGGGATTATATGGTGGGTTAAGATGGATTGGTGGATAGAAATATTTCAAGAATGAATGTCTTTGTTGATCTTGAGGTATAATGAGATAAGTGTTCATAACAAGTGAGGAGTGAAAAGTATGAGACATAGAGGGACACGAACCCAGTATAGATGGAAGGTTTGAAGGAAATAGCTTTTATGGAAGGATATACTTTGTCCCAAGATGGATGGAATATTTGGAGAGTTTAGCTTTGATGGATAAGGACCAAGGATGCATTCAGAAGATGAAAATGGGTAATTGATAGGGATACCATCATCTTTAGAGTAGGAACCTTGGATAATATTAAAAATAGGTTGATGAATATCTTTGATAGGAGAAGTATCTTCAATAGGAGTACTTGAATCTTCAGGGTATTTATTATTATGACAAGGATTAAGAATAATTGAGAATTTTTTAGATGGATATGGAGAAGTATAACAAGAGAATTAAGGGATACTTTGATCTTGACAAGGATCTTTGGATCCTATAGGAGGAGTGCATTATCTTGATTTTCAATAGGCTCACTAGAAGAAGTGGAAGTACCAGTATCTTGATATTTCTTAGGAGATGGACAATGCATGGGATATAGAGGGATGGGTTGTTCTTGTGATGGAGAGATGTAGGGATCTTGATCTTGATATTTCTTAATACCCATTTCTTTATCTTTTTGATAACCTCCTTATCATAGAGCCATTTATAAGGACAAGGGAGAATGTTGGGTTTGCATGATGGATTCTTCAAGAGATAATGAAGAATTTATTGTAGTAGATATGATAGGCATATCTATGCATCAAATTTTGTGATCTTTGGTCTTAAAAGTCCTCAAAAGAAGTGCAACCAATTTTTTGTGAACTTGGGTATCTTATAGAGGTAGCTCTTGATGGTAGATAAAGACATTATTATAATCATGAGGCTATTGCATTGATGGATTAATGTTGGAAATATTTATAGTTTTAGGAGATGCATGAGTATCAAAAGAAGTGGAGGCAATTATAGAACCACTTAGTAGACCTAGGTTCATCAATTTTATCTTTATCAAGAGTATTATCCGCATCACATCAGTCTTTAGGGGTTGTGATGCTAGCTACCTTGTTACTAATAAGATCTTGGACTTTATGTTTCAAATCCATATAATCTAAAGTACTATGCTTATTATGTTGATGATATGCACAATAGGTTTCCAAGAATGTTTTCCATATGAGGTAGGTTTAAGAAAATTGGTGAGATTTTTATCATGAAGATTTTCCAAAATTATGTCATAAGAATATCCTAAAGGATAAAAAGGCCTCTCTAAGGAATTATTAGGCTCTTCTTAATATTTCTTGATTGAATAAGATGTGTCCATGTATTCATTAACATCTTGGTCAAATATTAGTCCATGATTATATTGTGACATAGACTCATCAAAGGAGACTTGTATCACTTTCTTGCTCTCTATATTTTTTGGGTGTTATCAATTGATCAAGGAGTTCATCTACACCCTTGTACATCTTTTTTTCTGGTAGAGACATGGATATTTTAGACCTAGAAGAAGAAGATAGATGTCTTGAAGAGATATAGATTTTAGACTTAGCAAAAGAAGATATTCTATTTAGAGAGATAGAGAATTTATGCCTATTAAAAGAACACAAATATGATCTTGAAGAAGATTAATCATTGTTTGAATCATGTACATATAGAGCACTTCTATTCTACCTATATGATGATGTCTCTTCTATTTTTTCAACTTTTGAACAAAGCTTAATAGAAAGTCATGAAATTCCTTACCAACATCGAGAAAAGATGAATCATCTAGATTTGGTTGAGGGTTGGTAGAAAATATTTGAATTCTAGGGTTTTAGATGAAATCTAAAATATGAGGGAGTACAAGAAGTTGATAGTAGAACAAGAGTATTCTTTATTTCACAACTAGGTAAGAAAAATGGTATACTTGTCTACAATGAGGGTGTAAAAGAAATGATAACTTGCTAGAAGATTCCCAAGTTGAGGGCCTTCATGCCCAAGTTATGACACTTACAAAAAAAGAAATGATAGCTTTCCATAAGATTCCCAAGCTATAGGCTTAAATGACCTACATATGACACTTTACTTTGAAGTATATATCAATGAAGTCATAGAAGTTATTTATGTCAAATATAAACAATAGTTTTAGAAAATGCATTATATATTTACAATCTAATGGATACATGAGACTTCATGCATATGGTAGAAAGAAAAAAAATGTAATTTAGTTCCATTAATTTATTGACCTTCATAATGTCTAGCACAATTACTACATTTTCTTTTCTATGAACTCCTTGGTGCAATTTGAATTAGTAATTAAAATAAATGTGATTTTGATTTGCATTTAAATGATTCAATTTGAAACACCTCATATATGCTTCACTACTATAAAAATATAGTAAAAATAATAGCACTTCATCCAAATGAGTCAAACTTTTACTTCCAACACATCATATAGGAGATGATAATGTATTTATAACTATATTAAATGAGGGAAAAAAAATTAACTAATTAATCAATAGAGAAAAATAGGTAAACTCAACATTACCATTAGAATTTGAAGGTGGCAAGAGAAGATCCAATAGACATAAGAAGAAGAGTGTTAATGTGAACCTTGGAACTAGAATGGAATGCTCCCCTAGTTCTAAATGCATAGATAGTGGTAAACATAAACCTCCCATAAAAAGAAGAAGAACAAAATACCCTAAAGAAACTGAGTAGGAAGGAGGGGAAGAAAGTGGGTGATGAGGGTAAGGGTGGGGGTAGCATCTAGTTAATCCCCATGCCTTCCCATGTTTCTAATACTTGGAAGACTAAAAATCTTGATAGATTTGGTAATGAAAAAGGTGAGACTCTAACTTCATGCCAACACATGGCTAGAAGAAGTGAACAAACCCTAGAGAGGAACATTGAGGCTTAGTATGTGGCTTAGGAACCTATGAAAGCTAGCTAAAAACTCAAGATTCTAGAGCTAAGGTTTGATGATGTCACTAGGTTTGTTGTGAAGGTGATGCAATTGATGATCTCTACCCTTCACCTACTCCATATTGACAAAGAGGGCTTAACTATGGAAGTGGGGGTGGACACTACGAGCTCGTTATATAGGTTCTTAGTTGATGAATAGCTCAAACTATTACTAGATAAGGTAGAAGGAAATGACAAGGACAAGCTGTTGGAAATATTCAAGACTATGCTAGCTTACTGAGAGGGGAGGGGTGAATCAGTAACCTTAAAACCTTTATCAAATTTAGGCCTTAATTGCAATAACCCAATAATCATTTAATTCTTCAAATCAAATCTAACTACATGCATGAGAAACTGAAACCATAAACATTCATGACACATGAACACAATAATTTGGTGACCCAGAAACCTTCCAAATAGAAAGTAAAACTGGGGTGGGGATGATACCCACAAAACTTCAATACTATAACATAAAGTTGGCCTATTAAGGCTTATAATGATCGCTTCTAATTATCTACCTTATTAGGAGCAATTAGGACTACTAGGTCCACCTTGTTAGAGGATTTACAAACATACAATGAAGTATGCACTCAGTAAAGAGATTTGACAAAAGACTATTATGTCTACCTTGTTAGAAGATTTTAAAGCTGATTCACCTGTTAGGATGAAATAGTAGATCTCAAACTTACAACTGATTTGCTAATACAGATTCTTTGAAGTACTAATCACCTTTGTGTGATAGATATGACTCTACTACTCCTTGTTGATATGGCCTTATAATACACTTTTCTATTGATTCACATTCACATGCCTCTTACATATTCATGTATAAATCTATATTTATCTATCCATGTAATTTTTGGATATGATACAATACATAATATATATTAATCCCATTTACAAAATTACAAAGTTGGTTTAGATGAAGACACTTGGGTTCTAAAGACTAACTTGGTGAAGTTCTAATACATGACGTCCACTGTCATTACTTGGCATCATCATGCATTTAGTAGAAGTAGAAGCTTAGTCCATACTAATCATCTAAAAGTAGTCTCGAACTTGATCTACACTAGAAACTTGGTAGATACTATGTAACTTGGTAGAAATTGAATTCCACATTTACCATACCTAAACTTGGTAAACATTAATTATCACATTTACTCAGTTAACACTAACTTTGCTTCACATGAACTAATGGCTCAATAGAAACTACGAAGCTTGGTAACCATTGAACTGCTTGGTAAGAACTATTGGACTTCACACTACTTAAATTCACTTGGTAACCACTGGAATGCTCGGTAGGAACTATGAAACTTGGTAACTTGGTAGAAACTGAATCGCACATTTACCATACCTGAACTTAGTAAACATTAATTATCACATTTACTTAGTTAACACTAACTTCGCTTCACATAAACTGATGGCTCGGTAGAAACTACGAGGCTTGGTAACCACTGAATTGCTCAATAAGAACTACTGGAATTCACACTACCTAAATTCACTTGGTAACCACTGGAATGCTCGATAGGAACTGTGAAGCTTGGTAACCATACAAAATCTGAATAAGTGTTGTCATTAATAGCAAACTTGACTTAATTTCAACACAAGGGGAATTGGTACCCCCTCTTTCTTTTATGTTATTTTATGCTACTTTTATAGCACTCGATCATTGGGGGCTAAGTTAATGGTATTTGTATGGATTATTGATAATATAATTTTGTTTACAAATTTCATGCTTGATACTAGTTATAGTTTAGTTTATTGTAATTGAGATAGTGTTGTTTATAGTTTTTCATGTCATAATTGGGATACTATGATGTCTGGTTTTTTGAAATTGAAAAGAGGGGTGGGCTAAATCTTGAAATATCTGTTAAATAACAAGTTGATGCTTTCTATACTTCAGGCCAGCCCCTATTTTTGGCTACTTTTAATTTCAAAAACATTACAATAAATATAAGAAAATGAATTCAAAAATTGAATAAAACATAAATGCATCATAATATTTTTATATAATTCATGTGCTTACACCTCTATAACCCAATATCACTATTCTAATTATTTAGCTTTTCATGTGACTAGGAATACTTAGCCATATAGAATTGAAATGATTACATTCATTCAAAATTATTTTTAATTATTTTTAATAATGTTGTAGTGCATATTAATGAATATATTCATCCTTGTAATAATGAGAATATTAGTCAAGACTAAAAAATGGAGAAAAAGAAAAAGATGTATTATATTCCGAAGAAGCATGAAATACAATAGAATAATTTAAAAAAAGATGAATATAATACATATAAAGTTTATTTGTGGAATATTAAATTGATTATTAGATTTTAGAAAGATGTGTATAATTATATGGCTATGACCAAGAAAGATTTCTAGATTTGTGAAGGCCAAAGTTATTAATTTCCACCAATCATAATGCTTAGTTTTTTTCATTTTCAAAATAAAGATTTAATATTTTTAAGATAATTAATTTAAGAAAATAAATATTTATATACATCTTATTGGTTAAAAACATCTTTTCTTATAGAAATTCTTGTTATTAAGACCTCATCCATATGACATAGGGTTGATAATAAATAAGAAGTAATTTTTATATTTTAGCTTCCAACGAATATTTGTTCTCCCAAGCTTGTGTGTAGAGGAGGATAACCGCATTTTAGATCTCTTTTCTTTTTAACTAATAATTATTTGAATTTTATTAGGTAAGTTTAGTTGTATTATTATTTAATACTAATATTTTTAAAGATCAAGTAAGAAAAAATAAAAAAGGAAAATTATGTGTAGATAGATACATAAAATACTAATCAAGTTATAATTCTCCCCCCTTATTAAACTTGATTAGTCAATTTTTATGTCTATCTAGTGAGGGTATTTCTCATTATATATATAAAGAATTGTTGTCACTTAGGTTTGCACCCTTGTGCAAGGCCTATGCACGAGGACAACCTAGTGAAACATGGAAACAACCTCCAAGCTGTGGGACTTGAACTGTGAGGTTGAGTCTTCAGAGAAGGCGGCTTCCTCTTACTATCAGGGCGCACCTATCTACTCTTGGAGAGGAAAAGGGAGAAAAAGGAGCACAAAATCAAATATACCTAGTCTATTCTAAGGAGGTGATGCACCAAAATAGAGTGTTCAGACCCATTTTTGCTCATATATGCACTACAAAACCAAGATAACATTCAAAGACATACACACTCAGACTTATGTCAATCAGTAACCACATACAGATCAAAAAACTAGCTGAATAACACAAGGAAAAGGGTTTCACTTATACATTATCCAGTAGGCCAAGAATAGATACAATATGCCAGTCACAGATCTCAATAGTACACCAATGAGAGGCAAGATGAACGCACATGCACATCGATGGATGAAGGAGATGATACAGAATGTTATACAGTATAGAGACACAGGGAATTTTACACTAAAAACCTGTGAGCAATAGCAAAGAATAACAGAGAAGGGTCGACCTTAAGAAAAGATCACAAAATTGCCTTTATAGTTCAAGCATAACTGAGGAAACTGGCTCTGCATTAACTTCTCA
Organism: Cupressus sempervirens; assembly: GCA_028749045.1. Classification (NCBI taxonomy): domain Eukaryota; kingdom Viridiplantae; phylum Streptophyta; class Pinopsida; order Cupressales; family Cupressaceae; genus Cupressus; species Cupressus sempervirens. Next base: position 104,990,669 of record CM053790.1, on the reverse strand, counting down.
ACTACTGCCATCAAACCCCAAAAATATCTGATCAAAGATCACACTTGAGCATGGTTCTGAAGTACAAAATTAGATATTCGACTGAAGGAATGCCTCGAGTAGATAGAAGCGGTGCCAATGAATGATCCTGACATAGTAGATGGATCAACTAAGATGGTGGAGTGTTTCCCTATGCCTTGCATTCACTTTTGGTAGGTCAAAATTGATCGTGAAGATCAGATTACAAGATAACATTGATCAGCTTTGCTTCCTAGTTCATGAATCCATCGAAGTCAAAAAGTCAACCAGGCTATATAAACTAGCTGGGCCAATCATCTCTCTTTATTCTACCACCTGGGGAGTCCTTCCACAGTTGACCACCTTTTAGATTGTTATTATTCACCATAACCGCCAGCCGCTAATCGTCAACTGTCAATAGCCAACCCTGGTCTGCCAGTGAGCCACGTGTCAACAAATCGCTATGTCGCCAACATATACATCACACAACTTCTCCGTAGCACGATGGTGCCTGTCGTCGATCTGTCTTGATTTGACGATCGTGAAAACTCATCATACTCCGTGCTGTCCTTACCTCGGGCCCATCCTATCTAGTGCCACCTTAGCGACTGCGCCACCCCAAATGACACTTGGCGATATCTAGTGAGACCTAGCCCTACTGATCCATAGGGCGGATGGGCATTATGTTGCCATGGTAAAATTTGCACATCTTCACCATAGCAAGATGGCGCCATCCGTTGATCCGAATTGATCTGATAGCCAAAAAAATTGCAAGCCATGGAAATTTTTATAAGGTTTGATCATTTAGAATTTTTTATGTCTCTTAGGCATTAAAATAATATTACTTCTGGGACTAGCCGTTGGACGAGCTGAATGTTTGAATTTTGAATTTTTTGGTGAGTGACAAAAGATAACATTTTTGGCGACTCACAGGGGACATGAGCCTGCTCAATGCATAAGACCAGTGCCTGCAAAAAACTCCATTGGGCTACAATATCAAAAAGTGTGAATCTGAGAACTACAAAACTTGAACTCGCCTATTGGGACATTGAAAACCTTGAAAACCCTAGCTCTGTTTCTGTAACTAGAAACAAAAATAGAACTTCCTCTACAACCTGAGACTATCAAAACTTTGGAAGCTGGCAACTCAAAAAGAGAACCCTATGCATGCACACTTCTTGAAAAGCAGGAAATAACAGAAAAGAAACTAGACTAACTATGTACATGGATTCACAATCTTCATCAGAAGCAAGCTTTAAGATAAATCCCATTCACTGGGATGGGAAGAACTTCACTGTTGGGTCTGCTCAGTTGGAATACATTAGCCTGTTTGCAACTGGCAATCAGATAGGGGCCACTCCATAGTGAGTCAAACTTAGAATGTCTTCTTGGTTTTGGTTTGTCTAAGTCCCACTTGAGGACTAAATCTCCTTCTCTAAAGGTTCTGGCCCTTGCCTTCTTATCAAAACTCCTTTTCATCTGCTGCTGATGCATCTCCAGGGCTTGCATTGCCTTGTTTCTCTTTTCTTCCAGTTCAATCACCTCTACCATTTTTACTGACATGGCATTATCTTCAATCAATTCCAACTGACGAGCCAACTCCAAGGAAGGGAATTCCAATGAAATTGGGAGTTTGGCCTCCCTACCATATACCAGCACAAAAGGTGAATTCCCAATAGATCTCTTGGGTGTTATCCTATCAGCCCATAGAGCAATTCTTAATTTCTTATGCCAGACCCTCTGATTTTCTTCTATTGTCCTCTTCATGATTCTGATCAGATTCTTGTTGGGAGACTCAGCCAAACCGTTGCCCTAGGGATAATAATTTGATGATGTGCTCAAGTAGACATTGTGATTCATTGCCCATGCACAAATTTGGGTTCCAACAAAAGACTTGGCATTTTCTGAGATGATAGTAGAAGGAGCACCAAACCTAGATACAATCCCATCAAGGAATTCAACAACTAATGGTTCCATGGCATCCTTCAAGGCAACTGCTTCTGTCCACCTAGTGAAATAATTAGTAGCAACCAAAATCCATTTATGACCTGCACTAGATGGAGGATTAATGGGGCCTATAAAATCCAACCCCCACTGGGTAAAGGGCTGATCCACCTGAATAGGATGAAGGGGGAGAGCTACAAGCCTTTGTTTGCCTAAAAAGAAAGCACATTTCTAACATTTTCTCACATACCTATAATAATCATAGAATAGAGATGGCCAATAATAACCAGCCCTCATGATCTTCATGGTAGTTGTTCTTGTAGAGAAATGGCCGCCATCAGGGCCATCATGAAGTTCTTTAATCATCCTTTTAGCCTGATCCTCTTCAATGCATCTCAACAGGGTCCCATTAAAATGCCTCCTGAATAGGATACCATTAATTACAACATAGGGAATGGACTGCAGTCTATATTGTCTTCTTTTAGTTCTGTCCAATCCCTGAGGGTATCCATCCCCTGATAAGAAGCTCTTCATATTATTTATCAAGATCTTTGGGCCATTAATATTTCCTTCCTCCTGCTGCTCTGTTAATACCATAGCAGCCTCTTCATCAGAATCCTAACCTGATAACATTTCTTTGCACAATCCTCTCCCTCTTACCAACTTGGTAATCTGAATATCAACATCATATTCCATTACCCTAGTGATCCATCCAGCTCTCTTTTCACTGATATCCTTGCTTAACAGAAAATATTTTACACTGGCATGGGGCGCCAACAAATGGATCCTATTTTGGGATAAGAGTTGCTTGAATTTCTTCAAGGCTCTGATGAATGCAAGGGCCTGCTTCTCAACAAAGCTATACTTATCTTCATATTCTTTGAGCCCTTCACTAAAGAAAGCTATGGGATGCTCCTCATCCTTGCCATTTGTTTGAGTCAAGACAGCAAAGATACTTGACTCACTAACTAAAGTGTAGAGGATGAAATCTTTCTCAAAATTTGGGTTCATGAGAGTAGGGGCTGAGGCTATGGCTGTCTTGATCTCTTCAAAAATCTCCTTCCCCTCCTTGGTCCATGAGAAGACCATGTCTTTCTTAAGCATGGCTGTAAGAGGTTTCACCATGGTAGAAAGATTAGGGATAAACCTTCTCACAAATTTTATTCTACCAAGGAAACTTTGCAGCCCCTTCTTGTGTTTAGGGAGAGGAAGGGTGAGTATTGCCTTTGATCTTTTTGGATCAATGGTTTGTCCTAATAACTTTCCTTGGCTTGTAGCAAAGACACACTTGGCTGGGTTGAGGGAAACCCCAAACTCTCTACCTCTTAGAAATACCTGCCTCAAGTGATCAAAATGATCTTCTACATTTTTTGAGTATACAGTTATATCATCAAGGTATACAAAGACAAACTTATCAATTAATTTTTTGAAGGCCATCTCCATTGCCTTCTGAAATGTGGCACCTGCATTTGTTAGTCCAAATGGCATCTTGCAATAAGCATAGGTGCCCCATTTGGTAGTAAATGTTGTTTTATGTCTATTAGATTCTTTAACCAGCACTTGATTATAACCAGAGAATCCATCAAGAAAAGAGAATCTCCTTGACCCACTGACCTTAGACAGAATCTACCCCATAGAAGGGAGAGGATGGTGATCTTTAAGAGAAGCCTGATTAAGATCCCTAAAGTCCACACACAAATTGATTTCTCCACTCTTCTTCCTTACAGGGACAAGTTTAGCTACCCATGATGAGTTTTTGATAGGAAATATTATATTAGCCTCTATCAACTTGGATAGTTCTTTTCTCATTAGGGGTTCAATCTTAGGATTCACTCATCTCTATTTTTGCCTTACTGGCTTGGCCTTATCAATTAAATCTATGGTATGCTGAAACAAACTAGGGTGAAACCTTTTTAAGTCATCACATGTCCAAGAAAATACATCATTAAATTCTTGACATTAATGAATGAAGTTTTCTTGCTCAGTTTCAGAACATACCTTCCCCATATTTAGAGATTTTCCATCAACAATTGTAACTGCGGCATAATCATCTTTCTCTGTAGCTAGATTCATCCCTTTGCCTCTTGTTTGATCATCAAGATTAAAGACACTCTCCAAGGTAATGAGACCCTTGGGAAACTTGTTAGAACTAAGGTGAATGATCTGATCACCATACTGATCTTGTAGCCTTGACTGGTTTCTATCTAAGAATTCTGCCTCATTCTACAAGAAACTCACAATTTGTTCATCAGAGTCAAACACTTGCCAATGATTTTTTATTGTCAGGGATGGCAAGCCTCACTACCACCCTAATTTGTTGCTTCTCCTCCTCCTCAAGATTCCCTGGTACATCATAAGCTACACCCACTACTGCAAGTCTATCAGCATGTTTATTTTCTTTCCTAGGAATGCTCTGAATATTGAATGCATTGAAACCCTCAAGAAAATCCCAGACTCTGTGTTTGTAAGACTTGAGTAGACCATTTTTGGTGATATTCTAATTCCTCACTTGATTGAATACCAAATCACTATCTCCATATACTTTCAAGGCTTGAATTCCTCTCTTTTGGGCAAGTAGGAGACCTTGAATCAAGGATTCATACTCGGCTACATTATTGGTGCAACTGAATTGGAGCCTAAAGGAGAAGTAGTATCTTATTTGTGCAGGAGAGACCAACATAACACCAACCCCTAACCCATTTTTGTTCCTTGAGCCATCAAAGTACATACTCCATATTCCATTTATATCATCATTAGTCCCAACAAGATCAGGAACTTGGGCATCTTTCTCTATTATGCCATATGTACTAAGGCATGTCTCAAGAGTCTCTAACATAGGCTCAAACTGATATGCATTTGCCCACTCATCCAAGAAGAAATCAGGAATCTCTGCTATGGAAGTGATAGGCTCATTTACTATGTCATTTTCATCCATCTCTAGAATAGGGCAATTCATATTGATGAAGTTGGGGGTGTAGGGTTCAGTGTGATGAAGGGGTTGAGGTTATGCTCTAACTGAGGCATTGGCTCCATATTTGGTCTTAAATGACATATATGACCAATCAGTAGATATGAATCCACCAATTTGAGTAGTGAAGTCTTTTGAAAGACAAATGGGAAAATAGGGCTTGACTTCAGCAACAGATATATCTTGAATCACAGTGCAACTAGGGCATGCATGTAGGGCCATCTCCACATTCCTAAGGATACCTACAGTTTTGATAGTACTACCATCTAATTGTAACACATCCCTAACAATGGGCTCATATTTCATTCCTAAAGCATCAGCAACACACCTGGGCATTACTGAGCTACTAGCCCCTGAATCTATCATGCAATTGTGGACTAAATTGCCTCCTATAATCAGAGAAACATAGAATGGAGGAGGTCTAACCTTTTTATTTGTCTCCACATCCCCTGCTGGTTGTACTAGACTTGTGGCATTCTTCATGATAGATGGCTGATCCTTGAGTTCAATCTTCTCTAATTCTTGTTGTAGCATCCTCTTCTGCATTGGTATGGTAGCAACAACATCCCACATGGAGATATTCACATTGGTCTTCTTCATTTTCTCTACCACACTGAAAGGTGCATTAGGAACTTTGGTAGAAACTTTGGGAGCTGCACTTATAAGAGGTTGAGATGAGTCAACATAAGGATCACTTGCATCTTTCTTTCTAGAATCTTGCTTTTGTTGTTGTGAAGTACTTGTTTGTTCATTTGCTGCTTGTATATGAGATGTAGCACTTGAAGATGAGGCCTACTTAGGAGAAGGAGGGGCAGCATGTTCCATAGCTCTCTTCTTGCTTCTTGTGTTATGAGAAAAGGAATCCTGGTTTACATTACAATGCTCCCCAACCTGATGATTCATGAAATAGCAATCATCACGTCCTTGAATATATGAGGCCTACTTGGGCTGATCCTTCTTGTATGATTGCTTTGTTGCAGGTTCTTGGACAGTTAGGGCCATATAAGATTCTGCCTTCTAGCACATGCAATAGGTATAAGAATAGTTGCAAGAAGGACATAAATCTTGATCTTGGGCTAAGTTATTTTGAGGGACTATAGCTCTATTCTGATTTGAGCTTGAAGCAAAAGCATGACTATTTTGCCTACCCTAATCAAAAGAGCTATTCCATTGATTAGGAGGCCTACCACCATTTGGAGCTTGATATTGTAATTGGGGAGGCTTGCCACCTTGAGCTTGTTTCTTTTCTAAGGCCACCACCTTGTTACTCATTTTTTGTATCATAGAAAAACTATCCTCTAATCTCTTCCCTTGGTCCTTCAACTCCCTCCCCTGCTCTTGCAATTTTTTATCCAGGGTCTTCTCTCTCTTATCTATATTCAGCACTAGACCTTGGAGCATCTCTTTGAGTTCATCTATCCCATTTGAGGATGTGGAAGCTTGGGGAACTGGAGTAAGGGCTTGTGATGTAGAAGTTGTAGGAAGAGGGGCTGCTCCTAGTTGATGATTTGGGACATCAGGAAAGAAGGGTATAGGAGGCCTTGGAGCTAGTTTGCCTCCTTGTATCAGGATGTTCTCAGCTTTTATAGCTATCTCATAAGCATTAGGCAAGGTATCCCCTCCCATAGTTTGGATTGTAGTGGCAATTTCACTATTAAAAGCTCTAAGGTAATGCAAGAAGGAATTACTAGGGGTAGGTTTCACTGTAGTAGGTATTCTATCCCATGTCTTTTGGAATCTATAATTAAAATCAGTCATACACTCATGGAGGGCTCTTTTTATTGTAGTCAACTACTCTAATAGTGATAGATGGTCACTTCTATCCTCAAAATGTTTGCATATCTTGCTCCTAGTTCATCCCAATTAGTTATAGAACCATGAGCTAAGCCTGTATACCAATGTAATGCTTTTCCTTTTAAAGATGAGGCTAGCAGTCTGATAGCAACATCATCCTCTGTAATACCATGAATATTACAGACATTTGCTACTTCTTGGATATGCTCTAAAGGGGAGATGGAAGTTTCACCAGTAAAATTAGGTATACTTTTTAGTGTAGATACTAGTATATCATGCCTTTGGGCTAACAATAGAGGACTCCCACCATTAAAGGTGGCAAAAGTATGAACTCTTGGCTGTGCCATGTAAACAAGTGTTCTATTGATGAGTGCTGATGGCAATCTAGGCTGAGTTTGAACAGTAGGGGGAGTAGAGATAGACCTTATAGGTATATTAACTGTTATTACACCCCTAACTGGTGATAATGAAGTTCTAGTCCTCCTTCTTCTAGGATTTGAAAGAGAAAGCTCCTAATATAGAAATTTACCTCTAGAAGATGCCCTTGTTTCAGCTCTGGGCATCAATTTCTGCAACTTTGGCCTGGAACCAGATTTGTTGATGTTCAGAGTCACCAAGTACTTTGAAGAATCAGCCTCTTAAAGGCTTGAATACTGAAGCCAACACTACCACTTTAGTATTAAACTTGAAACTCTTTCCCTCTTTGACACTAGTAGACTTTAAATTTGCTTGATCTTGTTGTTGTGGTCCCACCGAGCATACCAAAAACTGTTGTCACTTAGGTTTGCACCCTTGTCTAAGGCCTATGTGTGAGGACAACCTAGTGAAACATGGAAACAACCTCCAAGCTGTGGGACTTGAATTGTGAGGTTGAGTCTCTGGAGAAGGCTGGCTTCCTCTTACTATTAGGGCACACCTATCTACTCTTGGAGAGGAAAAGGGAAAAAAAGGAGCATGAAAGAAAATCTACCTAGTCTATTCTAAGGAGGTGATGCACCAAAATAGAGTGTTCAGACCCATTTTTGCCCATATATGCACTAAAAAACCAAGATAACATTCAAAGAGATACACACTCAGACTTATGTCAATCAGTAACCGCATACAGATCAAAGAACCAGCTGAATAACACAAGGAAAAGGATTTCACTTATACATTATCCAGTAGGCCAAGAATAGATACAATATGCCAGTCACAGATCTCAAAAGTACACCAATGAGAGGCAAGATGAACACACATGCACATCGATGGCTGAAGGAGACGATACAGAATGTTATACAGTTCAGAGACACGAGGAATTTTACATAGCAAACCTGCAAGCAGTAGCAAAGAATAACCAGAGAAGGGTCGACCTTAAGAAAAGATCACAAAATTGCCTTTATAGTTTAGGCATAACTAAGGAAACTAGCTCTGCATTAACTGCTCAACTACTACCATCGAACCCCAAAAATATTCAATCAAAGATCACACTCGAGCATGGTTCTGAAGTAAAAAATTAGATATTTGACTGAAGGAATGCCTCGAGTAGATAGAAGTAGCACCAATGAATGATCCTGACATAGTAGATGGATCGACTGAGATGGTGGAGTGTTTCCCTATGACTTGCATTCATTTCTGGTAGGTTGGAATTGATCACGAAGATCAGATCACAAGATAACATCGATCATCTTTGCTTCTTGGTTCATGAATCTGTTGAAGTCAAAAAGTCAACCAGGCTATATAAACCAGCTGGGCCAATCATCTCTCTTTATTCTCCCACCTGGGGAGTCCTTCCACGGTTGACCACCTTTATTGGACTAATCACGCCACCTTTCAGACTATTATTATTCATCGTAACTGCCAGTCGCTAACCATCAACTGTCAACAGCCAACCCTGGTCTGCTAGTGAGCCATGTGTCGACAAATTGCTATGTCACCAACATATACATCGTGCAACTTCTCCATAGCACGATGGCGCCTGTCGTCGATCTGTCTTGATCTGACGATTGTGAAGACTCATGATACTCTATGTTGTCCTTACCCCAGGCCCATCCTATCTAGCACCACCTCAGTGACTGTGCCACGCCAAATGAAACCTAGCGATATCTGGTGAGACCTGGCCCTGTTGATCCATGTGGTGGATGGGCATTATGTTGCCATGGTAAAATTTGCACATCTTCACCATAGCGAGATGGCACCATTCATTGATCTGAATTGGTCTGACAGCCAAAAAACTTGTGGGCCGTGGAAATTTTTATAAGTTTTGATCGTTTAGAATTTTTTATGTCTCTTAGGCATTAAAATAATATTACTTCTGGGACTAGCCATTGGACGAGCCGGATGTTTGAATTTTGAATTTTTTTGTGGGTAACAGAAGATAACAAGAACCAAAAAATAAATGAATGAGTGTGGAAGATGGTGTTTGTTACACTATAGGTCAAGGACCAGATCCGTGGTTAAGGAAATTTGAAGAAATTGGTTGGAATTTGAAATACTATTGTACACGGTATAAACACATATTCATGAAACTTTAATGTAGAATGTAGATAGACTAACAATGAACTAGACTAAACCAAAGAAATCATTATCAAAATGTAAATTCTATGAGTGTCTCATGTTTTCCTAACTACAACGACTAAGAAAGCTCTTAGACTAGCATCTTAGTGATAGTTCTAGAATGGGAGTATGCTTAGAATGTAGATCTACAAGAATGCATGCAAGATCTATGACCATAATGTAGATTATATGAAGATAACAACCCTTAGAATGCTATGATAGTGCACATACAATAAGTTAACATGTAATAAATGATGCTAAATGACATAAAAACAATGCTAAAATATTATGAATTTTCTAGAATGATAATGCTAAACTGATAACTTAGAGTGTGCCTATAGTATAGATGCCTAAAACTTGAATCCTTTGGCTCTTGTATTTCCCTCCTATTTATAGGATTTTAGAAGGGGTTGGGGTAAGAATCAAGATTTTCACCTTTGACTATTGGATGAAAGTGAAACTGAAAATATCTCATAAGAGACTAGGAGGAAGAATCCAACAAACTTGGTTCTGAAGATAAATGGGGATATTTCTAATTCATTTAAATGAAAAAGGGGGATTTTCTCTTTTGTGAGGATAAATGACTTTATTTTATAAATAAATGCCTTATTTATTTTCAACATTTTGTCTTTTTCTTCCTCCCTTTTTGAATTTCGTTTTATGAATTTGAATTGTCTTTCTCCTCTTTTAAAGTTGATTTAGGTCTTGTGATTTGATAGATAATTAATGACCTAATGTGATTTTGATTTGAAAGTATGTTGTGTTCTTCTGATTTCCTCCTTAATATGCATTGATTGATCAGAATAGCATAGTTCAAGTCTTTGCCAATTTTTGAGTGTCTATAAATGCCCCTTTTTGGGCTAATATGTGAAGCACATTAGTTCAAAGATTGTCTTGATTTTCTATTTTTAGGTCAAATTATGATGATTGAATGATGTCTGATTGATGATGTTTTGATGTTCTAAGGTTGATATGATGTCTGATTATTGATGACTTGATTTCTAATCATCAATGGTTTGATATCTTGATTGTCATTGATTTTCTTGATTGATGTTGCATGTTTTTACTTGGATATCTTGCTTTTGGTTAATTTGATGTTTGAAATTTTGGCTGGGGTAGAACATTTCTGATTTCTTAGAAAAATTTGATGCTCCATTTTGGATGCCCCAGTATACTACCCCCTTAGAATGAAATTGGAAAAATGAACGTGCAAAATAGGAAAACTCTAATTTTATTTCTGAAAATGTTGATGAGAATAATTGATAGGGAATGTGTAGTCACAATGTGATGTGCACAATCAATCAGATGATGTTGGATAGAAAATAATGCCCCCCTTAGGATATAGAGTAGGGAAAACTAACATGTCCATCTTAGGATATGGAGTAGGACAAACAATAATTTCAAGATAGAACTAGTAGCTGAATAGCTAGAAGTAGATTTTTGATTGGTGCAGGATGATCACTTGTGATGCAAAACTGATGCCATTGTTTAGTGTTCGATTGTTCAAGATGGGATGAGTGCCTCTAGTGAGTAGGAACCTTGGGATCAAACACATATAGATGATGTAGGAGGTGATACACAAGGTTGATTTGTGGAGCTTTTGTGGTCATTTGATTGGCTTATCATGTATGTCATTTATGATGAGGGCCCTTTTATGTTGATGATGATGACCTATTGATGTATTGTATGATCTTTAGATTTATGAGATATTCAAGCTTTTTGATGTTCAGACATGTGCACTTGTTATATCACTGACTCATGGATACATCTGATGAATTAAATTCATGGATATCATAGTAGTAGATATATACATACATATATATATATATATATATATACACACACATATATATACATACATAAATATAAATACATATATATATATATCTGTATATATATATGCATACATATATATATATATATATATATATGTATATATATATGCATACATATATATATATATATATGTATATATATATACATACATATATATATATACACACACATATATACATATATATATGTGTGTGTGTGTATACATCTATATATACATATGTGTGTGTGTGTGTGTGTGTATGTATATATATGTATATATATATGTATATGTATATATATATATGTAAATATATATACATATACATATACATATACATATATGTATATATATACATATATATGTATATGTATATGTATATATATACATATACATATACATATACATATACATATATATATATACATATACACATATATATATACATATACATATACACATATATATACATATACATATATACATATACATATACATATACATATACATATATATATATATATATATATACATATACATATATACATCTCTCTATGTGTGTGTGTGATTAGTGTAGCACGACATATGGATAATTAATGAAAATAAATGAAATGGCAATATTGATATAATGGATGAAAATGTGATGTGATAGTGTGAATGTAATGAAATGCGGTAAAAAAAAAGGAATTGGATGTAATACAATGTGATAAATGAAATATAATGAAATGACAATGGGTGTAATGTAATGATATGAGATGTGATGTGGTGTAGTAAAATGTAATGTGATGTAAGGAAATGAATTGTGAAAAAAATAGATTATGATATATGAAATGTAATGGAATGAATTTTGTGATAATGCAATGTAATGGAATGAAATGATATGTGAGGTAATAATATAAAATGAAATGAAATGAAATTTTGCAATGTTATAATATGCAAAGAAATGAAATGAAATGCAAATGAAAAGTGTGATGAAATGGAAAGGGAATTAATATGATGTAATAAGACGAAATATGGTATGTGGTATGACAAAATTGGATTGAATGTACTGAAATAAAATTTAATGTAATGCAACATAATGTAATCTAATGATGTGTGATATGTAGTGGAATGGGATTTTTTGTGGTGTGATGTGATGTGAAATGAGAAAAATGTATGAATGAAAAGAAAAATATAAATGCATGGATGTGTAACAAAGTGTCATTGAAGGAAATATGATAAAATGAGAATAAAAGTAAAGAAAATGTAAAGATAGAATGTAATGACATGAAATGATAAATGAAAATGTAAGAAAATGTAATGTGTTGACATGTAAGGGGAAGGTAATGAAATAAAATGTGATAAAATGTAATGTGACAAATGGAATGTGAAAGAAAGTGAAAAATGGAAGGAAATGAAATGGTTTGAGATTGGAAAGCTATGGGATGGGATGTCAACTTTTGAGATTCAAAAGCTACATAATGAAATAGATGAAATGTATGAATTAAAGGTAATGTGATGAAGAACATGAAATGCAAGTCACAAATGTAGGAAAATAAGGAAAGTGAAATATAATAAAATAAAACAAACTATTATATGGAAGGAAATGAAATGGGAGGGAATGATATGTGATGTAGTGAATTATGATATATGAAAAGGAAATGAAAATGGGATGTGACAAAATCAAATTGTTTGAGATTCAAAAGCCACGTAAGTAGATGATGCAGTGAAATGTGATAGTGACTATAATTGTTTGAGATTTGAAATCCACATAATGCAATAGGCAATGTGGTGAAATGTGATAGCATGGTGGCAACATTGTGAGGAAACAAAGTCCATGATAGTTGAGTGCTAAAAGCTCACCTTGATGTTGATGTTGTTATCTGTTATTAGATAACTAGTCATGAATTTGTTGAATAATGTCATGAAGGCTTCCTTGTGTAATCCTGATTAATGTGCCAACCATTTGTTTTTAAAGAACCAAAGATGAAAATGCAAACTAAATGAATGCAACTAACTGTCACTTTGTAAAGAGAGGCAAAATTAATTGTCATCATAGAGTGTTTAATAAAAAGTGACTAAGTACAATCATCAATAGCTCAGTTATGGTGATATGAATACTATGTCACACTAAGTAGTACTAGCAAACATGAACAATTTACATGAAAAATATGACAATTATTAGAAAAAAAAGTTATATTCACAAAAGAATAAAAATAAGCACACAAATAGTCACATGTCAAATGAAAAACCAATAAAATGTCACGACTTCATCTTGGCACCTCTATTAAATCACATCATCGAGACACTGAAATACATAATAGTACAAAAAAGAGCATTTTTTGTGGACTAAGCATGCTACCAGTTGTGTGTAATAGTGTCAAGCTTGTTTAGTTCTGCATAGGAGCAACTATTTTACTAGTTAGATACATAAGTGTGGGGTGTTTCAGTAGTAATTTATCAACATATTGTTTTTGGTGATGTGCACCAATGGGAATTAGGGTGTCTGAGTGTTAGAGCCAAGGGTCAAGTGTACTTAGTACCAGTACGGTGGGATGCATAGAGAAAATACATAGTAAGACCAATATAGAACAAGTTTGAGGTGAGTGATGGCTATAAGTGAGTAGATATCATGGGAATGGAACAAGGTGAGGTGGACAATAGAATGTGGCTAGTGGATATATTGAGAAGTTGTAGGAAGTGTACAAGTGAAAGTATGCTAGTCTCACCAAATCAATCATAGCAAGAGGGTGATACTAGCTAAGGAAGGTGGATGTGGCAAGGTCCAAGAGTGAAGGGCATTCGGTGAAACTCCAAGGAACTAGTGTGTTAGTCAAAATTGCAAGTGTTAATTCTATAGCTAGGTGAAGCAAGTCATGTGAGACAAGGGTCAGTGCAACTTGAAGAGGTGGAGAGTAGCAAAGAAGAAATGCCCTTGTTAGGATTAATGATGTTGTTGGGGATTGTAGTGCAACAAGAATTGTAGGTGGTATTGGAGGATGAGTCAATGATGCGGGGAGAAAATAGTCCACCTAGGACAACAAAGAGTATGCTAGGAGTAGAGGAGGGGATGGGGGAGATAAAATCTCCTAAAAATTCCATTGGAGAAGCTTCAAAAGATGTAGGAGGCATTAGTGGGGTGAGGATTGGATCACATCAGTTGCTTAGCCTCAAGATTCTAGGACAAGGATCAATGGAAGGGGAAGCGAGTGATGTAAATGTGGAAGAGCCCTAGCTAGAAGCAGGGGGTGGAGATCAAGCATCAAGTGATGTGGAAGAATTATGAAGAATGTTGGCCACCAAAAGAGTCTAAGTAGAGAATGTAGAATAGGAAGTCACATTTTTGTTGGGATTGATGGAGAAGGTGAGGGAAGATGGAGTACAAATGGAGACATGATGGATGCAAGTAGTGGTGGATATAGAGTGGGTGCAAGTGCAATCAATAGAAGTGGAGCTATGTATGGAGCAATTATGAGTGGGGGGAAATGATGAGGGAATGCAGGTAAAGTAGTCATAGGCTCAAAGTTTGTAGGAATCTTTGAAGATGGCACAAGTAGGTTTAGAAAGTGTGCAAAATGAGCTGATGTTGTTGCAGTCATAGTTGGAGTCATTTAGGGAGGTGATTGCAAAAGAAAAATCCTTGTCATTGAAGCTGCAGGAGCAGTTAGCATTAACTCAGGGGAAGGTTAGAAAATTGCAGTAGTATTTGGGCAAGGCAAAAGTAGATGTAGAGTGCTAGCGAATGGAAATTGATCAAATATAGTAGGAGTAGGATGTGGCCCAATGAGCGATTACTACATTGGGAGTAAACAAGCTGGTGGAGAATGTGTTCATGGAAATTCACTAGATAGAAAAGGTACATCAAGAAGCTTCTTATGATATGGTACATTATCATCAGGCATTCTTGAATGAGGACAAGCGAGAGATGTAGTTCATGGATAGGGAATTCACACAACTATTAAATGCACAATTATGTGGTGGGAGGTTTCCAATTACCATGGATGTGGTGTGGTGTGGTGTAGTTAGACACCTTGTCTTGCCACCTCCTCCAAGGAGCCTAGAATAAATAATCTGCCAGATGTTTATCGAATGTAAAGTTGTTGTTGTCATTGTAGTAGAATAAAATTGTGTGCTTGTTGTTCTGGTAAGAAAAGGGACAATTAACATTGATTGTAATATATTGGCATATTTTTTTTTGGTATTTTCAAAATATATTTGGATGTTTTTAGTGTTTTGAGGAATATGTGAATGTTTTTGGGATTTTTGATAGATATTTGAATGTTTTTGTGATTTTTTTGAAAATGTTAGAAATGTGTTAATCTCTGTAAAACTGGGAACAATACGATCCATAGAGGAAGGAAAACTTTTACTTATATGTAGGGAAGTGAATGTCCATGTGGGCTCATAATGAAAGATGAGTAGAGATTTTCATAACATTTGGAGAGTCCTGATATGTAAGGCATAGTTCTGTGTACATTAATAGTCATTATAGATGATTACAAGCCCAACATTGGGATGTTTCTCTAGGTGTGTTCTAAGATGGATACTCTCAAGGCTTATGGAAAGGAGTTTGGGGGCTCATAAAAGGTGCTTGAAGAGCCTAAAAAAGAACTTGAGCCTGAAAAAGGTGCTTGAGGGTCCTAAAAAAGGCACTTGGGCTTAAAATGGACACTTGGGCCTCAAGAAAGGTGAAATATAGCCTTGAAAAAGGCACTTTGACCTAAAAAGGTGCTTGGGCCAGAAAAAACACTACAGAGGGGCCAACATCTCATGCTTACACTTACTTATTTTGTGCCCCCAATTAAGTGAGAACAAAAGTGTCCAACGGATATATGGGCTTTTAGGATAGCATTGATATATTTGTTGAAGGGGGCTAGACCAATCGTGGCCACTAAAACATAAATAATACTAATGATCCAGTGGGAATTGTTGTTCTTGACAAGAGGAAGGAAAAGGGAACACCTCTTGCACTATTCGCATTGTGCTAGATTTTCCAAAGCGTAGAAAGATGTTTAAGGACATAACTACGCTACTTTTTAATACTATTGAGCCACTTCATTTGTAAATATTATATGACATGTTATAAGGCCTATTTGAGCTGAAGTGAGCCACATTTGATAAGAATTTTGGCATGTTGTTAAATTTTTTGAGATTTTGCGGCTGTGTTTGGAAAGTATTACCCCTTTTCGAGTGTTATTGGCTATTTTTGACAATATTGGGATGGTTTTGATAATTTTTTAACAATTTTTGAATTTTTTTGGTAATTTTTAAAATTTTATGGTAATTTTTGTGTTTTTGCAATTTGAAATGAGGATGTGAGTGAGATTTGTTGGAATATGGGGTTAACTAGGACAATGTGAGGCACCTAAAGAGGCAAGGGGACCAAGAGCAGGAAAAATGGTGAAAAGTGGGCATGGATAGCTATATTTGCGATGCAGAAGGAAATGAAAGGAGTTTGGGGACATCAAATGGGTCAATTGAGGGCTAAAATAAATATTAGGGATCATTGGTCAAGGTGGATAGCTGAGATGTGCATTGATTTTCCTTTAATACATGTCTATGGTATCTCAATACATAATCTGACTCCATGTTCCTCCTAATCTATTGTGCTTCCCTTTGGTGCTATTATACTTGCTATCTCTATTATGGTGAACTACATCTAAGGCCAAAGAACCACTAAATGGTAACTCACAAGTGTTTGTCAATTGGGTATGTGTAAAATTAACTTGACTATGCTAGACAGGCCTTAAACAAGCAAAATTTGTCATAGAGACAGTTGATCAAGTACTGTCTATTTTTTTTCAGCATTGAAGGAATTGTGTTGTTTAGGGAAGTTCAACGGTGTTATCTCTTGCTCTTTTACAAACCAAAGATGGCATTCTCACTTCTTTTGTAACATTTTTTTTTCCTGATGTTTTTAATTTTTTTTGGTATTTTTGATGTGTTTCTTAGGGCTCTATACATAAAATCTCTTGAGATGGATTCTATTGATGGGTTTTGCTAGGTCTGTGCCATCACAATCTGAAAGTGTATAAGTACCAATCTCAAAGAACTCTATGATAATGTAAGGACCAATCCAATTGGCTTCCCACATTCCTTTCTTTTCTCTAGCTAGTTGGTTCTTAGGGTTTTCTCAAAGCACTAGGTCACCAATTTGGAAAACATGGGGTTTGACCTTTTTGTTGTAATGTCTTAACAACCTATTCTGGTACACTTTGAGATGTTCATGTGTTGCATCTTGACATTCTTCTAATAAATCTAGCTTCTCTAGATGGGCCACTTTGTAATCCTCATCTAATAGATGTCCTAAAGAGTAACTCTCAGGGATGGGATCTCAACTTCTAAAGGAAGAATGCTTCACAACCATAAACCAAGGAGAAAGGTGCCATGCCTATAGGTGTCCTAAAACTCGTCCTGTAGGCCCAGAGGCTAGGATTCAACTATTAATGCCAATCTCTACCAATATCATTGATGATCCTTTTGAGAATATTGATAATGGTTTTTTTGGTGGCCTCTACTCTACCATTTTCTTGGTGATAATAAATTGATGAGGATTGGTGTACAATTTTTTCTCATAGTTCATCAATTATTTGATTTTTAAAGTACAAGGCATTTTCCATGAGAATGGCATGAGATATATGAAACCAACAAACGATATGGTTTAGAATGAAGGAAGAGATTTGTTTTCCTATAGAGCCAACAAGTGGCATCACTTCAACCCTCTTGGTAAAGTATTCTATGGTGGTGATAATCTACTTATGTCTGTAAAAGGAAGGTGGGTGGATGACTCCAATCAAATTAAAGCCCCACTAATAAAAAGGTCATGGTGTGGCCAAAGAATTGATTTCTTGGGCTGGTGTATGAACAAGGTTATCATGGATTTGGCATTTTTTGCAAGTTTGGACATAGTTGATAGAATCCTTTTCCATGGTTAGCTAAAAATAACCCATCCTAAGACTCTTCTATTCTAGTGTAAACCCACTGGAGTATGACTCACAAATCCCTACATGGACTTCTTGTAGAGCAACTCTAGACTCTTCCTTCTCAAGATATCTAAACAAAATATTGTCAAGGCACTTCCTATACATCGTATTAGCCACCAAAGTGTAACGTGAGGTTTTTTTGTATGAAATTTTTCTTTTGGTTACGTGAGGGGTCAGAAGGAATGGTGTTATCATAGAGGTAAGCGATGATGGGGTTATACCAAAGGGAATTGGAAGCATCTAAGTGGCAAATGATAAGGGAATCGAGTTGAATAAATGCAAGTTGAACCATCCCTTCTACTAAGAACTCATACCAGTTGTGCTACTTTAGGAGCTAGAGTAAGGAGGCAAAGGTGGTCATAGCATCTGCTACTCTATTTTTATCTCAAACAATTTATTCAAAAGTAATATGAATGAAACATGCCTTGAGGGTGTCAACCATATGTTTGTAAGGAAATAAATTTTGTTCTTTGGTCTGATAAGTTTCAATGACTTGATTGATGATCAACTGGGAGTCTCCATAAACCTCTAGTGGTGTCAGTTTCCACTCTAAAGTTAGTTTGACACCTAAGACCAAAGCTTCATATTTTTCCATGTTGTTGGTGCAAGGGAAAAATAGTTTTTAAGACTTAGGGATGGTAATACCTATGCCTAATCCATGATGTGTGTAGGAACTATCAAAATATTTTTCCACATTACTTGCTCTGTCTGAAGAATTTACATGTCTAGGAAATCAGCTAGGATAGGATTTGAACTATCTATATTCACCTCTACCAATTGATTGACAATGTCATATCCTTTTATTTCTTTCTTATCAATGTACTCAATACCAAATTCACTTAGGATCATCACCCGTTTGGCCAATGTAGTTATTAATGCTATTTTGTTGAGAAGATGTTTGAGAGGGTCAATTTTGGAGATGAGCCTAACTTTGTGTGTTAGAAGATAATGCCATAGCATTTGGGAAGCAAAAACCATGACTAGACATGCCTTTTCAATAAAAGAGTAATTGAGCTCATAATTGACCAAGGTACGACTAATGTAATAGATGGCCCATTCCTTTCCGTAGTCATTTTCTTGTGCTAGGAGGGCTCCAATTGATTTATCCATTAGAGAAATGTAGTGTAACAAAGGTTTGTGTGATACTAGGGTACCAACATAAGTCGATTCATCAAGTAGGTCTTGAGTAAGTCAAAACCTTCTGACACTAGTCATCCCACTTGAAAACTATATCTTTGTGTAGTAAATGGGTGAAAGGTACACACTTTTCCACCAACTGAGAAATGAAGTGATGAACTATTTGAAATTGACCTTGATGAGAGCATAACTAACTCAAGTTCTTTAGAGGTTGCATGTTGATTATGGCTTGGACCTTTTTAGGGTCAACTTCTATCCCTTTTGCTAAGATAATGTATCCCAAAAGCTTTCCTAATTTGATGCAAAAAGTTCATTTCTTGAGATTGAGCCTAACTTTGAATGCTTCTAAGTGGGTGAATATCTTGGCCAGTATGGGCAGATGTTCTTCTCAACTATGGGATTTGGCAAGGATTTCATACACATAATCCTTCATAAAGATATGCAATATCATGAAAGATAGTAGCCATGGCCCATTATTAGGTGGCACGAGAATTCTTTAGCCCAAAGGGCATCACATTCCAATAGAATGTTCCCCACACACAAGTAAAGGTTGTTTTCTCTTGATCTTGTGGTGCTATCCTGATCTAATTGTACCCTAAAAACCCATCCATGAGTGAAAACATGGAATGGCCGACTGTTAGGTCTACAATTGTGTCAATATTGGGAAGGAGGAAGTCATGTTTGGGTCATGCTTTGTTTAAATCCCAGAAATCAACGTAGATGTGTATGTTTCCATTCTTCTTTGATATGGGAACAATGTTGGATATCCATAATGCATACACCAAGGGCCAGATGAAATTGGTGCTGATTAACTTCTCTAAATTTTCTTTCACTAGTAGAGGTATATTGGGATGCATGTTTCTAAGCTTTTATTTTACTAGCTTGACCTCTAGAGAAATGTTGACATGGTGGAGGATTAAAGTTGGGACTGATTTGGTCATGTCTATGTAAGACCATGCAAATTTTATTTGTCTCTCTTCACAAAAGTGAAAAAATACATTTCTTTCCTCTGTGCTTAGGGACCATGCTAAATAATGACCTTGGGTTCTTGCTCTATGCTAATGTAGACTTGTTGTATTGGTTCAATCAAGATAGGAGATCTTTCCTTAGAGTGTTCAAGTAAGGTATCAATCACCCCATTTGTGGGTACCATAGTTGTGTTTTCACTTTGGGATGTGTCACTTCTATTTGTTTCCATTTTTTTCTTGAGATCAACTACAACTTGGTAGTGATCATTAAGACCATGAAATTCCTGACCTATTCTAGTGCGATTGAGGTGATTGATATCAAACCCAACTATATGCATCTCTTCTATTCTTCATTGAGAATATGGTTCAACCACACTAAGGTAGATGAAAACATGATGGTCAGTGTCAAAATGAGAAATGTGACAAGGCTCAATTGTATCCCAACTAATAAATTTAGGATGGACTAGGGAGAGTGGTTCATAATATGGAAAGGGTTTAGTGAGGTTTAAAGACATGATTTCATTGGATGGCTCATTCATTGTATCCATTAGATCTATGACATGAGCTTCTTCTAGAGTATTAGGAAAAGTAGAGCTTGCGAGAGGCTCGTAGTAGTCATCTTCAACTTTTATTGGATAGAAGTTAGGAAATAGGGTTTGAAACCAAAAACCTTCAACATGTTTTTCATCTTCTAAGCTACTCTATTATACACCAACTCTCAATAAAGTGTGTCTTTGAAAAGAGGTTGTTCCTTGTGTAGCTAAACTGTTAGATGCAAGTATTTCAACAACATCACATTCTTTGTCATGGAGAGACTCCTCTAATAAAAATTCAAATTCCCATTTAGTGGAATTGTCATCATCTTCACTATGGGTGGGATGTGAACTTGAGAGGGATAGATTTACATTTATGATGTCATTTTTTGTCTAGCTATTACCATCCCTTTTTTTAGGTACCCACAGCAAGGTGGAAGAGGAGGAATCAATATGCTTAGGATGAGCCCCAGAAGTGATTTGTGTCTTGTCTTCTTCACTATACCCTACACTTATTTTGGACCTATTGGACTTGAATTATGTTATCAAAGGTTCAACGATGCCTGTCCCTTTCCCTAAGGAACCATCTCTCATAAATCCCATTTTTTTCATGAGATCAAAACCTTTTCTATGTAGGTGGGGGGAGATTTCAATGTTTCTCTGATTGATTTCTTCTACTAAACTTAGAGTTGCTCCACTTGCTTAGATAAAATGTTCATGATAAGGCTTAGTGGTGGATGTTGGTTTCCCATGAGATTTTGAAGAAAGTGGGGGATCAAATAAGGAGACTAAGTACTCACCCACCCCTTTGTATTTAAATTTACACTTTCTATCAAAAATTTTCATTAATCTATCCATTTCTTCATAGTGTGATTTTTTAGGGTCTTTAACTGATGACAATGAAGGAAAGAAAGGACCCAAACAACCAAATTTATCTTTTCTCTTAGTTGGTGTTGATGTTGGTGAGTGGTTG
The DNA here is from genome assembly GCA_028749045.1 of Cupressus sempervirens. Taxonomy (NCBI): domain Eukaryota; kingdom Viridiplantae; phylum Streptophyta; class Pinopsida; order Cupressales; family Cupressaceae; genus Cupressus; species Cupressus sempervirens. The sequence goes on along the minus strand of CM053790.1, from coordinate 104,969,048 downwards.
TCATTTTGACCGGTAGAGTATGAAGCATCTATGGATGTAGACTAGCTAATGTTATCTGTAGATGTGCTAGTTTCTTCCTTGTTATGAGGGATAAGGGAATTAAAATACTAGGCAAAATGTTGATCTTTGTCATGAATCCATGTTCTTCCCAATAGGATGTTATAAGTTAATTGTAGGTCTAAGACCTGACAAATAGTTTCTTTCACAAATGGTCCTATTCTGGTTGGAAGAATAACCATGTCTTTGGAGGATCTCTCCTCATTATCATAGGCTTTGATGGTGATTTTATTTCTTGGGTCAACAACATCCTCTGTATACCCTAGGGCTTTTAATAAATTGAGTGTTCAAATATAGAGGCATGTCCCACCATCAACCAATGCTCTCTTAACTCTATTTCTATGGATAAATACTTTGATATGCAATACAGAGTTTTGTGGCTAGATGATGGACATCCTATCTTGGGCTGAAAAAGATATATAGTGAGGGGCAACTAGATTTTTGACTATGTTCTACAATTTACTCACATCTAAATCATTTGGCACTAAGGCTTTGGTGAGTATTTATTTATGCTCTGGGGAGATCCATAATAGTTCAAAAATTGAGAAATGGGCTGGAGTCTTAAGTAATTGGTTGACCAGGTTGTACTTAGGAAATGAGGAACTTACAATTCCATGATCGAGATTTTTCATAGGTCCTGGTAGAACAACTTTAAAGGCATGGCCTTGGGTGATGACATTCAATGACCATTTCTTATTTTTATCCTTGACTATGATAACATTCATGACATCATCAAAATTGGAGATCATGTTGATGGTGTTGTTGTAATGATGAGTGTAATTAACCTTAGTCTAATTATCTTAGGAGGATTCTCCCTTTTCATGGCTAATGAAAGGATTCTTGAAAGTCATGTGGTCTTCATTATTGGTAAGATTTTTTACTTCAATGGTTCCATCATTGATTAATTTTTATATTGCACCCTTAAGGGAAAAAAAATTATTTGTTAGGTTCCCCCTATTTCAATTGTAGGCAAAAATTTTCTTGTCATTCCACCACTTCACCTTGACTTGGGGTTCATAAGGTTTGGACTCAAGCAATACAATGAGTTCATTAGGCAAGAGGGTTTGCAAGGAACTTTTGTAAGACAACCTGATGGGAGTATACTCCTTGGGTATATCATAAGGATGATATTTGTGAGGAGGAGGAGCTTGATTGTAAGCAACTTTTTGATCAAACATTGACTGCATTACGTCGATATAATGGATAGGCATTATCTTATTGAGGTGTGTTTGAGTTGGTGTTGTTGACAATAGGATAGGACTAACTTAGATTGGTTTGAGGTTTGAAATGGTTGGCTTTAGCCATCCCATCATTACTAGTGTTCTTGTTTTTGTTTCTCCACCATGACTTTTGTTTATCGATTGCATGATTAGAGGAATTATGAGTCTACGTGGAGTTGTTTGAAAAACCCTTACCATATTTTGATAGTTTAATGACGTCATTATTTAGTAAGGTCTCTTCTACCTTAGCAACATTCTCTAAAGTAGTTTTGAAATCTTTAGGCCCTTGGAGTTAGATCCAATAATTCATCAATTTGGAGAAATTATTAATGAATATGTTAGTCTTCTCTTTGTTCGGTATGTCTCTATGATACTTTGTGAAAATGTATCTCCACCATTGTAGAAACATCTTAAGTGACTCCCCTGGGAGTTGTTTTGTGTTCAATAAGTCAATCAATGTGACCTTCCTTTCAATATTGTAGGAATATTGGTAGATGAACATATAAGCCAATTCATCAAAGGTCTTGATATTTGAGGGTAGCTTGGAGAACCACTCCATGGCTTGGCCTCCAAGGCTCGTAGGAAATAGACACCTCAGGTGTTGGAAATTTGATTAAAAAGCTCATTATTGAAGATCAAAGAGGGAGATTGTTGCAAAGAAGGACGATTACTATAAAAGAATGTTTTCAATCATTTTTTTTTATTGATTTCAAACCTACTATTTGTAGGGATGATATTTTCTTAATATCCAAATATTATCACTTAGTTGATTGATGAAGAGGATTTCATCAACAAGACATAACAAGAGCACCTTAGGGAAAGATTGAGTTATGATGTTGTAATGAAGTTCAAGGATTAGTTAAGACAATGGTTATATGATGTATTGATAACATACTCAAAGTCACAAAGTTTGGTCACATTTAGAAACATTGGAGGAACAAGTTGTAACAAGGTTGTTTGCAAAGCTTAAACTAAGATCTTTAGTGGATGCTGAGAAACTTAGTTGAAGCCGAGAAAATTCATAGTAGGAGCTGAGTAACAAAAAATCTTAGTGTGTTCCAAGTGACCTTTAGGTGACAAGTGAAGATCAGGTGCCAAGCATCAAAAAATTCTTAGTTGGTGCCAAGTGATCTTCAGGTGTTGAGCATCAGGAAAAACATAGTGGGTGCCGTGTAACACATTATGTGTTGAACACCAGTATTTCAATAGTGTTGAGCTACTACATTATTTCAAATTATGATGAATCACCTAATATAAATAGACATAGGGGTTGCATTGAATTTTGTGAATGAGTTGAAAGATAAGGATGATGAGTTGTTGGCATAGAATCCTATGTAAACCATTTTTGGATGAATTCTAAAGGATTATTCAAAAAGTTTCTAGAGGAAAAAAAATATGGATTAGATGCAATGAATCCTACCTAATCCATGCAAATTGAAATTAAAGATTGGAAGAATTGAGGGGGAAAAGGAACTCCAAGACTTCTATTTAAGGAGTGTTATACTAAAAGCAAAGTGATGTTGATACTATTGTTGTTGAAGAACCAAATCTACAAAGTGGTTAGAAGGGTGTCAAGGAGGAGACATCTAGGAGAAGGAAGAGCGCAAAGGCTCTACTTCTATGATTGGTCATAAAGAGATGATTGCACTGGTACATTGAGTATGGAGACTCAAGGAGACAAAGCTTGAAGTGAGGGCAAGCTATTAAGAGTTGTAGAGATTGAAGGCTAGGAAAGGGTATGAGCAGAGAAGTGATATGAGATCTGCAAGATAACTTGTATGTTGTAGTCAGTTCAAGATTTTCTAATACTCTCTAGCAATTGCATTAGATTTGAAAATCCCATGGACTTAGGATGGCCTAATAGCCATTTGTAAATCCTTTAACAGAGTGAAATTCCAAGTGAATGTTCTAAGTCCTTTAATCAGGCCCACTTCTAATAGGGTGGTTAAATCCTCTAACAAGATCATATTTAACAGTGTGTTGTAAGCCTTTAACAGGGCATCACTTTAGAAGAGTGAGAATTGAGTAGCATGTTACTAGTGGTTTTTCCTAAATTGGGTTTCCAAGTCAATCACTATGTTATGTGTTGATTTCTTATGTGTTATGCTTGCATGTTGATTTATAGTAACTTGCTCATTAGTAAAGTTAAAGCTTGGATGAATGAATTGTTGCATGGGCTCACTATACTTAGTGAAAAATTTGAATAGGACATTTGGACCTTTAAAAAATTAATTCACCCCCACCCCCCAAACCTCCTCCCCCCCCCCCCCCCCCACCCCCATCCTCCCACCCTCTAAGTTATTCTAAAGAAATTCTAACAATTTGTATCAAAGCCATCTGCTGATTTAGTTTCAAGGTACTAGAAGCAAGAAGATCAAGATGTCCAAGAGAGAAGTTCCCAAGCACAACAAAGAAAACTTTTCTACATGGTAGATTTTGATGAAATTGCACCTCAGATCAATAGGTGACTATTCACAAACCTCAATTGGAATAGAATGTGTAACTCCAGCATGACCTCTGACTGCAGATGATTTGAACAAAAAGAAGGAGCACAACCAAGCAATGTTAGAGATTTCCTCTATAGTTAACTATGTAGAATATGATAACATCAAAGACTATGACACAACATTCAAAATGTGGAAAACCTTATTAGAAATCTATTGAGGAGATCAAAATTTCCAAAGAGCAAAAAGAGAAAGCCTAAGAGGAAAGTTCGATGACATGAAAATGGAGGAAGGTGAAAATGCTGCCTAGTATGTTACAAGAATGAAATAAGTGGTAAGTGCAATTAGGAGTCTAGGTGGTCAATTGGAAGAAGAAAAAACCATTAAAAAATACTTGAGAACTCTAATTCCAATCTATGCTATTAGATTTTCAGCCATCCAAGAGTTAAGGAGTGTACAAGGAAATATGCTAACCTTTGAAGGAATAGTGGGAAGACTTACTACATTTGAGCTATCCAATTTTGATAATTACAGACTTGAGAACCTACTTTCAAGGCCAAGATGACAATGAAAGACACTAAGGAGGAAATAATAAGCAAGAAAAGAAGAAAAGGAAAACATACATCCAGTGATAGCAACATAGATGAGGAAGATGTGGAATAGTTAGAAGCACTACTAGCAAGGAGATTCCATAGAGGAAAAGGAAAATTCAAAGGTAAGATTCCTATTAAATGTTTCAATTGAAATGAAGTAGGTCATATTGCTGCAATATGTACATAGAAGAAGAACTACAAAGAAGGAAACATGTATAGGAACAAGAGAGAAGATGACAAAAAATATTGCAAAAAGAAAGGTAATAGATGCTACATTGTTAAAGAAGATTTTGATGAGAATGATGATGAAGTAATCTATGTAGCCATGAAGGATGAATTAGACAAAGAAGAAGATGAAGCAACAACATTGGTTACCTATGTGAACAAGAATGATAAGTGGATCATAGACAGTAGATGCTCACATCACATGACAGGAGATAAAAGTAAGTTCATTACCTTTACAAAATATGATGGAAATAGTGTTAGATTTGGCAATGATGCTCCATGTCAAATCAAAGGAAAAGGTTCTATTAAGCTCATAGAGAAAATTTCATGTGATAATGCATACTATGTTGAATGATTGAACTACAACTTGTTGAGTGTATCACAGTTAGGCAATGTAGGTTGCAAAGTTGAATTTGGAAACAAAACTACTAAGATCTATGGCATTGATAGAAATCTAATAGGAAAAGGTGAGAAAAATAGGAGTAATCTATTTTACCTAGATATGGAAGATGCAACATGTCTTGTTGGTAGATTTGATAATGTGTGGTTGTGGCATAAAATGTTGTGTCATGTTAACTTTGATAATCTAAATAGCATGAGCAAGAGAAAGAAAGTTAGAGTGTTGCCCAAGTTGAAGAAACCTGAAAACACAATGTGCAAAGAATGTCAACTAGAGAAGATGACTAAGTCTAGTCTCAAAAGCTAAGCATACACTTCCAATGAAGTACTAGAACTAGTCCATACAGACTTATGTGATCTAATAGAAGTACAAAGCTACCTAGAAGATAGATACATAATGCTATTTGTAGATTCCTGCTATATTTTTAAAGAAAAAATATGATGCATTTGAAATCTTTAAGTTGTACTTGGTCTGAGTTGAGAAAGAAATAGGAAAGAACCTAAAATGTCTAAGGTCAGATAGAGGAGGTGAGTTTACATCAAAAGAATTTGAAATATTTTGCAATGACAAAGGTATCAAAAAAAAAACATCAACACCAAGAACTCCAACACAAAATGGTATATTTGAAAGGAGGAATAGGTCAGGGATTGATTGTGCTAGAACCTTGATGATGGAGAAAAATGTTGCACTAAAGTAATGGAGAGAAGCTATAAGTATTTCAGTCTACACACTGAATAAAGTTCAAGTCAAGAAAGGTAAAAATGCAACACCTTTTGAACTATGGTATGGTCATTCACCTAATGTTAAACATTTCAAAGTATTTGGTTGTAAATGCTATATTCTAAAGGACTAGAAATGGGAAGTTTGATGCTAAAAGTGATGAAGGCATATTCGTTGGATACTCCACTAGAAGTAAGGCATATAAGTGTTTGAACACTAACACTAACAAGATTGTTGAGAGTGCAAATGTAAATTTTGATGAACATGCAAAAGTTTAGGTTAATGAGTCAAAGAAAATAGAGGAGTATGGATCCTTTGTATACTTCTATTAAGGAATGATAGTTGAAGACATAGCTCCAAATCAGGTTGGGAATCCACAAAAAACTTTAGTATCTAATGAGTCTCAACCTATGAATGCCAAACTGCATTCAGAAGCTGAGCTACAAAATGCAGAAGACACTTATTTTGATTTTGAAAATAGTACACATGAAAGGAATGTTGAAGTGCTAGATGAAGAAGAATGAAATGACATTAAAGCTAAAGGATCAAACATGGAAAGAGGATAGAACCAAGATTAGCCAAATATGTGAGAAGACATCACCCTATAGATCAAAGTATTGGTGACAAGGATGCTAGCCCAATGACAAGGAATAGGCTTAGGAATGACTCATGTCTATTGTGCAAGGTTGAACCTAAAATAGTGAAAGATGCACTACAAGATGATGACTGGTATAAAGTCATGGAAGAAGAGATAGATCAGATTGAGAAGAACAAAACATGGTCTTTAGTTCTTAGACCAACTAATAAGAATGTAAATGGTACCAAATGGGTCTTCATAAATAAACTTGATGAGAATGGGGAGATAACAAGAAACAAAGCTAGACTAGTTTGCAAAGGCTATGCACAAGAAGAACGATAGGATTATGGGGAGACATTTTCCCCTATTGCAAGAATGGAAGGAGTAAGAACATTACTAGCATATGCTACATAAAAAATTTTTAAAGTGTACCAAATGGATGTGAAGTCTACTTTTTTGAATGGTATACTGGAAGAGGAAGTATACATAGAACAACTAGAGGGATTTGTTAATGAGAAGAACAAGGACATGGTCTGCAAGATACACAAAGCACTTTATGGATTGAAGCAAGCACCTAGAGCATGGTATGAGATACTGCACAAATATCCTATGAAGATTGGATTTGAGAGAATAGATGAAAAAAAAAACTTGTACATCAAAGCTGAAGAAGGTAAAGACATTTTGATATTAGAAATCTTTGTTGATATAATATTTGGAGGAAAAGATGTCCTTTGCGAAGATTTTTCTGATCAAATGAAGCATGAATTTGAGATTTCAATGTTTGGAGAAATCAAATTCTTTGTTGGATTACAAGTACATCAATTGAAGCATGGCATTTTTGTAACCCAATCTAAATACATCAATGAGGTATTCAATGCATTTGGGTTAAAAGAATCAAAACTAGTTAGCACACCAATGGCAATAGGCCATAAGCTATCCAAGAATGATGAATTTGCTAAAGTAAATTAGACATTGTATAGGTCAATGATTAGAAAGCTACAATATGTCATACATAGTAGACCAGACGTTACATTAGCTATTGGAATAGTGGCTAGATTTTTTGCAAATCCAAGAGAAAATCACTTAATGGCAATGAAGAGAATACTAAGATACCTGAAAGGAACTGATGACTTTGGTTTGTACTACAAGAGGAATGAGAAGTTTGAACTAAGAGCCTACATTGATGTAGATTGGGGAGGTAACATTGATGATAGAAAAAACACCAGTGGAGGAGCACTTTTCTTAGGAAAAAGGTTGATTACATAGACCAGCAAAAAGAAAAGATGCACCTCACAGTCCACTATTGAAGCTAAATATGTGACAACTACTATAAACTACACCAATATTGTATGGATCAAACATTTGTTGCAAGGTATGAAGAAAGAAGTAACTGAGCCTATGATACTTTATTGTGATAATACAAGTGCTATTAACATATCAAAGAATCTTGTAATGCATGTCAAAACCAAGCATATTGCAATCAAGTATCACTATGTAAGAGAGTTGGTGGAAGACAAACAAGTGAAGATGGAATATGTTAGCTCAAAGGAACAGATTGCTGATAATTTCACAAAAGGACTACCTAAAGATCATTTTGAGTATCTAAGAGTCAAGTTGGGGGTGATACCCCTAGCTAAGGATAATTGAAGCACAAACAAGCATGATCTGCATCAAATAAGCTAAATTTTAAAGATTTTACACATTGATGTAGAGAATGTTTACTTTAGGATTCATGCCTGGAGTAGTAGAAATGCTAAAATTTAAAATCAGTCACAAGCAAGGTGAAAAAGGGAGACATTTATTGAACCTATAAAAGCTACACTTGTATACTTAGATGCTAATATGTCTTTGGCATTGGTGTCAGAGAGGGAGAAATAGATAATTGATCAACAACTATTGATGATAAAGAATCCTAAAAGAGGGAGAAGATGTTTGAAAATGATCAAAGAAGATTGAGGGAGAAGTTGACAGAAATAATCAAAGGATGATTAGAACAACAGAAGATGAAGAATACCAAGGGAGAAAGTCAAAGAACAAGGATACAACCGCAAAGAGGGAGAAGCTAAAATGGAGTATTTAGAATAGTAGAAGGAAATATGATGTTATAATTTACCTTTTTCCATTTGACTTACTATTATAACCTAATAAAACATGTGGTTAAATAGTTGAGTCTGATGCTTGATCAGTTTTGGTTTGCCATCAATGCCAAAGAGGGAGATTATTGCAAAGAAGGAAGATTACTATAAAAGAATGTTTTCAACCATTATTTTGTCATTTATGTCAAACCTGCTACTTGTAGGGATGATATTTTCTTATAAGATCGAAGTACTATCACTTAGTTGATTGATGAAGAGGATTTGATCAACAAGATGTAACAAGAGCACCTTAGGGAAAGGTTGAGTTATGATGTTGTAATGAAGTGCAAGGATCAATTAAGAAAATGGTTAAGTGATGTATTGATGACATACTCAAAGTCACAAAGGTTGGTTGCGGTTAGAAACATTGGAGAAATAAGTTGTAACAAGGTTGTTTGCAAAGCTTAAACTAAGATCTTTAGTGGATGCCGAGCAAGTTAGTTGATGCTAAGCAAATTCTCAGTAGGAGCTGAGTAACAAAAAATTCTAGTGTGTATTGACTGATCTTTAGGTGTTGAGTGAAGATCAAGTGTTGAGCATCAGAAAATTCTTAGTTGGTGCCGAGTGATCTTTAGGTGCCAAGCATCAGGGAAAACAAAGTGGGTGCAAAGTAACATAGTATTTGTTGAGCACCAATATTTCAATAGTGTTGAGCTATTGCATTATTTCAAATTATGAAGAATCACCTAATATGAGTAGACATAGTGGTTACATTGAATTTTGTCAATGAGTTGAAAGATAAGGATGATGAGTTGTTGGCATAGAATCCTATGTAAACTATTTTTGGATGAATTCTAAAGGATTATTCAAGAAGTTTTTAGAGGAAATAGAATATGGGTTAGATTCAATGAATCCTACCTAATCCATGCAAATTAAAATTAAATATTGGAAGAATTGAGTGGGAAAAGGAGCTCCAAGACTTCTATTTAAGGAGTCATAAACCACGAAGAAAAGTACTACTGATACTGTTATTGCTAAAGAGCCAAATCTGTGAAGTCATTAGAAGGGTGTCAAGGAGGAGACATCTAGGAGAAGGAAGAGCACAAAGGCTCTACTTCTATGAGTGGTCATAAAGAGATTATTGCACTGGTACATTGAGTATGGAGACTCAAGGAGACAAAGCTTGAAACGAGGGCAAGTTGTTAAGAGTTGTAGAGATTGAAGGCTGAGTAAGGGTATGAGCTGAGAAGTGGTCTGAGATCTGCACGATAAGTTGTATGTTGTAGTCAGGTCATGACTTTCTAATAATCTCTTGCAATTGTATTAGATCTAAAAATCCTATGGACTTAGGTTGGCCTAATAGCCATTTATAAATCCTTTAACAGGATGACATTTCAAGTGAATGTTCTAAAGTCCTTTAACTAGGCATCACTTCAGAAGAGTGAGAATTGAGTAGCATGTTACTGGTGGTTTTTTCCAAATTGGGTTTCCATGTAAATCATTATCTTATGTGTTGATTTCTTATGTGTTATGCTTGCATGTTGATTTATAGTTATTCTAAAGCAATTCTAACAATTGGTATCAGAGCCATCTACTGATTTAGTTTCAAGGTACTAGAAGTAGGAAGATCAAGATGTCCAAGAGAGAAGTTCCCAAGCTCAACATAGAAAACTTTTCTACATGGCAGAGTCTGATGAAATTGCATCTTGGATCAATAGGTGACTATGCACAAACCTCAATTGGAACAAAACATGTAACTCTATCAGGACCTCTGACTATAGATGATTTGAACAAAAAGAAGGAGCACAACCAAGCAATGTTGGAGATTGCCTTTGCACTTAGCTATGCAAAATATGATGACATTGAAGATTGGGACATAGCATTCAAAATGTGGAAAACCTTATTAGAAATCTATGGAGGAGATCAAAATGTCCAAAGAGAAAAAAGAGAAAGCCTAAGAGGAAAGTTCGATGACACAAAAATGAAGGAAGGTGAGAATGTTGCCTACTATGCTACAAGAATGAAAGAAGTGGTAAGTGCAATTAGGAGTCTAGGTGGTCAATTGGAAGAAGAAACATCCATTAGCAAATACTTGAGAACTCTACTTCCTAACTATGCTATTAGAGTTTCAGCCATCCAAGAGTTAATGTGTGTACAAAGAAACACACTAAGCTTTGAAGGAATAGTGGGAAGACTTACTACATTTGAGCTATCCAATTTTGATAATTATAGACATGAGAACCTTGAATCTACTTTCAAGGCCAAGATAAGAATGAAAGGCACTAAGGAGGAAACAACAAGCAAGAAAAGAAGAAAAGGAAAACATGTATCCAGTGATAGCAACATAGATCAGGAACATGTGGAATAGTTAGAAGCACTACTAGCAAGGAGATTCCATAGAGGCAAAGGAAAATTCAAAGGTAAGCTCCATATCATATGTTTGAATTGTAATGAAGTAGGCCATATTTCTGCAAGATGTACACAGAAGAAGAACTAAAAAGAAGGAAACGAGGACAGGAACAAGAGAGAAGATGGAAGCAAAGATTACAAAGAGAAAGGCAAGAGTTGCTATTTTTTTAAAGAAGATTCTAATGAGAATGATGATGAAGTTATCTATGTAGCCATGAAGGATTAATCAAATAAAGAAGAAGATGAAGGAACACCATTGGTTACCTGTGTGAACAAGAATGACAAGTGGATCATAGATAGTGGATGCTCATATCACATGACAGAAGATAAAAGTAAGTTCATTACCTTTACTCAGTATGATGGAAATAGTGTTAGATTTGGTAATGGTGCCCCATGTCAAATCAAAGGAAAAGGTTCTATTAGGCTCATAGAGAAAATTTCATGTGATAATGCATACTATGTTAAAGGATTGAACTACAACTTGTTGAGTGTATCACAGTTAGGCAATGTAGGTTGCAAAGCTGAATTTAGAAACAAAACTGCTAAGCTCTATGACATTGATGGAAATCTGATAGGAAAAGGTTAATAAACTAGGAGTAATCTATTTTAACTAGATATGGAAGATGAAACATGTCTTATTGTTAGATTTGATGATGTGTGGTTGTGGCATAAAAGGCTATGTCATGTTAACTTTGATAATCTGATTAGCATCAGCAAGAAAAAGAAAGTTAGATGGTTGCCCAAGTTGAAGAAACCTGAAAACACAATGTGCAAACAATGTCAACTAGTGAAGATGACTAAGTCTAGTTTCCAAAGCAAAGCATACACTTCCAATGAAGTCCAATAGAAGTACAAAGCTACCTAGGATATAGATACATAATGCTATTTGTAGATGACTACTCTAGGATGATGACTGCTATTGTTTTAAAGCAAAAATCTGATCCATTTCAAATGTTTAATTGCTACTTGGCTAGAGTTGAGAGAGAAACAAGAAATAACCTGAAATGCCTAAGGCCAGATAGAGGAGGTGAGTTTACATCAAAAGAATTTGAAATATTTTGCAATGACAAAGGTATCAAAAGACAAACATCAACACCAAGAACTCCACTGCATAATGGTATTGTTGAAAGGAGTTTGACAAGGTGTTTGAAAATGTTCATGAGATGAGTTCTCTTTCACAAAGTTAGGTAGGGGATGGATGTATGTCTTTGAATGTTTCTAGCTTGATTTGCAAAATGAAGCAATAATAATTATTGAGTTGATAATGATGTCTATAGCCCTACTTGTTCCAAAAAGATGTTTTCGGTCAATTATGGAATCTCTCAAACTTGTAAAATAACAATGAGGAAAAGGGTATTTGAATTTGTCATTTTTTCACAATTATCATGCATGCAAATGGCCTTTGTTTTATGTCTTTTCTTAGATGCATCATAGTATTGATTAAAGGCACTATTTAACAGATCATATGCACTTTTTAAATGCTTAGATGCACTATTCAAGTTGTCATATTTGTTGGTTAATGGTTTAGATGCATTGTTTGGTTGTGCAAAAGCACTATTTAAAGGCTCAAATGCATTCTTTTGCAGGCACATGCATTAAAATAGAGATCAAAAGCATAATACGAGTGTTCAAATGAGTTTTTTCATGTAGTATATGTACTATTTCAAGGTTGTTCAACAATGCTCTTTCTTTTGATTCAATTTCTCAATACCAATTTGAAGTTGAATCTTTTGGAAGGATAGTGATCTGCACTAGTGTTTCTTATTAAACTTTTAAGACACATCTAGGCATAATAGTGGTATAAATCAAAGTAAAAAATTAAAAAACACACAACTATAAAGTTAAATGAAAGAGTTTCCTAAAAGGGTCATCTAAAGTTGATGACTAGTGAGCTTTAGTGTTTAACCAACTATGTTTTGATTTACATCTCTTGTGACTAAGAGCTTCCCACTAATGCTAAGGAGGTTTGGCACAATCTCTTTTGGGACTACTTGAGGAAGGTTATATTATGAACATGGGTGGATTGCATTCAATTGGGAATACAAGATTGGGAGACAATTCCTCTCACTAGCCTTACTAAGGAAACTCAGGAGGTAGCCTTTCTATGGCTAGATAATTCTACCTAGTGGAAAGTAGGAAATGGAAATCACAAACAGGTTTAGGAATCTAATCACTCAAGAAGAGTGAGAGAATATCCCTGCTATTTTGACTCTACAAACAAAATAGACACAAAGTTTTAATCACCAGCCCTTATACTACTGAAGACAGAGGGGTTCCTAGTTAGGCTATGTGTAGATTCTTTCCTCATTAAATTGTGAATAATCTTTACAGAAGGTCGGTTATTTTGATTAACTCAAAAGAATTGTGAGTATAGGCCTACTTTTGCTTTGGATCAATAAGATTGAATGATTCTATTAAGCTATGTTTGGAACTTTAGAAATGCTACACTTTAAATTAACAAGAGTTGAGGTCCACTTACCTAATTCAAAGCTAGCAAAGGCTAGGTTCATTTAGGAGGGTCTTCATTCCTATCGCACACTGTCTTAGAGCTTTTGTTAACTTGGAAGGGACTTGTAAGCAAACAATATTTGGATCTAGAAGTTAGATTTAGGAAACTGTAAGTTTTACCAGATGCATTATAGGAATACTCATATGTGTTACAAGAAGCTTTATATGAACTATTTAATCTATCAAATGCACTATAATAAAATCAAATATGTTGTAAAATAGTTTATATGTGCTTCAGAAATGATCTGATTACTGAACTCTTTATAAGCACTACAGAAAGACTCAAATGCGCTACAAAACTATTTAAAAGTGCTTCAAAAAGATTAAATGCATTAAAATAGAGTTTAGAAGTGTTAGAATATCTCTTAGAAGAATTAAAATAGAGCTCAAAAGTGTCAAAAGATTCAGATCTAGCCCTTGTGTGTTTGAGGAAGACTTTGGGACTTTACTCTCACTAATACGAAGTCTCCAAAATGTCGTAGAACTGTGATTGACTACATCTGCAAAAGGAAATAGCAAGAAACATAGATCCATACTAAAAGTGAAAGATTAGACTAAATAATTTGAAAATAGAGAGGCTTTGAGCTCAAGCCCCATGGTAGGTGCCAATTTGTACACAGTATAAATGCATATTCATGAAACTTTAATGTAGAATGTAGATAGATTGAAAATGAACTAGACTAAACCCAAGAAATTATTATCAAAATGTAAATTCTATGAGCATCTTATGTTTCCCTAACTACAACTGCTAAGAAAGCTCTCAGACCAGCATCTCAATTATAGTTCTAGAATGGAAGTATGCTTAGAATGCAGATATGCAAGAATGAATGCAAGATTTATGACTATAATGCAGATCATATGAAGATAAAAACCCTTAGAATGTTATGAAAATGGACATACAATAATCTAACATGTAATAAATAATGCTAAACGACATAAAAAGAATGCTAAAATGCTATAAATTTTCTAGAATGTTAATGCTAAAATGATAACTCAAGGAGTGCCTATAGTATAGATGCCTAAAACTTTGTCCTTTGGCTCTTAGATTTCCCTCCTATTTATAAGATTTCGGAAGGAGTTGGGGTAAGAATCAGGATTTTTACCTTTGATTGATGGATGAAAGTGAATCTGAAAATATCTCATAAGAGACTAGGAGGAAGAATCCAATAGACTTGGTTTTGAAGATAAATGGGGTTATTTCCAATTCTTTTAAATGAAAAAGGTAGATTTTCTCTTTTGTGAGGATAAATGACTTTATTGAACAAATAAATGTCTTATTTATTTTCAACATTTTGTCTTTTTCTTCCTCCCTTTTTGAATTTCATTTATGAATTTGAATATTTTTTTTCTCTTCTTTTAAAGTTGATTTGATAGATAATTAATGACCTGATGTGATTTTGATTTGAAAGTTTGTTGTGTTCTTTTAATTTCGTCCTTAATTTTTATTGATTGATTAGAATTTCATAATTTAGGACTTTGCCAATTTTTGGGTGTCTATAACTATGTTGAATAAGTTATATAACATTGCATACAAGTTACCTCACAACTTTATGTGGTAATACTTAAGGACTTTGACCTAACTTGTCCTTCTAGTGCCTCATGAGTAAGGTTGTATATATATATATATTTTTTATTTTTTTAAAATTTTTTTTTTAAAATTTCAATATTGTTTCATCTTTGACCTTTTTCTTGTGGAAAATAGTGAATGAATGAAAAAAAAAATCAAATTATAGAAATGTATATTTGTTCAATGTTTTAAGTAAATATATAGATTACTAAGTGTGAATTCTAATATTTTGTACATAGTTGTATAAAGATTTTTATAGATAAGTTAGAAATAAATTGAAATTAAAAAAATATACATGTAAAAGTTTAAATATATATAAACTAATTAATAAGTTTACTAATTGATGTGAGAGTCTTGTATTAAGTAAGACTTGATTCGTTGTGACTACATTTGAAATCATTCAACTCCACCACTAAACCAAGAATCTATTGATAATAAAGTACAACATAATCATTTTTAATATTAAAATTTCATTTTGTTTGATTTTGTGCTATTTAGACTAGCTCTTCACAAACTTACATGATTATTTAAATTATAATTAACTATAGAATAAATGTATGCGACTATGTATCACTTGTTCTAATAACTTGTAGCTCAATCATTCCCATTTTTATTTCTAACCATGCTATTTTAAAAAGTTAAATGGCATATACTTAAATTGTGATTTTTGAATTAGTTCTGAGATTTATATTCAATGTTATCATTATCATTTACTCTAGTTGAAGCAACACTAGATCTGATTTGTCCAATTTCTGAATTCAATTGAGATTTAAGAAAGGGATGACAAACAATTGATTTTATTCCATAATAATTTTCTTCACCATGAACTAAAAGTCCATGAGAGAAAATAATACTTACAAAACACACATAAACAATAACAATATGCTTCTAAGAGTTGTCACTAATGAGTTCTGAACAAATTTCATTTTCCTCCTTTTCTATCTTATTGTCAATTTGTCTTTTCTATGACTGGATTCATTTGCAATTATTTGAAGAAAACATCCTTCTTAAATTTATAGAGGTGCAGTTCATAGTTTAACCATTATGCCAATCCATACTAGGGTAGTTTGTAATTCAACCATCATGAAAATCAATTTAACATCTCTGAAACTCATCACCAATCATCCTCAGATATTGGGGCCAAAAATATGCATTCTAAATTTCAATAATAGATTTTGTAAGGTACAAATTCTTTTGCACTAGAAAATTTTCATTTCTTATTTTTAAGGGACTTTCATTACTTAAAAATAGTTTGTATTAACATTGAGACTTTGAATATAACTGCCTATCACATACCAAGTAACATAATTTCTACAATCCAATTCAAGAGTGCCACCCATAAAAAAAAACTAAACAGAAATGGCATGCCTACATCTAACAAAATATTATCACTAGCACTTGCACCTTTGAAGGGTGCAAGGATTACACTGATAGTTTGATGTATAAGATGATGCTATAGTATTTTACCATAGGGTGATTTTTCACTAACCATGACAAGGTTATGTTGATGGTGATCTATCTATTTAGTTTTGCTTCATGGATACAAAATAGTTACATCTTGTTTGTATGGGTAGTTGATTGAGGTGAGATTCCTCTTTCTTCTATTTAATTATGTATGGGTTATTTTTTATTTTTCATATACCTTTCCAAGGTAAAGGTAAGCTGAATACAAAGATTAGTTTGATTTTTTACTCTTGACACTGTAAATGTCATCCATTGTCTCTCTATTCTGGGTAAAAGTACAAAGTTGTTTCACCTTTCAAGCTGACTAATTTTAGAATGACTATATTAGAGTATTTCTATCTAAAAATATTTTTTCTTCAAAAATATGATCTAGAAAAATTCACTCTAGCTAAGTTATATATGGTGTCACACATTTCCAATTGGAAATGTCTATTAAATAATTTTTTTATAATAGTTTGAAACCAATTACTAAAGGAATATAATTATTTTAGAAAACTGACATTTCAATAACTCTTACAATTTTTTATGATATATTTTTAATAATTTATAAACACAATTTTATGCATCCCAAAGTCAAGAATATTCTCACATAGAGTTTATATTTTTTTAATTAGATATAGTATATTATAATTAAAAAATTCTACAAGCACATTTTTTAACACTAGAAAAGATATCAATTTTGAGAAAGAAAAAAATGGTAAATCATATCATAAAAAATTAAAACTTATATGACTTTCTAGAGGAAAGAGCCCTCTTCTACAATGTATAATTTTTATTTTAGTTAGAATAGATTTGTTTTGAAAAATGTGGTGGGAGATAAAAACTATTGATTTTAGGTGAGTTGAACTTTGAATGACTATAAAAGTGAAAATATAAGTCTAAACACAATTTTTAGTTTTGAATGTTCCAGATGTATATGCTATCTATAACATAGTCTGAGATCAAATGGAAATAAGTTTATTTCCATATAGTTTTGTGGTGGGAACTAGACCCCTAGTTTTTAGCATTTTTAAGAAACTAAAAAATTATCTATAATAATCATGAAAATATATCAATTCTTAAACCAAATTATTATTAAAAATTATAATTCTAAACTTGATCGATTTCTACACATTTCATTAGTTTACTTCATTTTCAAATTCTAAATAATAATACTAGTTTTATATCATCGAAGGTGAACAATTGTACTTTTGTTAGCCTTTTCCTTCACAAAAGGGTGACATAGGTTTGTGCTTTGACCCTTCTACCTATGTCAACTATTTATTTCTAGAGTGTCAGCCCTTGTGATTTATATACAGTAATAGCCCATGACATAGTGAATCAGAGTTGTCTCTAGCTTCCTAATGTGATAGGAAACATTGGTATGGTCTTGGGATCATGTTCGTCCCATGATGGCCCACTGTAATTATTCAAATTCATGGTAACAAACAAGAGAAGACTTGGTGGTTTACATCTTGGCTCATAAATAATGTCAACAACCTCACCAAGGGCTTCATTCACCAATCCTATATCTATCCATATATTTGTTGCAAGAATGATGTGTTGCCCATTACAAAGGAGCATGTTTTTTGCAAGTCATTCTTCATCCACAATATTTTTGTTACCACTTAGAGAATATATTATTGTACTTAGTGCAACTAGAGAATTCAACGATTTCAACATCTTCTTATTATGTAGTTTTACGACCACATTAGTTCCAAATAAGTGTATAGCACCATTGAATGTTGTATTTTCAAATGTTGTTAGGTGTATGTTTCTACATGGAATTAATAGATTCCAATCATCCTCTATTGGATTTTCATCTCAGATATTATGTAACATTTGACAAAATTGTTCTAGGATGTTGTCATCTCCTGCTTGTTCAAAAATTGTGTGTAAAGTGACAACTATTGTGAATTGATCCCACAATAGCTTATAGTAGAATGTGATGTATAGATAGGTTTGTCCATTATAGGTGGTAATTGGGGTAAGTCTCCAAATAGTATCATTTAAACACCACCAAAATATTCATGTTTTTGATTGGGGAAGGCTTCATGTAGTCTGCTATCAACTTTGAGAAGTAACTTTTGTCCTATGAAGCTCATCTCATCTATAAGTATATATTGAATATATTTCATTTCTTCCTAGAATATGGTTAATATTTGTTTTTTTAATGGTTGCATCTCCTTAATATGTATTTTCAGCCCTGCATGTACTATCGAAGCATGTATATTAAATGCAACCACTCCTATTGGTGCCAGTGTGAGTAATTATCTCTTATTTTGTGATGTAGAACTAGTCAAAACCTCTCTTATAAATGACATTACATATGATTTCCATGTACCTATAGTACCATGTATGATCATGTGCAATGATTTATTAGATTGACATTTTTTATGCTCCTCAATAATTTGGAGTTCTAGTCTTTGTTCTAGTGATAACATTGACATATCATGCTTGGGTATTGCTGATGTAGGTTCACTACACCCATTTTTTTTTAACATGTATGAAATGTGTAGCAATTTTACATAAATCTTGTGTGACTATACTATGGTCATATTTATAGTTTCTATCAAATTAATGTCTACCGAGCATATCAAGGTCATTTAGTGATACAATACTTGTTGGGCCCATTTGAGAGAAAGCTTCTCATTCATTTATGTCCATTATTCCATCTACATTATTATCTACTACCTATTGCTTCATAATCTCATCTTCTACTTTCTCCTTCAATGATGTGATTGATATGCCATACATTATATCCTTCGGTGTATAACTATATCCAATTTGTGATTATTATGTCTCCTGTGAGGCCTATATCTCTTTCTATACAAAACTTCTTGTATAATCATAGCTCACTCTAGTAGAATGTTCAAAGTGTTCTTAAGTACGCTATGCAATTGTGTGAAACCTTGGATATACATTAACAACTAACTCTATTGTTATTTTCTTCCACTTGCATCTTTTGGAATTTGTAGCGAATGAATATGTCCTTGTAGATTCAAGTAGTATTATATTTTCTAACTTTGGCAAAAGATCAATATAAGAATACGATGCAAAAAATTTTGTCCAACATTCAAAGAGATGAAAGGCCTACAACAAACAATGAGGGGGATATTTTGCAACATGTGGCATGTTTCTTATGGACCTATATTTCTCTTGACAATAACCTCTGATTAAAAAATTTGATATGCCATGAGGGCCACACCATCTGGCTTTTGTGTTAGAGATATATTTTTTAGAACTTCAAAACATGTCTCTAACCATCTCTCTGCTTTTTCTACATACTTGGCAATGTATTTGAGCACAAGTGCATGAGAAAAAAAAAGTTGGCAATTGATATTAGCCCTCCAAATTGAAAGCATCTCTAGGTTGTGAATATTTAGTTGATCATCATTTCTTGTAGGTTCATATTGAGCCTTTCTAGTACCATCAGAGGATTATGTAGAAATGTGTTTCTCTTTCCATAGAGCTTTATAATGACATATCATATTATTACCCTTTTTGCATAGAAACGTTCATTCATTACATTTTGTATGTCTTTGGAAATAATTGAGAAACTCTTCATAATCATGAACGAAGTTTGCACTAAAAAAATCATGTGTTTCTAGTAAACAAGGGTCATCCAATGGTGATCAATACATGGTTTCACCTCTATGAGATGCATCTCAATGATTCCTTGCACTAGCATAATTATCAAAATATTCCCTTGCATGCTCGACTATTGTATCATTACTCCAATTGATTTTGTCCATTTTTTGTGTTAGAAATACTTTAGAATAACTGGGAGGCGAGCGGGGGGTAAATAAGTTATTCAAGGTCATAATGTCTGGATTAAACTTTTTCCTCAAGTAAGGTAGGCCCATCAAACTAGTTATTTATCCGAGCTTAGACTTTCCTACTTAGCAAGTTACTGAAAATCAATATGTAAGAATAACACATGAAGAATCAACACATAACACAGTGATTTACATAGAAACCCAATGTGGGAAAACCCACAAGTAACATGCTAATCAATTCTCACTCTTCTAAAGTAATGCCCTATGAAAGGCATGCCCTGTTAAAGGCTACAATACACTATTAAATGTGACTTGGTTAATGGATTTAACCACCCTACTAGAAGTGGGCCTAGTTAGAGGACTTTAGAACATTCACTTGGAATGTAGCCCTATTAAAGGATTTAAAAATGGTTGTTAAACCAACCTAAGTCCATAGGATTTTACCCTAACTGATACAATTTTTAGAGAGTGACAACAAGGGCTTTGACCTGATACAACTCACAACTTAACTTGTAGATTTCACGTCTCTATTTAGCTCACAAAATTGCCTAGCTTTTAGTCTATGTAGCTCTGACAGATTGTTCCTGTTTCAAACTTTGTTTCCTTGAGTCTCCATGCTAAATATACCAGTGCAAACTCCTATATGACCACTTATCAAAGTAGATTCTTTGTTCTCTATTCTTCCTTCTTCGTGATGCCTTCTCCTTGACACCCTTTGACCACTTTGCAATTTGACACTCTAGCAACTCTTGCTTTTTGGTCTATGACTCATTAAATAGAAGTTTGAAATTTCTTTTCGTTCTCAATTCTTCCCTCATTTAATTTTAGTTTGAATGGATTAGGTAGGATTCATTGAATCTAACCCATATCTTGTTCCTTCTAGAAACATCATAAAGAATCTTACTAAATTTTCCTTAAAAAGGTTTTTCTAAAATTTTGTGTCGCCAGCTCATCATCCTTATCCTCCATTTGTTTCACAAAATTCAAGGTAGCAACCTTGTTGGCTTGGATTTGGAAAACCTTTGACTTTTTACATAATGCAGCAGCTCAACACTATTGAAATTTTGGTGCTTGGCACATACTATGTTACTCAACACCAACTACTTTTTACTAATGCTCAACACCTACTTTGGATTCACTTAGCATCCACTAAGTTTTTTGATTCTTAGCACCTTGCTCAACACCTAAAATTTCTTGGCTCCTTCTATATCACTCGGTACACACTAGATTTTTTTATTTTTGTGGCACTAACTAAAAATCTGCTCAACATCAACTAGCTTGTTCAGAACTCACTAATGAACTTATTTGAGGTTTGCAAATATCCTTCTTACAACTTCTTCTTCTAGTGTTTCTAAGTGTGGCCAACATCTATATCTTCAAGTATACTATCAATAAATCATTTTACCATTATCTTAACTGATTCTTGTACTTCATTACAAAATCATAACTCAACTTTTCCCTTAGGTGCTTTTGTTACATCTTGTTCATTAAATCCTTTTCATCAATCAACTAAGTGATAATACTTAGATCTTATAAGAAATTATCATTTTAGCAAGTAGCAGGTTTGACATCAATGAAAAAATAGTGATTGAAAACATTCTTTATCAACAATCTCCATCTTTTCAATTAATCTCCTTCTTCAATAATGATCTTTTCAATCAATTTTCAGCAATCTCCCTCTTTGGAATTGATGGCAAACCAAACTGGTCAACCAAGTTATCAAAATGCTAACTAGGTTAAAACTGTAAATCAAATGCCAAAAAGAAATTGTGTTACCATTAGTTTTCACATCTCCCTCTCTGATTTGTTATCTTGATTTCTTTGCTTCTGTTTCTCCCTCTTAGTTGATATTTCCTTTCTTTTTCCTTTCTGCTATATCCTCCTAAACATCCTTTTTCTCCCTCTTTTCTATGGCTTACCACTATTCACTTTGATCTTGCACTACTCCTGACTCCCTCTTACATTATTTCTCCCTTTTTATGCATTGATCATATTTTTATATTTTGGTATCAACTACTTCTCCCTCTATCCATTTGATCCTGTAGATTTGATCAATTTCTTGCTACTTCTCCCTTTACCCAATTGAATGTTTTTGATCAATTTCTTGCTACTTCTCCCTCTTTGGAAACAATGCAAAAGACATACTATTTTAGCATCTTAACATACAAGTGTAGCATTTTTTGGAACTTCCAATTTCTCCCTCTATTACCTTGCTTGTGACTAAATTTTTTTACTTCTACACTTTGATTACTTCAAAAAAAATCCTAAAGTAAATATTCTCTGCATCAATTCACAACATTACAACAATCTACTCATTTGATGAAAGACAATCTTTGCTATTGCTCAAATAGCCTTGGATAGGGATATCACCCCTAACTTACCTCTAAGATATTCAAATGTATCTTTAGGTAATGATTTTGTGAAGATGTCAGCAATCTGTTCCTTTGAACTAACATATTCCATTCTCACTTGTTTGTCTTCCACCAATTCTCTTACATAGTGATACTTAATTGCAATATGCTTTGTTTTGACATGCATTACAAGATTCTTTGATATGTTGATAGCACTAATGTTATCATAGTAGAGTATCACAGGTTCAATTACCTCTTCCTTCATACCTTGCAACAGATGTTTGATCCATAAAATATTGGTGTAGTTAATAGTAGAAGTGATATACTCATCTTGTGATGTAGACTATGAGGTACAACTTTTCTTTTTGCTAGTCCAAGTAACCAATCTTTTACCTAAGAAAAGTGCTCCTCCATTGGTGCTCTTTCTGTCATCAATATTACCTCCCTAGTCTGCATTAGTTTAAGCTTTCAACTCAAACTTTTCACTCCTCTTGTATTATAAGCCAAAGTCATTAGTTCCTTTTAAGTACCTTAGTATTTTTTTTATTGCCATCATATGATTTTCTCTTGGGTTAGCAAAAAATCTTGCCACTATTCCAACTACTAATGCAATGTTTGGTCTACTATGCACAACATACTACAACTTTCCAATCATTGATCTATACATTATCTAATTCACTTCAGCCAATTCATCATCTCTAGATAGCTTATCTCTTGTTACCATTGGCATACTAATTGGTTTTGAATCTTCTAAACCAAATGTCTTGAGTATCTCCTTGATATATTTTGATTGGGTCACAAATATACCATGTTTTAGTTGATGTACTTGCAATCCAATAAAGAATTTAATTTCTCCAAACATTGACATTTCAAACTCATGTTTCTTTTGATTAGAAAAATCTTTGCATAAAGAATCTTTTCCTCGAAATATTATGTCATCAACAAAGATCTCAGATATTAGAATTTCTTTACGTTTTCTTTCCCTTGATATGCAATTTTCTATTCTCTTCTGTTCTCTCAAATCTTATCTTCACAAGATATTTCTACAATCTCTCATACCATGCTCTATGTGCTTGCTTCAAACCATAGAGTGTTTTGTGTAGTTTACAAACCATATCCTTGTTGTTTTCATTAAAAAATCCCTCTGGTTGTTCTATATAGACTTCCTCTTCTAGTATACAATTTAGAATAGTAGACTTTACATCCATTTGGTAGACTTTGAAACCTTTGTGAGTAGCATATGCAAGTAGTGTTTATTCGTGAATGTAACATATGAATGAGCTGACTTGACAATCTGAATGGTATAATTAAGAGGTCAAGTTGCAAATTCTAAGTGTGTGGTGTGTGAGATAGAAGCATGGAATTAATGTGATATGAGGATTGATTATTGTGGAAGCAAATTTGAAGGATGATTAGAGATCATTGAGGAGCAGCAAAGCCATATTTGATTAAGGAGGATCTAATGATGCGGAATAGAGACCTGTAGTCAGTTAATTAAGTTGCATCTTGTTCAGGTTAATTCATTGTTGCCTTCTAACAATTGTAGCGGTGATTTCAAATATCTTAATAGAGTTGGTTTAACAACCATTTTGTAAATCCTCTAACCAGGTGATAGTTCATTTGAATTGATCTAAAGACTTCTAGTAAGGCCACTCCTAATAGGGTGATTAAATATTCTAATAGGGGCATACCTAACAGTGTGTATTGTAACCTTTAACAGGGTTGGCTCCTAATAAGGATCACTTCAAAAGAGTGAAAAATTGGCAGCTAGTTACTTGGTGGTTTTTTCCATGTTGGGTTTCCACGTTAAATCTGGTGTCTCTTGTGTTCATTCTATTTAACTTTTGCATGCATGTTAATAACTATGAATGCTAGATGATCAGTAACTAGTTAATCTACCAAGTTATAGTATTCCTGCATTGTTTATCGAGTATCAGCAGTAAATAAGAATTAAAGATATCTAATGGATCTGTGGATTTATTTTGTGGTAATTTATTCACCTTCCCCCCCCCCCCCCCCTTTTAGTTACTTCATCTATTATTCCAACAATTGGTATCAGAGCTTTTGGTTCTTGCAGAAAAAGATTTCAAGGATCTAAGACAAAGGTTAGGATGTCTTATAAGAGGAAAATTCCAAGACTTAACAGGGACAACTGCTCAGCATGGCAAGGGTTGATGAGACTTCATCTAGCTTCTATTGAAGATACAGGACTAAAGTACCTTGATGAAAAATATGCGAAACCTGCAAGTACATTATATGTCAATGATATTGCTAAAAAGAAGACCCACAACAACATGATGATAGATATAGCATCTGTCCTAAGTTATAAAGAATTTGATGACATCAAGGACTGCAAAATTGTCTTTGAAATGTGGAACAAACTAAAAGAAATCTATGGAGGAGATGATAATGTGAGAAGATCCAAAGCAGAAAGCTTGAGAGGACAATTTGATCAAATGAGGATGAGAGAGGATGAAAACATTGCAAAGTATGTAGAAAAAGTTAAAGCATGTGTTAGTGAAATCAAAGCATTTGGAGGAGATATCAATGATGAGACAGTTATAAATAAAGTTCTTAGAACTTGACTTCCCATTTATGCAATCAAAGTCTTTGCAATTCAAGAAAGAAGATGTAAGGCAATTCATAAAATAAATTTAGAGGCCATAGTTGGAAGATTGACTACATTTGAGCTAAACAACTATGATAATTATGTTTCAACTACCAAAAACATTGAATCAGCATTTGAAGCCAAGATTTCACTCAAAGAAAAAGGCAAGAAGTTAAAGGATTCACATTCAGACAGTGATGAAGAATCAGAATAGAGTTCAGACAGTGATCTAGAAGTGGTTGAAGCTCTACTAGCAAGGAAATATTCAAGAGGCAAAAGGAAATACGAAGGTAAGGTTCCTCTAATCTATTTTTCTTATGAAGAAATTGGACATTTTGCTGCTAGGTGCCCAAATCAGCAGAACAAGAATGAGAATAAAGGTCACATGTACAATGGCAAGAAAGACTATAAATCATTGAAAGATAAAAGGTAAGAAGACATGTTTTATTGCTAAAGATTCTAATAATTTTGATGATGAAGAAGAAGATGAAATTGTTTACATAGTTGTAAAAGATGAATCTAATAATGAAGAAGAAATGACACTCATTTCTCATGTGAGAAAAAATGATACATGGATCATAGATAGTGGTTGTTCTAATCATATGATTGGTGATAAGACTAAGTTTGAACACTTTGAAGACTATGATGGTGGAAGTGTAAGATTTGGTAACAATGAACCTTGTTGCATAAAAGGAAATGGAAGAATCTCATTGACCAAGGAACTTGTATGTGATAATGCATATTGAGTAGAAGGACTAAAGCATAATTCATTGAGTGTGGCACAACAATTTAATAATGGATTCAAAGTAGAATTCATGCAAGGAAAAGCAAGACTTCTAAATGAGCAAGGAAAGCTCATTGGATCAGGCACTCAAACAAAAGGTAACTTATTCTATCTTGAACTTGGTGAATGCCCATATTTTATTGCTCAAATTGAAGAAAGTTGGTTATGGTATAGGAGGTTATGTCATGTAAACTTTGACAACTTGGTAAAGATAAGTAAATTGAAGAAAGTATGAGGCATTCCTAACATAAAGAAACTTGAGGTTGGTCTATGTAAGAATTGTCAAATTGCTAAAATGGGAAAGACTAGTTTTAAAAGCCAGAGCTATTAGTCTGAAGAAGTTCTAGAAATTGTCCATACTAATTTGTGTGGACCTATTGGCATTGAAAGCTATACTGGTGAGAAATTTTTCATTCTTTTTGTTGATGATTATTCAAGAATGATGATTGTCATGTACCTAAGAGAGAAATCAGAATCATTTGAAAAATTTAAATGGTATTTGGCTAGAGGAAAAAGAAACAAGAAAAATACTAAAATGTTTAAGGTCTGATATAGGTGGTGAATTTATTTCACATGAATTCAACAAATTTTTCATTGAAAGGGGAATCAAAAGTCAAGTTTCAACACTAGGAACTCCTGAACAAAATGGAA
This sequence comes from Cupressus sempervirens, assembly GCA_028749045.1. NCBI lineage: Eukaryota > Viridiplantae > Streptophyta > Pinopsida > Cupressales > Cupressaceae > Cupressus > Cupressus sempervirens. The sequence goes on along the minus strand of CM053790.1, from coordinate 104,942,637 downwards.
TAGCTGAAAGAAGGAATAGATCTATCATGGACTGTGCAAGAACCCTAATGATTGAAAAGAGCATTGTCATCAAATACTAGAAGGAAGCTATCAGCACTATAGTTCATACCTTGAACTGAGTATAGCTGAAAAATGACTCATTCAAGACTCCCTATGAGTTATGGTATGGCTATAAACCCAATGTAAGTTACCTAAAAGTATTTGGAAGAAAATGTTACATTTTGAAAGAATTTAGAAAAAGTAAATTTGATGTAAAAGGTGATGAAGGAAATTTTTTGGGATACTCTTGCAAAAGTAAAGCATATAGATGTTTGAACTTATCTACTCACAAAGTCATAGAAAGTGCACATGTGAAAGTTGATGACTTTGTAGAAAGAATAGAAGAAGAAAGAAAAAGGGAACCTAAAGACTGCAGGAGATTTGTTTACATTGAACATGATACAACGTCAAGTATACCTATTAATCAAGAATCCTCAACTTGAGAGTCTTTAGTAACCGAGTCACAAGAAGTTCAAACTGAGCTAATGCCTACTGACTTGCAAGAACCCAAGTTGCAAATAGAAGCTACCGAATCAACATCTACCAAGCCCGAGCAACCAGATCCAGAACCAGAAGTTGAGACATAGAAGGATATCAATGGAAGTCATTTAAAAGGAAAGGATCCTATGTTAGCCAAGTATGTTAGCAAACATCATGCACTAGATTAGATCATTGGAGATAAACCAGAAGGAACAATGACAAGAAGTAAGTTGAAAGGCACTTGTTTGCTTGCTAATTTTTAACCTAGAAATGTCAAAGATTGCACAACAATCTTATTTAGATTGGTTTTCAAAGAAATAATGATAATAGTAGTTTGTACATAAAGGAAGGATAAGATAATAAGATTTTTTTAGTAGAAATATTTGTAGATGATACTTTGTTCATAGGAAATGGTGATCTTTGCAAAGAATTTTCAGAACAAATGAACAAGGAATTTGAAATGTCAATGTTTGGTGAAATCAAATTCTTTTTTGGTTTTCAAATTCAAAAAAGTAAGAATAACATCTACATCACTTAATCTAAATACATCAAGGAGATACTGAATTTTTTTGGTATGAAAGACTGCAAACAAGTTGGGACTCCTATGTGTACTGGATTGAAACTTACCAAAGTTGATGAATCAAAGGAAGTTGATTAGACATTGTATAGATCTATGATTGGAAAGTTGAAATATATAGTGTACACAAGGCCAAACATTGCCCTTGTAGTACGAATTGTAGCAAGATTCTTAGCAAAACCAAAAAAAAATCACATGATGGCAATCAAAAGGATCATGAGATACTTAAAAGGAACTGAAGATTATGGATTATAGTATAAACTTGGAGGAAACTTGGATTTAAAAGTGTTCACTAATGGAGATTGGGCAGGGAATGTTGATGACAGAAAGAGCACAAGTGCAGGAGCTTTCTTTCTTGGAAAAAGGTTGGTTTTTTGGACAAGTCAAAAGCAGAATTGTACATCTCAATCCACAGCAGAAGCTGAATATGCTCTAGCACCAGTAAACTGTTCAAACATTATATGGTTCAAACAACTATTAGAAGGTATGAAGCAATAAATCAAAGAACTTTTTGTTATGTTTTGTGATAACACAAGTGCAATCAACATATCCAAGAATCTAGTGATGCATTCAAAAATCAAACATATTTCCATAAAGGATCACTTTGTTAGAGAATTGGTACAAGAAAAGGAAATTAGATTGGAATATGTTCATACAAAAGAAAAAATTGTTGACATATTCAAAAAGCCTTTACCTCAGGATGCATTCTTGTATCTTAGAGGTAAGTTAGGGGTCATTCCCCTATTTGAAGCTCACTAAAATATAGTTTTAGTGATGCATCACTAGGGACAGAATTGAAGATCTATTAGTTAATGCAACAAACCTATTGCATATGAATCAATACATTAGGTACAATGCTATTCAATTTATTTATGTTTTCTTTGGCATGTGCTATCAAAGAGGGAGAATATACTATCATATCTTTTTGAAATTTGCAATATAATAAGAGTTTTTGTAAGAGGGAAAGATTATTATGAAAAAGGGAGTTTTCTATGTTCGAAGAAGAAAGTGAAGTGTTCTGTTAGTAAAGACTTATTTTTAAATTTCATTCTGCTATGACATGTTGTGTTGCCATCAATGCCAAAGAGGGAGATTGTTGGATACAATTGTTCAATTGTGTGTTGTCTTTGATGTCACATAAATGTCATATCAGTCATCAGAATAGTGTCTACTGAGCTCAGAAGGTCATCAAGGCAAAGAATGGTGTCTACTAAGCTCAGAAGGTCAACAAGGAAAAGAACAATTTCTACTAAGCTTAGAAGGTCAACAAGGCAAAGAATAGTGTCTACCAAGCTCAGAAGGTCAGCAAGGAAAAGAATAGTGTCTACTGAGCTCAGAAGGTTAGCAAGGCAAAGAACAATGTCTACTAAGCTTAGAAGGTCAGCAAGGCAAAGGGCAGAATCTACTGAGCTTAAAAAAATTAGTAAAGGAAAACTTGCAGTATCTATCGAGTAAACAGTTGTTATTGAGATTTCAAGGTAATCAAAGAAATTTACTTTTTACCGAGCTCACTCAATCATCAAAGGAAATGTGGCAAAAGCAATTCTTACTGAGCTTTCATGAAGGAATTTAGTTCTTACCGAGTAAACTTGGTAGCCAAAGGATTTTAAAGATATTGCAATGTTAACTGAGTCAAGAAGGTTAACTCAGGAAATTTCTAGTAGCAATATTTACCGAGCAGGGTTGGCCAGTAAAGGATTTTATCAATTTTTGAAATAAAATCTATTTGTTTAGAGTAATATTAGTAGCTGATTGATGTATGGTTTATTGGTGAATGTAACATATGAATGAGCTGACTTGACAATCTGAATGGTATAATTAAGAGGTCAAGTTGCAAATTCTAAGTGTGTGGTGTGTGAGATAGAAGTGTGGAATAAATGTGACATGAGGATTGATTATTGTGGAAGTGAATTTGAAGGATGATCAGAGATCATTGAGGAGTAGCAAAGCCATATTTGATCAAGGAGGACCTAATGATGTAGAATAGAGACTTGTAGTTAGCAAACTAAGTTGCATCTTATTCAGGTTAATTCATTGTTGCCTTCTAACAATTGTAGAAGTGATTTCAAATGTAATGCCCTGCCAAAGGATCCAAAGAATTAATCTAAAACTTCACTAAGTTTGGTAACATTTTTTTTTTTTTTAAACATGAAAGTAAAACTACCAGATACATAAAGTAACAAAAGCAATAACATTATTCAACTAAAAGCAAACATAACATAACAAATAGGTTACATTCTTTAAAGATCCCTTAATGTTGAATTACATCTAAATCAACTAATACTAATGATTTCATCTAACACTACGTCCACATGAAATAATAATGAAAAGTCCAACGTTCTAAATTTACATTTTTGATTGCTCAATCATCCACTGTACATGCCACAGGGTATCAAAGGCTTAAAAGAATATACATCCATGTAAATAAAGTACTTCATCATACTACGTCTAATCCATGATGCAATAATATAAATGAAACCACAAATCATACATGATACATCATCATAGGAGATATAAACATTCATCGTAAAAGATAACCATATCATCAAACATAATTAACTAAGTGCACGGTTCCTTCCTACTATAAATAGCATCATTAGACCATCTTGAATCCTAGCCATCCCTCTGTGCATAACATTCCAAATCACCGAAGAGATCATTGGTATTAACATAGTAGGAATGTCACTCCTAAAACATCCTACATCATATGTAGAAAGAAATCTAACATGCAAGTAAAGCATAAGATAACACCATCTAACATATGCAAACCATCAATATAAGGATATGAGTCCACCATCATAATCCGTGAAGATAGATGCCAACAAGAGAATGCATTAGCCATGGTGTCTAAGACGGATCTCAAATGATAAGAGTGATAAAGCACTACTACTCAACCGCGTGGAACCTAAATGGTCCACCCCCACCATGCTAAGGAGATAATCTCAAGTCCCAAACAGGTTATCAAAATCACATAGCACAAAAACTCTCTAAGTCCAGGAATCCTAAAAGTATACTAACTCAAAGGTTCCATCACAAACCCGACATCTAATCCCAGAGGCACACAAAGACATGTAGGAAACCTACTCTATAAGTGGGCAAGTGTCATCACATAAATCATGTAGAAGTTACCCTGGCAGTTAGCTTAGGACTCCAGGGTCCTTACTAATCCTTATGTGGCCACTAGTATCCTCTCATACTGATAAGGTATACTACAAAATGCAAGGTCGCAACCAAGCATTCTCTCTACTCCCATCCTAGTCTGTACTAGCACTCGAGGCATGGACGAGAACAAAACAATTATCTTTTTAGGTTCATTTAATCCCCATTTACTATAAATGTTTTCACTTATTAAAACAACTTACAATGAGTTACCCTAGCAACCACTTAGGGCCCCGACCCCCATTGCAAGCCACTTCCTGACACTACAAGTAGATAACCTACCCTAAGCTCACGGAATCATAAATCACCAAAATCACCACAGTCCTATACAAGCGACTGGAAATAAATACCAAAAGATAATCCATAATAAGAGCATTAAATCTCCATGAGCACATGAAAAGCATCCATTAATAATCATGACCACAACAGTTCTCTATTGGCAGCTGAAGGCATCATTGATAATCAAAAGTATCCATTGGTTCTCAATAATCAAAATATATCTCAAAATCATACTGATCAAAGACTCCAAAATGGTTAAGTCAAAACATGTCACAACATGACATCATCAAGAAATAAATCAACATTTCAGTCCTATCATGGTGACTAGAAAGTAATCCAAAGATAACTGATCGATGACTCAAAAATGGTTAAGTCAAGTGTCTCAGATACATATAACTCAGCTTCACTCAAGAAGACTGATGAGCAATAACAATCAGTAAATACAAACATCTCATAGAGCATGCCATCACATTACCATGGTTGGGTTTATAAAGATTGAGATCAAATAACATCAACATGCCATCACAATCATAACCCCCCGAGCCTCTAGTAGATGTCCTATAATTGGTCAACACTAGTCAACCAAAAACCCAAAATAAGAAGCATAGAGAAAACACAATGCAAACATATGTTTTGGTTTACTAAAATTACATAGTTGAATAAAGTGTGAATGTTTAAGTTTTTTTTTGCAAGTATACTTCAAGTGTGTAAGTTTTATCTTTTAACCTACAAGTCAACCCATTTGTTCCCTCGATAGCATTATCCTTCCATTATTTAAAATTACCTTCTAAAAATAACTAAAGGATAAATAGTCACTCATTAAACTAATCTTCATTGACCCTTAATTAAATCATTCGCTTTATTTTGCTAAGATCAATGTTACAAATTGAATAACTCTTCCTTATCATTAATTCAACTTTTCAACATAATCAAAGGATCATTATTCGTTTAAATTATAAGAAAGCCAGTTACTAGTCTTCAAATAAGAAGATTATAACTTTATTAAAATGATCAATTTAATTAATCAATTAACATAGGTACACAATCCATTCTAATAATACTTAATTAAATCTTAATTAAATATTACTAAAATTTAAGCCTTTTAATATTAATCGTTATAACAATAAAATCATCACTAATAACTATTAAAATATCTAAAGTCATTATTCAAGTCATTAGAATAAGATTTATCAACTTTGATGTAAATAATCTACAACTTCATTTAAAGAATCATACCAATTAAAAATTTATTACATAACTTAATTATCAATTTAATTTAATTAACTCTAATTAATTAATTTAATCAATAATTACATATCCATATCAACGACCCAATGAATATCAGTTGACTAATAACTAACAGTATTTTTATAAGTTAAAAGTCAACTATGATCCAATTCTCTAATATTCATATTAATAGTTCAATAATGACTTGTTATTATTTAATAACAAGTTATATTAGAAATCTTATTAATAAATATATAATGATCACATTTGTCACTCTTTCAATGAATACAAAATCGTATTATCGATAATCGTTTAGACCATTATACTAAATTATTTATTAATAATTTGCTAGACCCAACAAACATTAATAAATAATAAACTCATCAAAACTATAATTAATCGATCTAGAGAAACTTTACATAAACTTCATTAGTTAATAATTATCTAATTCTTCACACAATCAAGGTATATTACATAACATATTAATAGTAACATCATAGTAATGTTATAACAATGACTCCTATCAAATTTAAATAGTAAATTTTGACATGGGAAAATTACCAATTCTTTTCATTACATCTTTCCTTCATAATTCAAGTCAATTAAATCAAATCATTTAACACTTCATTGTATAACCTAATTATCACTTCAATTAAATCAATTCTAGCTATAATTAAATTAATCAATAATTTTCATAACTATATTAACAAGTCAATGATATAATAGTCGATTTGTAATCAATTATTTTCTAATCCCTTAATATTCAAATTAATAATTTAAATAAATTCAACATCTCTTTTCAAATGACAATAATTGACAAATTATTATTAAATGGATACTTCTTATTTAACATGATATAACATTAATAAAGTAACAAAATACTATATACATACATACATACATACATACATACATACATACATACATACATACATACATACATACATACATACATACATACATACATACATACATACATACATACATACATACATACATACATATATATATATATATATATATCTTAATAACATTTAAAACAAAGTAATTATAATCTTGCATGCAATTTTAAATCACTGCAGGCAATATCAAAGAATAATGTGACTGTCACCCCTAAATGACTAGAACCGTCGTGTGGTACCATAGACGTGCGGCTTTCATAACTGTTTGCCCCATTCACGGTCCCAGAGAAGTACGCCACCGAGGTAAAGAAAATGGGGTGCGACAATATTAAAAGAACCACCCTACTTGCGAGCAGTCTGTGATGTACAGGTCCTTGTGGTATCATGCAAAAATAAAGTTGCCCAAGTACAGGGTTAGGGTGGGGTACAATTCGACCCACCTCTGGTACATATATAAAATAAAATACATTCACCCAACACTATTTCAATGTAAATTTTTTTTAATACAATTTCTTCACTGCAATTTAATGAATATACATATATATATGCAGATTTTATACATATTAAAGGAGAACATAATTTTAGCTTAAACAAAAAGGGCTTCTCGATTCAACAAATTAAGAAATTTTCTAAGAAGTAATTGTTCTCTAAATTTACCTGTTAATAAAAATGGTTTGTCTATAAATTTTGAAACCCTTTTTGGATCTATTCCTCAATTTGATTCCAATTTGAATCCAAACCCAATTTAAAACTAATTTCCTTTCATGAATGGAAGCTAGGGTTTTCTAATTGAGTTCTTTATTGATTTCTTCACACAAGGAGAGAATCAACAAGCAAATTTGAATTAAGCATTCATCACAAGAATTATCCAAGCAGTCATCTAGCAGACAGGATGAAGACAGGAAGAGAAAGCATGCAAAAAGAGAATATGTGAAAATCACGAGTGCACCTGGATATTGATGTTAATTCCCTTCTCCTTAGAATCCATAGAGAAAGCTTCCTTCTCGCACGGTCTCGGTCCTCCAACCATGCTCCAAATGCTCCCCTTAAGCTTCTAAGAGTGCCTCATTATAAAGAACTCTCAAGAAGCACTTAGAATGTCTCTAGAAGCAACTAGAAGGTGTTGACAGCTAAGCATGAGCTTTTTCCAACCTTCTATATGAGTCATAAGGTTGTAGACATCATGTGCTTAATTTGCGCATTAACCCCTGTGTTGTTGACAACACGTGCATAATTCGAGTGCAAACTCCTATGTTGTCTACATGACAACTCTTGAGAATTTGCAAACTCCTAAATATTAAAATAATGCACATTAATTTATTTAATATTCACTTTACTCTTTCCAATTTAATTTACTAATTTTTAAATCTTTTGCACTCACTTTAATAATTCCACTTGTTTTATCTTAATATATTTATATTTTAATCTCATGCACACATCATGCAACTTATAATCTTTTCCAGTTTTACATTTATTTTCCAAACTTAATTGCTAAAATATTTATTAACTTAAATAAATATTATCACATTCCAACTTTAAAATTATAACTTTTATCTTCAAATTTAATTATTTTATTTAATTAATTTCGCAATTAATTAAATAAAATAAATATTAAAATACCATATTAATTTTTCATTAAACTAAACCATTAATTAAATCTTTTAATTAGGCTTAATTAATAGAAAATACACCAAAGACTCATAAAATAAAATATAAAAACCCATTATATCAAAACACATACAAAAGCAAACCAAAAGGGTTAATATCATGAATTACGTCATCTGACATATTTCGAGTTTACTCAACTCAGATACTTATCCTAATTTCTAATTAGGACAAATGGCTTAAAGGGTTGAGATTTGGACTTGAGAATTTATCTCCCCTCTCTTACCATTGAGATAATGCGATAGGGTACACTCATCCTGGCAATTTAGAGAAGTTGATACCTGGTAGCTGCAACCTGCATAAAATCTACACATGTACAAAAAAAAAATATAAAGCTAAATAGGCAACGGCAAGAAGTGGTGCATCGTGTAGATTTCGACTAGCAAGTGACTATGACTCCCTTCCTTAACCATATCAAAAATGCCATACAAGAGCAAACATGCACACCATACACATGCAAGTATGGGGTAAGTATCCATAAGAAAATGCATGTGATAATAAACCATCTAACTAATCAATAACTGAAATCACTTGAATAATCATCATTCATACATGAAACGTAGAGTCTAAGTAATCTCATCACATATCAACTGAATCCATAACACAATATCTAATAGTCTCAAAACAATGTTGCTAACCATCAACATAAAACTAGCCCTAAAAGAGTTCGACAATGATAACAAAAATGTTACCTAGGGGCAGGCACTACATCAAATCTCTTAACAGAGTTGGTTTAAGAGCCATTTTGTAAATCCTCTAACAAGGTGATAGTTTAGTTGAATTGTTCTAAAGACCTCTAGAAAGGCCACTCCTAACAGGGTGATTAAATCCTCTAACAAGGTCACACCTAACAGTGTTTATTGTAACCTTTAATAGGGTCGGCTCCTAATAGGGCTCACTTCAGAAGAGTGAAAAATTGGTAGCTAGTTACTTGGTAGTTTTTCTCATATTGGGTTTCCACATTAAATCTGGTGTCTCTTATGTTCATTTTATTTAACTTTTACATGCATATTAATAACTATGAATGCTAGATGATCAGTAACTAGTTAATCTACCAACTTACAGTATTCCTATATTATTTACCGAGTATCAGTAGTAAGTAAGAATTAAAGACATCTAAGGGATCCATGGATTTATTTTGTGGTAATTGATTCACCCCACCCACCCTCCACCCTCCCCCCCCCCCCCCCCCCACTTAGTTACTTCATCTATCATTCCAACAAATCTAGTCCTCCTTCTTGTGCATAGCCTTTGAAGACTAATCTAACCTTATTTTTTGTGATCTCACCATTCTCATCAAGCTTGTTCCTAAACATCCATTTTGTACCAATCACATTCTTATCAATTGGTCTTGGAACTAAGGTCCAGGTTTTGTTCTTCCTTATCTGATATATTTCTTCTTCCACATCTTTATACCAATCATCATCTTGTAGTGCATCTTTTACTATTTTAGGTTCAATCATGTTCATCAGACATGATTCATTTCTTAGTCTATTCCTTGTCATTGGTCTGGCTTCCTTGTCAACAATGATTTTTTCTGTTGGGTGATGTCTTCTCACATACTTGAATAGTCTTTGTTTTGTCCTTCTTTCCATGTTTGATCTTTCAGCTTCAAAGTCATTGTGCACATATTTTTCTAGTATTTCATCATCTCTCTCATGTGTACTAACCTTAGAGTCAGAATATGCATTGTTTTTATTCTACAACTCAGCTTCTAAATGCAACTTTGCATTCACTAGATGTGACTTAACTAGTATTAAATTTTTTTGTTGAATTCCAACCTTATTGGAAGCTTCTTCTTCAGTAGGCATTCCTTCATAGAAATACAAAAAGGATCTATACTCTTCTTGTTTCTTGATTTTGTCAACCTGAGCTTCTGCATGCTCATCAAAATTTACATTTGCACTCTCAACAATCTTGTTAGTGTTAGTATTCAAACACTTATATGCTTTGCTTCTAGTGGAGTATCCAAGGAATATGCCTTCATCACTCTTTGAATCAAACTTGCTATTTCTAGTATCTTTGAAAATATAGCATTTACAACCAAATACTTTAAAATGTTTTACATTAGGTGAGTGACCATACCATAATACAAAAGGTGTTTCATTTGTACTTTTCATGACTTGAACTCGATTAAGGGTTTAGATTGTAGTACTAACAGCTTCTCTCCAGTAGTTTAGTGCAACATTCTTCCATCATTAATGTTCTGGCACAATCTATCACTGGTCTATTTCTTCTTTTTGCAATGTCATTTTGTGGTGGAGTTTTTGGTGCTGATGTTTGTCTTTTAATTCTGTTATCATTGCAAAATGTCTCAAACTCTTTTGATGTGAACTCTCCTCCTCTGTCTGATCTTAGGCACTTCAAACTCTTTCCTATTTCTTTCTCAACCCTAGCCAAATAGCACTCAAACATTTGAAATGCATTAGATTTTTGTTTTAAGAGCATGGTAGTCATTATCCTAGAGTAGTCATTTACAAACAACATTATGTATTTGTCTCCATGGTAGCTTTGCACTTCTATTGGGCCACATAGATCTGTATGGACTAACTCTAATACTTCTTTGGAGGTGTAGGTTTTTCTTTTGAAACTTGATTTGGTCATCTTCCTTAATTGACATTATTTGCACATTGTATTTTCAGGCCTTTTTAATTTTGGCAAACTTTTGACTTTCTTCATTTTGCTGATACTAATCAGATTATGAAAGTTAACATGACACAACCTTTTATGCCACAACCACACATCATCAACTTTTACAATGAGATATGTTGCATCTTCTATATCTAGGTAAAATATATTACTCCTAGTTTGATCTCCTTTTCCTATCAGATTTCTATTGGTGTCATATATTTTAGTAGTTTTATTCTCAAATTCAACTTTGCAACCTATATTGCCTAGTTGTGACATACTCAATAGATTATAGTTTAGTCCTTCAACATAATATGCATTATCATATGAAATTTTCTTTGTAAGTTTAATAGAACATTTTCCTTTGATTTGGTATGGAACATCATTTCCAAATCTAACGCTCTTTCCATCATATTGAGTAAAGGTAATAAACTTACTTTTGTCTCCTGTCATGTGATGTGAGCATCCACTGTTTATGATCCATTTGTCATTTTTGTTCACACAGGTTACCAGTGTTGTTGCCTCATCTTCATCTAATTCATCCTTCATGGCTACATAGACTACCTCATCATTATTATCATCAGAATCTTCTTCTTCAACAATGTAGTACTTTTTTCCTTTGTCCTTGTAATCTCTGCTATCATCTTCTCTTCTTCTTTTTGTACTTTTTTCCTTCTTTGTAGTTTTTCTTTTGAGTGCATCTTGCAGCAATATGTCCTACTTCATTACAATTAAAACATATGATAGGCAGCTTACCTTTGAATTTACTTTTGCCTCTATGAAATTTTCTAACCAGTAATACTTCTAATTGTTTCACATCTTCTTCATCTATGCTATTGTCACTAGATGCATACTTTGTCTTTTTCTTCTTCTTTGGTTTCTCCTCCTTAATGTCTTTTAATGTTAGCTTGGCCTTGAAAGTAGATTCAAGATTCTCAGGTTTTAAGTTATCAAAGTTGGACAACTCAAATGCAATAAGCCTTCCTAGTATACCTTTAAAAGTTAGTGCATTTATTGGTACACATCTTAACTCTTGGATGGTTGAAACTCTAATGGCATAGATGGGGATCAAGGTTCTTAAGAATTTTCTATTAACAGTGTCATCTTCTAGATGACTACCCAAACTTCTTATTGCACTTACTACTACTTTCATTCTAGAGGCATATTGAGCAGCATTCTCACCTTCCTCCATTTTCATATCATCAAACTTTCCTCTAAGGCTTTCTCTTTTTTCTCTTTGAACATTCTTATCTCCTCCATAAATATCAGTCAAGGCTTTCCACATTTTAAATGTAGAATTACATCCCTTGATGTCATCAAATATATCATAGTTGAGGGCAAAGGCAATCTCCAACATTGCTTGGTAGTGCTCCTTCTTTTTCTTCATATCTTCTGCAGTGGGTACAACTGGGTCAACATGTTCTACTTCAATTGAGGTTTTTGAATGATTACTTATTGATCTAAGGTCCAACTTCATTAGAATTTTCCATGTAGTGAAGTTATCTCTAGTAAGCTTGGGAACTTCTCTCATGGACATCTTGATCTTCCTACTTATAGTACCTTGAAAATAAATCGACAGATGACTCTGATACCAATTGTTAGAAATGCTTTAGAATAATTGAGAGGGGGTGGGGTGAATTAGTTATTCAAGGTCATAATGGTTTGATAAAACCTTTTCATCAAATAAAGTAGGCCCATCAAACTATTCATTCATTCAAGCTTTAACTTTTCTACTTAGCAAGTTACTAAGAATCAACATATAAGAATAACACATGAAGAATCAACACATAACATAGTGATTTACATGGAAACCCCATGTGGGAAAAACCACTAGTAACATGCTACCCAATTCTCACTCTTCTGAAGTGATGCCCTCTGAAAGGCCTGCCCAATTAAAGACTACAACACACTATTAAATGTGACATGGTTAATAGATTTAACCACCCTATTAGAAGTGGCCCTAGTTAGAGGACTTTAGAACATTCACTTGGAATGCCACCCTATTAAAGGATTTAAAAATGGTTGTTAAACCAAACTAAGTCCATAGGATTTTACCCTAACTAATAAAATTGTTAGAGAGTAACAACAAGGGCTATTAATTGATACAACTCAAAACTTAACTTGCAAATTTCAGGTCTATATTTAGCTCACAACATTGCCTAGCTTTCAGTCTGTGTAGCTCTGACAGCTTGTTCCTCCTTCAAGCTTTGTCTCCTTGAGTCTCCATGCTCAATATACCAGTGCAATCTCCTATATGACCACTTATCGAAGCAGAGTCTCTGTGCTTTATTCTTCCTTCTCGTTGATGCCTTCTCCTTGACACCCTTTAACCATTTCACAATTTGGCGCTCTAGAAACTCTTGCTTTCTAGCCTATGACTCCTTAAATAGAAGTCTAGAATTGATTTTCTCGCTTTATTCTTCCCTCCTTTAATTTCAATTTGAATGGATTAGGTAGGATTCATTGAATCTAACCCATATCATCTTCCTTTTACAAACCTCATGAAGAATCCTCCTAAATTCACTTTAAAATGGTTTATCTAAAATTGTGTACCTCCAGCTCATCATCCTTATCCTCAATCTAGTTCACAAAATTCAAGGTAACAACCTTGTTATCTCAAATTTAGTTAATGTTTGACTTTTCACATAATACAGCAGCTCGGCACAATTGAAATTCTAGTGCTTGACACATACTGTGTTACTCAGCACCAACTACATTTTACTGATGCTCGACACCTACTATAGATTCACTCGACATCCACTAAGTTTTCTTATGGTCGACACCCATTACTTGCTCGGCACCTAAACTTGCTCAGCTACTTCTGTATCACTAGACACACACTAGATTTTTCATTTTCTTGGCACTAACTAAAAATTTTCTTGGCATGAACTAGCTTGCTCAGCACTCACTAATGAACTTAGTTGAGCTTTGTAGATAGCTTTGTTATCACTTCTTCTTCTACTATTTTTAAGTGTGGCCAACATCTGTATCTTCAAGTATACTATCAATACATCATTTTACCATTGTCTTAACTGATCCTTGTACTTCATTACAAAATTATAACTCAAACTTTCCCTTAGGTGCTTTTGTTACATCTTGTTGATTAAATCCTCTTCATCAATCAAGTGATAGTACTTAGATCTTATAAGCAATTGTCATTCTAGTAATTAGCAAGTTTGACATCAGTGAAAAAGCAATGATTGAATACATTCTTTATAAACAATCTCCCTCCTTGCAATTAATCTCCTTCAATAATAATCTTTCCAACATTTGGTGCATTTGGGAGCAAAATAAATCCATGTACATGTATAATTCCCTGATGTTTCCATTCAATTCTATACCACCAATCTATTGTAGCAAGGAACTTCTCAATTACTTCTTTACAAAATATTGTGAACCATTGGTGAAGATATAATGATGTTGTATGAGAATTATTAACTAAATTGTCCAAATGATGTTTTTTTATTTGTATTTCAATTGGAATACCATCGACCAATAATCTCTATAGGCCATTTCATATTTTTTGTACTCAATGTGAAGAAGAGGGTACGCATTCTAAGTCGGTTGATCATATATGTCAATTCGATGCGGCACTTATTCTAGTATGGCCTCATGCCTTGCATTGTGGAGCCAAAGTGCATCAGTTCTTCAATGAGTTGTATGCCTAGAAGATGAGTTAAGTGTATGTGAATATTTTCAATCATTGTTGGTATGTTCTCGTCAACAATTTTTTTAAAATATTGTTGCAATTTTATGACTATGATGGTGCATCATAATATTATAACCAAAATAACAAAACCTATGACATCTCCCAAATCTCTGATTGTAGTATCTAATTAAGTGGAGGATATACTCATGTATATGTACCTCTCACGTCTATGCTTGTATTGGTAGTGCAACTCCATTAAGAAATAGAACCAAAAATTCTATATTAAACAATCCTTCTATAGTATACTCATTTACAAGGAATGGATCTATAGGAGGCCAACCCAAAATATCATCTGTGGAATCATCAATGTCTAATTCCCATTTCATGATGTCCAATTCATGTTGTCTACCTGGAAGCTTAGGCACCATTGAAGAAGTTTTTGTAGGAGTTGTACATCACTATCTTCATCACCCCGAATTTGGGATGCAATCACAAATGTGTCTTCCTCAGTGTTAACAATGTGTAACATACTTGAAATATCAGTTGTTGCCTCAAGAAGTCAAGCCAAGTTATCCATACTGAAGACAACATCATGGTAATATAGATCATTCTTAATTTTATGTTGTAATGCATCTCTAACATGGCTTCTTTTCACATTGCAATCATAAGAGCTTTCTTCTGTGCTCACTCTTTGTACGATTAATATGTCTAGATCTTTGATTCATCATGGTAACACATTTGCAATAGTTTTTATATCTTGTATAAAACTTATTGAATGTCCACTATATTTTTATTTTCTACCAAATGCATGAGAAACTTGCAATACTAGATCCACCCTAGCAATAAGCATTTCTTCTACGTGTGACAATCTTTTGAGTATGCTTGGTTGTTCTCCAAGATCCATATTATTGAGTGCTGAAAATCTATGTATACCCTTTTCATTGATACACCTTTTATAGATTACAATATGACTTGTTTGGTGGAGGTGCATGCCTGGGTAATGTTCACTACATATAGTACATGTTTTCTCATGAGGAAGTGCATCCAATCACTACCAAAAATTCTTCATAATCATCATAAATTTTTTATCAATCTTAAATGCTGTACACGATTCCAAATGGTCATCACTTTCTTGCTTCTCATATTGGGTTCCCTATTTCTCTTGATATTATGTACATCTCATTTCCTTTACTCTCCCTCTCTCTCTCTCTCTCTATGACATACGTAGGAATCATGGTTGGATTCACAATATTGTGACTTTTGGGTATCATGGATTTCAACATGTGTACCTTTTTCTTGTTTACCATGTATCTAGTTTTGCTATGCTTTTCTTTCTTTCTATGAGATGCTATTACATCCTTATGTTGAGTGTAATAAGTTCAATTTCTATATCAACCTTTTTGTGCTGCAATCTCTTGAGAGGTTTTCTCTTTATGCTGATTTGTAACATTTGTGTTTTCCATCTATCAATGCATCAAACAAAATTTGTCAGTGTACTATTCCAAACAATAAGGAGCTTTTTTTCACATTGATAGAATGGTGTTTTAAGTATTATATATTGTCAACGCACATATTAATAATTGTTGGGACTATGTATTCATTTTTACAATATGAATACATTTTTATTATTGATAGTTCTATCATTTCGTATTAAAAAAATTGACATTTGCAAGCCACCTTTGTTCAAAATGATTTGAGTTGGACTGGGTAACTTGCCGTATGATCATTCTAAATTAGCTTAGGAATATTATACATAGTAAAAGGTTGGTAATAGTAATTTTTTAAGGATCCATGAATTGTATAATAAATAACATGTGCATAGTAAAGTAACACACCTTTTGATGCTTGATAACATTTTACTCATTCTAAAACATTCATTGATATTATTTCATCACATTCGATTATTCATTTTGGACATCTATTTGGATCTCTAGTTCATTAACACACCAAAAGTTTGTATAGCTATCTACGTACTGTAAGAAGTATACAATGTCGTGATGCATAAGTGTACATTGATGCCCATTATTGTGTTTAATTTTCAACATTACACATACCCTTCATCTACTCAAGAAAAACATTACTTTTCAAACTAAAATCTATGTCGGATATCTTTGTAATAGTTACCTTGACACGTTCTTCATAATTATACATTTCACTATTGCATGTTAATGTAAATTGTACACTGATGCCCACTATTGTGCTTAATTTTGAACATTACACATGCCCTTAATCTGCTCAAGCAAAAAATTACTTTCCAAATTGAAATCTAGGTGTGATATCTTTGTAATAGTTTCCTTTACATGTTCTTCATTATTATACATTTCACTATTGCATGTCAATGTAAATAGGTATTGCTTGTGTTCTAGATCTTTGATTAATTGCTCAGATGGCTTTTCAACATCATCATCAAATTGCAAGTTATAAAATGCTTGAGCAGGCATCCCTACGAAGTCTAATGCAACTTCATCAAATGTAATAGCCCAAATTGTCCCTATGTGGTCCCGCAATTTTATTTGTATACTATATTGGCAATTGTATTTGGAAACTACTGAGTCATATTTAGAGCAAAACAGGCTTTCATCATCACCTTTCTCTAACCTTTTCTTGCATTGCTTCCCATTTATTGTATTTGTACAAGCTAGGTAGCATAATTTTTCACATTGAATGTATACCATTGTTTCTTTCATAACACAGTCAAAGTCTTGGGATGTGTGGAAGGCTCATTATTGTATATCACTGATTGTCATCCTTGTGGTTGGAAACAATACACTTGCTAGTTGTTTTACTATACCCTGTACATTGGCACTATTTTTTTTTATACTAGTCCTTCAATTGGTTGCTTTCCTCTATATTGGGGTCTATCATAAAATTTGTTGTATTTGATGCACTTATTACCTTTCCATGAAATTCAAGGGCACAGTCACCCTTCATAGAAAGTACAGTTGTTTCTTGGAGATAATATTTTGCTAGAGATCTGCTCCTTCACACTTTATGGGTGCCCCCCAAAGACTGACATCAATAGTACTATAAGATTCATCCACCAAATTGATAGTATCTTTTCAATAAATTGCTAGCAAATGAAATGATGCTTGATAGTGTACTCAGCTACCAATTTTTGTAGATGGACAATTTCTCAACAACACACTATTATTATGTTTTTTTTGGGATGTGGTTTTTGTTTAATCCTATTTTGTGCATAGATTGAGGCTAAGAAGGTGATCCATGTGTTGCTGCCTAGAACTTCTCGATATTGAAATTTTTTGAATAAAACATGCTTCATTTTTGTTATATTATACATTATAACAAATGTAATATAAATAGTGCTATTATTTGTTGGTTTTTCTATAAGATTAAAGTATATTTAGTAACTCATACTAACTCTACTTAAAATTAAGATAGATTGCTTCATCATTCCCTTCATTTAGTATCATTGCTTGTTCAACTCTTATCCTAATTTAGAGATTTGGTAAAACTTTGGATTTTAGTGAGAATTATCTATATAAATCAATCTTTTTTAGGTGCAATTAATTGAGATTGACAAATGCATATTTAAAAATTCAATAGAATGGATTTTAAATTATAAAAGTTTAAAATAGAAAATATATTAAGTAATTGTCTACATTAATGGTTGTTGGAGACTAAATAATAGATATAGGCTAGTTTGATTATCAAGTTGTGCATTTTGAATTTGGTAATTTCAAATGTATTTGAAGAGAAAGTGGCTTAAAATTAGTAGAAAAATATTGTAGCTTCATATCAAATAAACATTAGTTATCAAACTTTTTCTAATTTTTTTTTTTGAAATTATTGGATGGTTATATAATAATGAAAGTTTGAATACTTTCAACATCCTAATAAATAAGTTGAGATCCAATGATGTCAAGATGGATGAGGTAGATCAATGCTTAACCTTATTGTGTTTTACTAATTCTTAATAATGTCTCGTTACAACTGTACAGAAATCATAGTTTCTAAGTAGAAGCTTGAGTAGGTGGTTGGATAGTTGTTGTCTAATGAAGTAAGGTGGAAATCTAGGACTTCAATTGATGATTTATTTTATAGAAGTTACATGAAGGAAAAGGCAAGAAAAAGAAGGGAGATAATTTATTTACAAATTGAATGGAAAATAATATTTTAAAATTTAAAAAAAAAATTTAGATATAAAAAAATCAAAATAATATTACCCACATTAATAATCTACATACTTCTATGATAAAGCAGATTGCCTACACCTTATTGAGGAGTATTAAGGGTAGGTACCTCTAAGAAAAAGTGTATATATTGCTATAGTAAACTATGTTTTGTTGAAGATGATAGCTGATAGAAATCTTTACCTCTTATATTATTAGAGAAGAGATTTATGATGATACTTCTAGTTATATTCATTTTATCTTTCTAATAACCAAGTTAGTAGGATGTGACATTAGGATGTGACATTCAAGGTGTGCTAGGAGCCTCATCCTAAATATCTAACATGTGACATGCAAAGAGATGTATTTGGAAATATGATGAGACTCAGATTTTGAAAATGAAGAAAAATTTGGTTATGATATGAAGTCTCTCTTAATTCAATATATATATATGATTGTTTGGTGTGATAAGTGTGGCATTCAATTAGAAGCATTGTACTTGAATTTCTATTCTCTAATAAAAGAAATATATTTTTGATGTAACTGAATTTTTTCCTCTAAATTAGAAGGTTTTCCCAAAATAAATTGTTGTATCTTATTGTTCTTCATTTGTTTATTACTATTCATCTTTATTTCTAAACAAAATGTTAACATGTTTGAACTCAAAACAATAGAAAACATAACGAAATGATAAAGCTGATTGAACATATCGAGTCAGAATGCTTGGGGTCAAAACATTTGTGGTATCTTAAATGTAAAAGATGAATCAGTCCATGCATTCTCTCAGCGAAGGACTGAAAGGAAGAAAGCCATGTTTGAGTGCAACTTCCCTCACTTCATTGACATCTGCTGTATTTATAGTTTGTTCACATTCATGTTGATCCTACCCTTGTAAGGCATTCACTATTCCTCCTGCCCTCCATGCACTATTTACTCTTCTTGGCAGCCAATTCTGATACACAATCCCACCATAGAAATCAAACAAAATTAGTTTCTATTTTTCATTCCTACTATGTCATGTGTGGCAACTTATTACCTTCTAACATTGTTTATTATTTGTAATTGGGTATTCTCCAAATTGGAATGTTTAAGCCATCTTACCTCACATCTATGCACATTTTCCGAATCAGGTGACGTTTGCATAGCTTGTGTGGTATCGCAGGTGCAGTCTTCTATAGCATCTGTTATTAGAAAGGGTGAAAATGGAATAAAGTGCCCTCCCTGGTGTGCTTGCATTTGATCTTTCCAACTCACCTACCTCCCTACTATGCATTTTTGCACCATATGAATCATGGTTATGGATTTTTTAAATTAAGCCGGTCAATTATATGTAGCTATCAGCATTCATGATGATCGAGCTTAAATAGAAAAATTGAGCTTTGATTTTTTTGTTTCAGACAACAGTTTTTTAGTAGGATTCACGTATTACGGCAATTCAAAAGGAGCCAAAATTGTCACATCTCAATATGTATGCTTGAATCCCTTTTTAAGTGCCCAAGTGGACATGAGAAAATCGATGCTTTTGACAGACAATCCATTGTTGCTATTTGTGCTTTGCCAAAGGTGAAGATTGACTCTGATGTTGAGACTTCAAGTCTCCGTAATTACGCCTTTATTCCAAAGTCCCTTAATGTGTACACGTTCGCTCAACCCAGCCGCCTGTTTGGAAGAGCTGACATTTATGGAAAAATGGCGCTGCAACTTTATTTCAACTGCTGATGAGGACACTAATTTCCTATGTGGCTACCAGAGTGTTCACCATGCAAACACCTGAAAAACATCTCCACACTGGACAACCAAAGAGTTCTTTTCCGGCACCGCAACTTTTTTTATCAACGTAAGACTACCGACAAATCCGGACAAATCGGTCATGGATTCCCAAGGAGTGAAGCCTATCGGCTTAAAAATCCTCAATACAATCATAAACAAATTTATTCTGTGGACACAATGCATACACATACTTAGAGTTTTGTTGACGCGGACTTTACCACTAAGACTAAATTAAGAGGCTTTCACTTCTTCCCTACGATCCACTGGCTGGTTCCATAGTTTCCCTAGAGGCCTACGCATTGCCATCCCCACTGCTGACGATCCCTTTGTTGTTGCTGCCCTCTCTGGCGCGCCTGGTGTGTTTCTTATTCTCTGATTCATTAGGCGTCGATACGTCCCACTTGCTTCCGCAATAGTCAATTTTCCTGGAGGCTTGCACGTTGTCGCTCCCAACACCCAC
Organism: Cupressus sempervirens; assembly: GCA_028749045.1. NCBI lineage: Eukaryota > Viridiplantae > Streptophyta > Pinopsida > Cupressales > Cupressaceae > Cupressus > Cupressus sempervirens. The sequence continues at coordinate 104,921,672 of CM053790.1, read as the reverse complement.
GATCCCTTTGTTACTCATGATGGAATATGCTACTCTCTATTAATTCTTGATGCCAAATACAAGGAGCTTCAACCTCCCTATATAGTCCTTGTCTTACAAGTGCTCAGCTCTTCAGGCTGATTTGTGATATTTTTATTAGAAACAATTTACTTTACAAGTAAACAAAGAGGCCTATTGTCATATTATATATAACTTACATAGTATTTATATTATTTAATATAATATATAAATATATAGAACATAAGTGTATTTATATAAATATATTATAATCTATAGTCTTATATATACATTATAGAGAAAGTAATTTACAATCAAATATAAGAGTAGTAAGCACATTGGGAGCATATAGAAAAATGGACTGGACAATGACATTGTTGAGGACAATAATTGGGAGGATGATTTAGAGAGCTAAATATAAAAGCATTACACCTAGCTAGAATTGAAATCCTCTAGTCCATCATGTAAATCGATAATATATGTAAAATCAATCCCTTAATGTTCATTGTTTTAACCAATTCACTATCATGTCACAAAGTAGGATATTTCATTATGTTGGAGATAACATGCTACAAAGTAGGGTATGTCATTATGTTGGGGATAACATGCTAGTTTTTTAGCATAACAAATGAATACATGCTACTTTTGTAGGATGACAAATTAATACAGAGAGATAATAGTAGAAGGAAAATGTGGAAGAGAAGAACTACCAATCAAACAAAGTGTCAAAAAATAGTTTAGGAAATTATAAAAGAAAATGAGATTATAGAGGAAGGAGATATCATATGGTGCTTACGGAACTTATGGTCCTCCTTAACTATGCAATGCTCATGAAATATGTTTGAAATTTGTTAGAAATGAACCAAATAATGACCACTATATCATTTTTAAATCCCCCACCAATATAACTATTTAAAATAAAAACACATTGAAGATTTAAAATTGATCCAAAAATGAGTCAAATAGAAAATCTATATTCAAATTTGATAGAGACTGATCAAACAATCTTAACCATATTTTTTTTAACCTAATCACTATGGTTAGTGGAAAACTATAAATTCCACACATGCATGCACTAAACAAAATATAAAGGGACTGGTCAATCTCAATGCTATATGTTAGACTGAGGACCAAAGGTGCATTGAATTAGTTTATCTTTTTCAACTATACATGCTTAATGAGTTAAATAAGTTTCCTATTCAATACATACTTTGAAACCCTATATGAATCCTTGAAGAAAACTCCTTGAACTCAACATCATCACTATAATTCCATTCCATATAAATAAATCAAGCAACATCTACTATACCATTTCTCCACAGCCTAGTCACTTTTCTATAAGAAAAGTATGGTTGATGGAAGATTATTAATTGATCTATTTATGAATTAGTCAAATGAAATATACCCACCATATCTTTGTTTATACCCTTATTAGTATAAATTGGTTCACAAATAAATAATTCAAATTAAAAGACAGATAAAATCTAATGATGATAAGCTTATGAACTGAAGTTTTAAGAATATTGAAGGACAAAATGTATGTTGAATTATTTTTCAACATATATGTTTAGTGTGTTAATTAAGCTAAACTTTATATAAAGAAGAAAACTCCTCTAACTCAAGGTACTTTCAGTATGTTCTCGTTCTCGGGTCTAAAAATAGGACTACCATATTGTTCTTATTGATAATTGAGATAATACTTCCAAATAGTTATTGACATAGTCTTTGAAATAATACTTCCCAATTGCTATTGACATAATCTGAAACTAAGTAATTCTATACTTGATGTGATTGAAGAAATTCGTAGCTTCATAGCCGCTGCCATCCTCATTCTCGTAGACACAAAGTGGTCTATATTCTGATGCTCTCGCTGGTCCATATTCTGATTCTCTTATGATCATAGATATAACCGTCACAATTATTCAATCGACAAAAACCTGACACAATTTTATCTCTTATCAACTATGGATATGGGATGAGCATGCCTACCATGTGGGATGATTCTCTTGGCCCCATAGTCAGAACCCATATCTATCATGTCATCACTATGTTCTCAGGTCCAGGATTAGGGTTACCATATTAATAATTGATGGCTGACGTAATGCTTCCAGATTGTTATCCATACAATCCTTATGGACCATATGGTGCTTATGGCGCTTCTCAGCCATACGGCGTTTAAGGACCTCATCAGCCCTCGGTGGCCAACCGCGGTGGGAGCTATCAGCTCATCAGTGGGACGTCGGGCAATGTGAACAAGCAGCAGAACATAGAGAAGCAATATGGGGGCATCAACAACTCGGGGAACAACTCGGGGGTCATCAGTAATGGGAGCGGCAATGTGCAAGCTGCGGGGAAAACCGACTATGGGTCGAGCAATTGGAACATACGCGGAAACAAGTGAAAGGCTGGTGTAACGTCAATATGAAGACTAGGGGGAAATAAATGTACTCACTCTAATGATATGATTATCTTATGTCTTAGTAATAATATAATAACTATTTATGATGAAATTAGAGCAACATATTATGGAAATTAAGTACTTTAATTGAGATCCTTCATCGGAAGGAGTCGTGGTTCAAATAAAAACAGATAGTGAAGATCGTCTTTGCTCTCTATCATCTTTTGTGATGATGGATAACAGATTGCAATCTAAAATGTTGATTCATAAAATACATACAATGGAATTGAAATGTAACATATTATTAGACGGCTAAAAGATAAGAAAAAAACGGAAGAAATCAGATATATAGTTTACTAAGAATGAATGTAAAAGGATCATAATGCAATCAATGAAAAGGCAAAACTATATGTTGAAAGAAGAAAGATATCGTACTTGACGAGGGAGAGGTGAATAACCTAAGGGTTCAATAGAAACTTGTGGAGACTACAAACTCACTTGTATGTTGATTATCATGTTATTATGTATGATTTCAAGCACTCATCTCCCTTTATGGTGTTGTTGTTATTATTTTATTATATTTGAAGAGAACCCGTATACATTGACTTAACATTGTCTTTGTTGTTATAATTTTATTACATGTGAAGAGAACACCTATACATTGATTTAACATTGCATTCGTCTAAATCAGGTTTTTATATAGTATGTGAAAATGAATCAAAATAGATGATATTTTATTTACTATTATGTAAGCAATATGTTTGACAGAATGAGACATAAATTACAAAGAAGAAAAGCAAAGAAAAAGAAAGCAAGTGAGAGAAGTGATAGATATCAAATAGTAAAGAAGAATGGAAAAGGTGAGCCCATCCTAGAATGTTTTGACAAAATTTTTAAAAATCAAATGTTTTAACCCATCTCTTAAATGATATTTAAATATTTAAGTTGAGACATCAAAGGTCTCAAGTTCTGAGATAGAATTTTTCATTAAAAACTCTTTGTAATGTTAAGAAAGATGTATATTTCCTCTTAATTTCAGAGCTTACATTGGGAAGATTCAAATGTAGTACAACTCTTAAATTTTCTTTGGAGAACTTCTATTTTGCACATACAAACTATTCTAAAGGGAAAGATGATTTTTTTTTTTTTTATTAGTCAAAAGTGAGCCAAATAGATTGTTATCTTAAGTAATTCCCCTTGTAACTTAGATGTACACGCCTTTCAAAAGAAATAAGGTTAAATTTGGAGTGTTCACTTACACTAATAATAATTATATGGAATTGAAATTTGTAAATGAATTGCATACAATCTGTCCAAACACCTTTTCATTATTAAGGCACTTCATGTTCTAGATATAAATATGACTAAGGTCGAGGTTTCTCATTAGGTCTAGAAAGGAAATGAACATTTTTATTGACATATTATCAAATAAATTTTTTAATTTCCATGATCAAATTCACATAATAATGGAGTGTATGGTATCTGTGGTGAAAAAACTAGCTTGACAATACATGTACTACCCTAATAGACATCTCTCAAGGATAATCATTAACCACTTAAACAATATAGCAATAGTTTTATTTCATTTTTATTATGCAACATATAATCTAATATGTTATATAACCCGAGGGGCTAAAACTTTGTGTTTCTCGAGCTCATCGTTGATGGCCTTGCACATGTTCACACTTCTAGATATTTTAGGCTTATTCTTTAATGTGTAACCATAAAAAGTATTATTTTCATCTTAGGAAAGGTACAAAATGCATCATATATTTAAATTATATGTTTAATAAAATACATAAGTAGGTTAATGTGGAGTCCCCAAAATGTTTCATCATCAATTATCATCCACCGTGTGAAAAAGATATAGAATTATGATTAATTATATAGTATACCAACACATCCCAAGAAGGTTTTTTTCTTAATAGGAAACTTAAATTAGGACATTCTAATATCAAGTTCATCCATCACTAATAATTCTAGCACAACTCCAAAATGCACATGTACACACAATAACAATGAGAAATCTTATTCTCAATAACAACAAACACATCCAAATAAACATAAGACATCTATAAGTAATATATCATATATAAGGATAAGTATGAATTATGAAAAGAGACCACCAAATACTTCTTTAGAAACACCAATAGGGTGAGATAGTAATATATGAAAATGAAAGAATGTCATCACATAGTCTCAACATTATCGTAGTAGCCTATCTCTAGGTTTTGACCTCTATTTGTAATTTCAAATAGTACAAAAAAATTCTTACATGAAGACAAGGGATTTTTATTACATAAGATTTATATGTCCCATGGATAGACAAATATCATTTCATTTCCATCTTGAGCCTAAACAAGGTTCAAGACATTGCCTAGGCATCATAAGCATCACATTTCCATCCTTAGACTATATAAGCGTTGAACGCATGGGAAATGCATCATAATTATCATGTTTAATGTATTCATACTAATTCATTTTTAAGTTATCATTTGATCACTAAACTTTTCAGTGTGTTATCCTAGCACTAGCAACCACTTGAGGACATCACCCCCCATTAAAAGTCACTCTTCCCTATTGCATCTAGATACACATACCCTAGGTTTCAACCTAGAGACCATTACTTGTACTTAATCATATAACATTTTTATTCATTAATCATGAATACATTCTAAAAAAATAGAGAATACAATCACAACTTTGTCTTCACAATATCATTATATAAGAAGATTCAACCATGAAACCACTTCAATAATTGGATTAACTAAAATTTCTCAATCATATTCATGTAATGTAAAATTATCATATAATCCAAATGTTAATTGAGCAATCAAATGGATCCCACCAGAAAATGACAAGAGATAATGATAATATTAAATGGAAATTATTGAGTAAATTAATGAAAATGTAAGTAGGAGGCATAGTGAGGAGTTTATTATCAATAATGAATTTATTAAATATTAAAATTTTAAATGTGTGTTTATAATATAAAATAAAAAATAGTTACAAAAGAATATTGATGTACTCGATAAGGATAAAAGGGTTGAAGCCACATACATCTTATGCAAAGATTTTAGAAAAGATATATATATATATAATAACCCTAGAAAGGGTGGACAAATATTGAGTGGTATTGGTTACTTTTTCTTGAAAGTTATGAATGTATCAACATGTATTTAATTTGATCATGTAAGAAGACATTAAGATATTGATTGCAGAATTAGTAATGAAGGAATGGAAAAGTTGTGTTATGGTTATGAGTTTAACCCAAATAATAATGCATTAGAATTTTGGTTCTTGTATCCACAATATATAAGACCAATTACAATAGATAACACTTGGTCTTGGTTAATTTATCATGTATTAGTTAAATGATGTTACTTTTGAGAAATGATCCTACTTAACAATATATAGTGTAATGTTATATAAAGAAAAAGTTGAAGACCAATCTTAGTTGTTAAATGTTTTAAATGAGAAAATTGGTGACTTGAAAAGGAAACTGGATACATCTCATGAATAGGGATTATTATTGGATGCTGATATCTTTAAATTGAAAGATAACATTTCTTTGGAAAGTAAGAGGAGGAATATGAAAGAGAAGAAAATCATTATTCCCCAAGAAGAAAATCTAGCCATGAGGAATTAATTAAAATTGTCAAAATGCAATTTTTTAGGGAATCCATTGAATATAAATACCAACAAATGATACACCATTTGCATAAATTTTGGGTTGTATACCAAGATTTTATCAAAGTGGCAACAAATCAATTGAAGATGTAAATTTATATAAAACTCACAGAGAGCAGGTTGATCAAAAAGAAAATTTCGCTACAAACTTTAACAAAGTATATAGAAGATGGAAAATAGTTAAATGTTCTGGTGGGAGAAAATCAACAATTTGGCAATAACTAATACTCCATGAATAAGCATTTTGTTTATTATAAGACAGAGTTCAAGATATATATAAAATTGAAAGACATGTATGGCATATCACCTCCCTACTTCTACAAGGTCAACAAGATAGGAGATTTGAAGAAAAATGATGAATGGAAATCAAGATTACCATAGTATATTCTAGATATTGTTGTGTACAATTCCATTTATGATGCAAATAATCTATAAATTAATCTTAATAGGTTTGGGCTTGTAGATTTTGAAATAAAGGGGATAATTGGCTGAATTCAAGATCAATAAAGTATAATAAACACATCTTGAAATGCATCAAATTTAAATGAAAGGAAATGTGACAAATGAGGAAGAAAAACAATAGTAAAATGTAGTAGATCCTCATATCTTTATTTTTATGTTTTTAACCCACTACACGAAGGCCGAATAATGTTTTTTATTTTGGGTTAGTAAATGGTCGAAGCCTAGGTTATTTCTTTTTTTTAAATAGGGGCAAATGCTTTGACCTGGAGGTATGAACCAGTGAGGGCACAAATGGGGGACCTCATCCCCATTAAATTTGAACCTTGATGGCAAGGATAATAGCTCAACAACTTAACCATCACAACATGCCACTATTGGCCCTAGATTAATTATTGTTATTTATTATAATTAATTATTATTTGTATGTGTTAAGAAAATTCAAACCCAAGACATCCCACATGAGAGGCTCACAAGTTACCGTTGTGTTGTGGGCTCTTGCCTAAATATTTATTTTCTTGTAATTATTAATAAATAAATAATTTAAATAATCTCTTGTTTACATGTATTAAAATATTGAAAATATCAACATAATTTATTTCTTGTTTTATTTTCTTCAATTTGTTAGCATTATCATAATAATTTATGATTTTAATAGAATTGTGTGACGTGTAATTTTTTTCTTTTATGGGAAAGGATAAATTTAAAACCATCTAGAGGATTATGTTTGATTAATTATTGTTTTATTTTCTTGTTTACATGCATCTAATTTAAGAAAATTAATAAATGTGCAGAGAGGAAAAAAAATCCTTACTATTTATAAATAATGATGAACTCTTTATACAATAACCCCATGATTTTATGTAAAAGGAAAGTGTTGAAAAGTATAATTTTATATTGAAAATTATAGTTCAAAGTGAGAAATCGTCATAACTAAAAACATAACCAATGAATACATAAATAAAATTATAAGAATACTCTAATATGATGACCTTTTTTGTACAAATTTTGATAAAGTTTTCTTTTATTAATAATAAATTTTAAATTTACATGGTACATGGTAAATTGATAATTTATACACCCTTTTTATTAGTATTTGTAGACTTAGCATCCTTGCAATGTGTCCTTCCCTATACTATTGTGAGACCAATATTTTGTTAGCATGAATGCTGAGAGTATTCTATTAGTGAATTCCATTAGCATGTCTAAATAGATAATTTATTTCTTATGTGTTGCATTCATGACGTGGTTTTTCATTGATCTTAACACATATACTTTATAGTTGGAATAGTCAGAGGTGGAGATAGATTTTTGTCTAGCACAATCAATAGTTGTAGAGTTATGGGTTAGTAATATATTGTTGGATATGTCTTGATGATGTATCTAGATTCTAAGAAAGTAATATGAAGGTTCATGTAAGTTATGGTAGATTTATTGAAGATTGGTTGTAGGCCAGTGTGTAGGGATTAGTGTAATGGCAATTGATTTGTATTTATTTGTCAAGATTGAAGCTTGTTATGAAGTATTAGATTTTGGTTGAAGACATTTTCATGATAACATGTTCAAGGTAATTGAATGTCATCATTATTTTGGGAATATTTGTGAAGGAAAACATGTGGGTATTTCCCAGAAGCTAACTTTTTCTTATATCATTTTAAGAAATTATATTTTTTTATGGAATGTGTAATGTAATAAATTATTGTATTCTTATTTTATTCATTAAACATTGGATAAGAATCAAGGCCATCTCAAATAGTTATTTTAAGATTTTGTATAAAGAAAAGATATTTTCCTTGGTTGTAATTGTCTAATTATGTAATTGTGGAAGAATGCAAGATTTGGATGATAATTGGATGAGATCAAATAAGATCATGTGTAGGCACTCAAAATTTCATACATGATCTTGAGTAACATTCTAAAAATTAAGCCCTACAAGCACTTTAAATGCATGTGTACCTGATTGTTTTTATAAAACCCTTGAAGTGTTTAAGGTTTCTAATACTTTGCATTTAGTATATGCATGCATATTGTAATGATAAGTTTCCATTTTGAGTCATTCTGTGAAGTTTTGTTTTGAGCAATGTTCAAATCTGGATTTTTGTGTAAGTGTCAAGCACGGACAAGAAGCCTAGTTTACATTTGAATATCTTGCACCCAGTAATGTTTCAAGACTAACAACTTTTGGAGTGTTTAGTATGCATATTGGATAACTTATGTTTCAATTTTCAAGCTATTTTGACATGTTTTGACTAGGGTTTGAATTATTCAAAGTCGGTTATTTATTATTGTTACGCTGATGGAAATTGTTTAAAATCCTGGAAGGCCTTGTTTGACCAGTTGTAACTTTGACCCTAATGATCAAAATGAGAAAGTTCCTTCTTAATTGCATTCTAGAGGTCAAATACTTTTTAGGTTTCAAATTTGAGTTTATGAAGAATCCATTTGATTAGTTTTCAAACGTGATTCCAAATGTAATTTGTTAAGTTTTACTGGTGACAAGAAATGTAGATTGAACAGTACCCCTACTCAGGATGTCATAACTTTGAATTTGTGAATTTTTGAACCAAATGGATTTTACCACCGTGTTCTACTCTAAAAATTATTTTAAGTGTGCTAGTTTGCAAGTCTTGATGAATCTATCTACCGACTTTCTCAAGTCCATTCCATTTGTGAAAATCAACATTCTGCCAGTGTTCCTAGTTTTACAAATTTCCAAGTACCAGTCTTCACATGCTTTCCAAATTTTTTGAGTTATTCAGCATGAGCCCTAGTCAAAAATTTATACTCTCCTCATGATAGTGAACTAATGCCCTAGTTTTTGTGACCTTGAGTGTTAGTTTGACCTATTTTTGAAGCCAAAACCGAATACATTTCATGGTTTTCTGACATGCTTTCTTGCAGATAGTTTCAGGAAGGAAACTTTGATAGTCAATATATTTTGAACCCAAATTTTTCATGAGACAAGATCTAATAGGGTAAGAGAATGTATAAAAAAGAATCAACATCTCTATGTTTGGGGCTTAGTCAAGGGTTTTGGTCAGTTTTTAAAGCCAACCTATAGGCCTTCCTGTCAGTGAATCACAGTTTGCAAATAATAAGGTAAACTCAGTTCTAAATGATCAATCAATCATTCAATTTGTTTTAATCAATGTTAGGCAATTGATGGATCAAAATACTAGTATAGGTTTTTTAGTTTGAATTTCTTTTAGCCAGACCCGCTTTTGGATCTGATTGATTATTGGAGAATGATAAGATAGCAGGGAATGAGAATTTATCCATGAGATGATTTTAATGATTTTCATCATTGTGAGTTTTAGCATGTACCTCAAGGTTGTAGTTATAACTGATCCATTGATTTCAAAAAATAATATTGTCTAGGAGTTGGAAGCAAGCAATTGAGCAACAAGAATTAGTTAGAAATCAACGAAAATGCTAGGTTCATATTTATGAAAAATATGATGAAAGTAATAGATGGAAGTGTTCAACCATTTCCTAAACATAGGTTGATAAAGGTGGTTTCAAGAAACATTTAATGGACATAAGTGGTGAAATTATCGATAGTAAGCTTAAATATGAAACAAGAGTTCATCATGTTCAACATGTTCCTCAAATAGAATCATAAGGTCTTGTTCATGCATATAATGCTACTATTGCAATAATGCTAGAGCTTGATGAAGTTGAAGTGGTAATAGATCCCAAGGATATAGAACTCTCAATTGCAAGGTCTTGCGGAGTTGGTGGTCAAAATGTGAATAAGGTTGAAACTATTGTCAATCTTTTCCATAAACCAATAGGAATCCACATATTTTGCACTGAAGCACAATCTCAACTAAAGAATCAAGGAGGAACTTGAGATTCAAGAAGAGGGGATATAACTATAGAACAACAATCCATGGTGGAGTAGAGAAGTCAAATTGCAAAACATAGCAATCCTATGTAGAGCAAGACAATATTTGCTATGTTTTAACCTGAGAACATTGTTATGCTTCTTATGCTTGCTGCAAAAGGTGCTTTCAATTTGAAGACAAGAAGAAAAAGAAACTCCATATCTGATTTATTCACTTCTTCCATGCTAAATCCTCCAACTTGGCAATATTATGAGTTCTTGTAGTTACTACAAACAATTAATGACAGGAACGTCATTAGTTCACAAGCTAAAGGGAAAATAACATGTAATTGAATTCTTCAAATGTAGAAGACTTACATATCCTTGACAAACTTGGAGGTGACCATGAGAGTAACAATGAGAAATCCATGCATATTCTAAGATGTTAACTCTTGCAATGGATTCTTGACTTACACAAGCATTTGTGGAGATTGTTGTAGAGCATGGAAGACCATATAGAGAAACTCTAAAAGGTATTTTAAGAGTAAAGTGGTGGTGGGCCATTTTCAAGCTATAAATGCCTAAGCACTCATCATTTTTATGTTAAGCAGTGTAATTCCAATGTTTCCTAATTTATGCTCACAAAATTCCAAAGAATAACATTATAAACTCGAAATGAAATAGAAGTCGTACCTCTCAATTATGTGTGTCACACCTAGTTTTTCATTACAAATTTAATCAACAAAGGAGATCTCATTTTCCATTTGAATGATTACTTAGGGGAAAAAGGGATCAGGTAGACACATTAGATCATGGTAAGCCATGTAGTAATTAACACCAAGAGCTAATTTTGAATGAATTCTAGTAGTATTTGGCACAATCCTGTAGAAGCGTTCAAAATGTTTAGTCCGACATTGGATGTAATATGGTCTTCAATAGAATTTAAATACCAAAGCACATTATTACTAAGTGTCTCAAAGACAATAGCATTTTGTAAGCCGCAAGTAGCTTGTGTGTGGGCTTGTGGCTAGCTAGCACATAAGGACCAATTTTTGAACAAGGAGGCAGACATTGATAGTGACATGGCACTATTGGACATGTGATGTGATTTCTCTATGTTGCTAGTGATATGGCGATGTTGAGATGACATAGTGATAGGCCGCTATGTGGTAGAGGTGATGAGGTGGTAGTTGCTAATGAGGTAGTGACATGGATAGGTGTGCCATGTGTCACAACATTGCTATGTCACAATGACATGGTAAAATGATGATGAGGATAGTGAAATAGAGATAACATGACACATGGTGATCAAGGATGAGGTGGAAGTTGTAGAATGGATGCACCAAATTATGCGACGTGGCATAGGATTGATGGCTATCGCTCTGTCACCAAGGTAAGATGCAAGGAGGTTAAACATGGTGATATGGCAACCTAATCAGAGGTTGCCACATGCCAGTGGGCCCAATTAGACATGGTATACTAATGATCAATCTAGTTTTTGTTGTTTAGTGTGGAGCCTGATCAGTCCCCAAGTGGGAGATTGTTAGATTGTGGTGACTGATCAGGAAAGTACTGTACATACTTCAGGAAAGATATGTGGTAGCCGACATATTATGGCCGACATATGGCTGACATGTTATAACCCTAAAGCGGTTTAATACTTGTATAAAAAGGGCTTAGGGTTGGGTATTTTTATATATGTGGTGATACGAAATTGGTTCTTGCGGCGGTATTGAGCTGTAAGGGATTACGGATTGTAATCAGGTTGTAATCACTGGATTGTAATAAGATCGAACTTGTTATTTGGTGGACGTAGCCCAGGGATTGGGTGAACCACGTTAAATCTTGGTGCCTTGTGTTCATTTTTGTGTGTTCTATTATTTTCTTTTATTGGTTATATTTGCATGTAGTTTTTATTTCTGTCCGTGGTTTATTCTAACAAGTGGTATTAGAGCCTAGTTGTTTTTCAGTTATCCTCTGCAGGAAAGTCTCACGGTTAAGTGGGAGCAATGGCAGATGAGGGTAAGCTGAGGGTTGATAGGTTTAATGGGCAGAACTTCCAGTTATGGAAGATGCAAATGGAAGACTATTTATATCAGAAGGATTTATGGAAGCCTTTGGAAGGAAAAGCCAAGAATCAAGGGACTATGTCAGAGGCTGAATGGGATCTTTTGGACAGAAAGGCACTCGGAAGCATTCGATTATTCTTGGCACCATCGGTGGCATTTAATATTACAAAAGCAAAGATGACAGAAGATTTGATGAAAACCCTAGCGACACTGTATGAAAAGCCCTCCGCTTCAAATAAGGTATTTCTCATGAAGCGTTTATTTAATATGAAAATGGCAGAAGGTGGATCTGTTGCAGATCATTTAAATGAGTTTAATACTATTACTAGTCAATTATCTTCTGTGGGTATCAATTTTGATGAAGAAATTAGGGCTCTCTTGATTTTGTGTTCTTTGCCTGAAAGCTGGAATGGCTTGGTAATGGCGGTGAGTAATTCTGTTCCTGGATCAAGTACCCTAAAATATGATGATGTGATCGGTGTTATTTTAAGTGAGGAAACTCGTAGAAAATCCTCAGGTGGATCTACATCAAGAAGTGCTTTAAATGCACAAAGCAGGGGCAGAACAACTGAAAGAGGAAGTAACTCTGGAAATCGTGGGAAATCAAGAGGAAAGTCAAAGGGGAGGAGGTCTCAATCGAGAGGACCAAATGATTGCTGGTACTGTGGGAAACTAGGGCACAAAAAGAAAGATTGCTGGACTCGAAAGAAAAATGAAGGAGATAAATCAGATGGAGACAAAGAGGCAAATGTGGTAAGTAACAAATCTGAAGAGGATGCTTTGCTTCTGTCTTTAGAGAGTGTTGATGATTCATGGGTTTTAGATTCTGGTGCTTCTCTTCATGCTACACCTCATAGAGGTTATTTCATTGATTATGTCCAAGGGGATTTTGGGCTTGTTTATTTGGGGGATAATGAACCCTGTCAGATTGTTGGAAAGGGAAAAATTAAGATTAAGTTGCAGAATGGGAATCATTGGCTACTACATGAGGTAAGACATGTTCCAAAGCTGAGTAGGAATTTAATTTCAGCAGGGCAACTCGGTGATGAGGGTTGTGTAGTTACTTTTAATGATAAAAATTGGAAGGTTTCAAAAGGTTCCCTTGTAGTAGAAAAAGGTGTGAAAGTAGGCACCTTATATCTTTGTACAGGTCATATTGTTCCTTCTACTTTGATTGTTTCAGAGAAAAATGAATATTCAGGAACAATTACTGCAATTGAGTAGGGAGAACAAATAGCTGCTGTAGATTCTGATACAGCGCTGTGGCACAATAGACTTGGGCACATGAGTGAGAAAGGTATGAAAGTACTTCATTCAAGGAAAGTTTTACCAGGTCTAAAATGTGTGAATATGGATTTCTGTGAAAGTTGTGTGTATGGAAAACAAAAGAGAGTGAGTTTTGTAAATACAGGGAAGGAAAACAAAAAGGAGAAATTAGAACTTGTGCATACAGATGTATGGGGACCGGCTCAGGTATCTTCCCTTGGTGGCTCTCATTATTATGTTACATTTATTGATGATGCAACTAGAAAAGTATGGGTTTATTTCCTTAGACAGAAATCTGATGTATTTCAAACTTTTAAGAAATGGAAATGCTTGGTTGAAAATGAGACTGGTAAGAAATTAAAATGTCTCAGATCTGATAATGGTGGTGATTATTGCAGTCATGAATTTGAAGATTATTGCTCCACTAATGGTATTCATAGACAAAAAATTGTTCCAAGGACTCCACAGGAAAATGGAGTGGCTGAACGCATGAACAAGACTATAATGGAGCGCGCAAGGAGCATGAGGTTGCATGCTGGGTTGCCCTTACACATGTGGGCGGAGGCTGTCAATACTACAGTATATTTGATTAATAGAGGTTCCTCTACTCCTTTGGGCTTTGGTATTCCAGAGGAAGCATGGACTGGTAAGAAGGTGAGTTATTCTTTTCTCAAGACCTTCGGTTGTGAAGCTTTTGCTCATATAGACTCTGAAAATAGAACCAAGCTAGAAGCTAAATCAAAGAAATGTGTCTTTGTTGGATATGGCATTAATGAATTTGGCTATAGGCTTTGGGATTTTGAAAATCTTAAAATTATTAGAAGCCGGGATGTCATATTCAATGAGAAAGTGTTGTACAAAGATCTGTTGCAGCAACATGAGAAGAAAGAAGATGATTATGTAGTGCTGGATGATACTCCAAAAGTTGATGTTCCAACCATTCCTCATGATGTGCAACAACTGCAACAACAAATACCACACACACTAGTGAATGTTAGATAGTCAACAAGGCCAATTAGACCTCCACAAAGGTTTTCTCCCTCTTTGTATTCTATTTTACTTACTGATGCTGGTGAACCTGAAAGTTATGATGAAGCTGTGCAGGTGGATACTAAGATTCAGTGGGAGTCTGCAATGAAAGATGAAATGGACTCTTTGCTGAAAAATAAGACATGGGATTTGTGCAAGTTGCCTGCAGGTAAAAAGGCTTTACAGAATAAATGGGTTTACAGGTTGAAAGAAGAGGAAGGAGGTAAGAAAAGATTTAAGGCCAGGTTAGTTGTAAAAGGATTTACACAGAAAAAGGGAATTGATTTTGATGAGATATTTTCTCCTGTTGTTAAAATGACTTCTATTCGTACTGTTTTAAGTCTTGTGGCTACTGAAGATTTGCATTTAGAGCAGATGGATGTTAAAACAGCCTTTCTTCATGGTGATTTGGATGAAGAAATATATATGGCTCAGCCACAGGATTTTGAGGTCAAAGGTAAGGAGAACTTAGTGTGCAAATTGAAGAAAAGTTTATATGGCCTGAAGCAAGCACCTCAGCAATGGTATTTGAAATTTGACAGTTTTATGCATGAGCATGGATATAATAGGTGTCATTCAAATTACTGTGTTTATTTTAAGAGGTTGGATGATGATAGCTACATTATTTTATGTCTATATGTTGATGATATGCTTATAGCTGGGTCTAACATGCATCATATTAAGGGGCTAAAACGCCAGTTAGCACATGCATTTTCTATGAAGGAGTTGGGGGCAGCAAAACAAATCCTTGGTATGAAGATTTGCAGAGATAGGAAGAACAGAACATTGACGCTATCTCAAGCTAATTATGTTGAGAAGGTGTTGCAACGTTTCTCTATGGAGAATGCTAGAACTGTCAGCACACCTTTACCTGGTCATTTGAAATTGACTAAGGAGGTGTGTCCCAAGACACAGGAAGAGGAGGATAAGATGTCCAAGGTACCCTATGCTTCAGCTATAGGAAGTTTGATGTATGCTATGGTATGCACTAGGCCAGATATTGCACATGCAGTGGGAGTTGTTAGCAGGTATATGAGTCATCCAGGATTTGAGCATTGGAATGCTGTCAAGTGGATTCTCAGATATTTGAGAGGAACATCCAATAAGTGTTTACACTTTGGGGGCTCTACTACTGATTTATAGGGCTATGTTGACTTAGATTTGGCTGGGGATATTGATACCAGGCGGAGTACTACAGGTTATGTCTTTACTGTTGGTGGGGCAGCCGTGAGCTGGGTTTCTAGGTTACAGAAGATTAATGCTCTCTCCACTACAGAGGCAGAGTATGTTGTTGCTATAGAGGCAGCCAAGGAGATGATATGGCTTCAGTTCTTCTTGGAAGAATTGGGACATCCTCAGAAAGATAATTATTTGTTCACAGATAGTCAGAGTGCCATTCATCTTGCTAAGAATTCAGCTTTGCATTCGAAGACCAAACACATACAGTTGCGGTACCATTTCATTCGGTTAGTTTTGGAGGATGGATAGTTAAAGCTGGAGAAGATACATACCAATTACAATCCAGCATATATGTTGACAAAGGTTGTAACAAGGGAGAAGCTGAACTCCTCTTTAGCTTCGGTTGGTCTTTTAGACTGAACATGAATAAAAGAACAGTAGAGTCCAGGATGGTTTGATCCAGTGGGAGCCCCATGTGGTAGTTGTATTGCGACAGGATCAGTCTCCAAGTGGGAGATTGTTGTTTAGTGTGGAGCCTGATCAGTCCCCAAGTGGGAGATTGTTAGATTGTGGTGACTGATCAGGAAAGTACTGTACATACTTCAGGAAAGATATGTGGTAGCCGACATATTATGGCCGACATATGGCCGACATGTTATAACCCTAAAGCGGTTTAATACTTGTATAAAAAGGGCTTAGGGTTGGGTATTTTTATAGATGTGGTGATACGAAATTGGTTCTTGCGGCGGTATTGAGCTGTAAGGGATTACGGATTGTAATCAGGTTGTAATCACTGGATTGTAATAAGATTGGACTTGCTGTTTGGTGGACGTAGCCCAGGGATTGGGTGAACCACGTTAAATCTTGGTGCCTTGTGTTCATTTTTATGTGTTCTATTATTTTTTGTTATTGGTTATATTTGCATGTAGTTTTTATTTCTGTCCGTGGTTTATCCTAACAGTTTTTCCACATGGCACCTAGGTGGGAAAGAAATTGACATGGCAAGACCATCCAATTAGAGTGTAACATGTGTCAGTCAAACAAGTTTGACCCAAATGGAAATATGGAGGGAAAAATTAAAGTTTAGAAAATATTTTTATTTATTTCTTTTCTAATTTTGAGCATTCAGAAAGTTTTAAATTTTTGGAAAAGAAATGCAAACTTGAGTGCCATGCTTGAACCCTTTTTTTTTCAACTAGACATTGTAGGCATCTTTGATATGTCAATGAAGGACTATCATATACCATCGAAAAGCTGTTAGAACAAACTTTCAATATTTGTTGTTGGTTTTTTGCATAGGAAGCAGTGTGTTTGAGGTATTTAGGGTTTTTTCCTAAATACTTGTTTTTCAACTACATTCTATTAGTGTAGTTCAGATTTCATTTTTGGCAAAATGATGAATTGGGTCTGCGCCAAAGGTAGTAAGGATGTAGTTGGTGGTGATTTTTTCACTATCAATTCAGTTTAGTAGAAAATTTTATCAATGTTTCCGATGCATACTTGATGATTTTATTGAAACAAGGGTTTCTGATCAGTTAGAAAAGATATTTTGAGTTTTTTGAAACACAATGATGAGTTTCCTTTTAGATTTCAGTTGTAGAGAGAAGAGAAAATATTTGTACTAGTAGGGACTAAAGATTCAACTAGACATGTGTCACTTCTAGATCAGAACTAGGATTCCATTCCTCTTTTATATCTTTCTCTTTCTCTCACATTATAAGGGTTGGTTCTAGTTTGTCTGTGATACCACCTAGTTGGTTCCCAATTCCTCTAAGCAAGCTCAGCTGGGTTTCCACCATTTCTTCAGCATTCTCTCTTGTATGAACAATAGTAAATAAAGCTAATGTAGATAGATATGATTTATTCAATAGTTTTATGAGTTATTTACATGCATCTTGAATGTATAGTTTAAAAAAATGAATACAATGGACAACAAACTTCTTAGATTCATTCTAATTCTTGTCTCCTATCTTTGTAATTTGCAATGTTTCATGGTTTAGGGATAAATAAATTAAACCCTTTTGAAACACCTTAAGGTTGTATGTCATATGTATTTTTTTTTGGAACAAAGAGCCAAGTAAATGCTTGATATGTTTGACAGGGTTGCTAGTTATTTGACAAGGATATTTCATGAGTATGAGGTCTTTATGAACACTGATGTTTGATTTAGAAAGTAATAGGATAGATCTGATATCTTGATGTATGGAATATTTCATTGGTATCATAGATGTATGTGTGAGATTTATGGAACTACCCAATAGATAAGGCACTAATCAACTATAGGATCAACTTGTTCTTAGTGTTACATATTTGGGATCTTTTGAATTCAAATTTTAATCAATTATCCATTTCCCTTTTTGTTTAAGAGCTGAAACAATACCCTCACTTCGCTTTTGGATTTCATAGGATTTGTAATTTTCTATTGCACATCTTTGTTATTTCTTAATTATAAGAGAAATAAGGGTTTCAACTACTTTGTCTAGATTCAATTGTATGCTTTTGGCACTGGTACCATATGAAGAATCTATAGGTTCATCCACCTAGCCCTTGCAGAGCCTAAAGAAGGATTATAGCCTTATAGGTGGCCTTGGTGTTTGAATAGGCATGTTGTAGATGGGAATTAGCTACCTCTAGATGTATTTGTTCCCATCACTGGGTTATTCAAGAGCCAATAGAATGATGTTGATAATGTATTAATAAATTCAAAGGAACTTTATTGGAAAGATAAGTTGATTTTTCAATTAGCTCACTCTTGGATATGTTACTACTAGAGAATTTTTTAATGAAGATAGTGTTGAATTAACTTGGACCTTGGGTTCAACTGACTTCCTAACAACTCCTCATAGGGTTGGAATCTTCTAGTAGGGACTAAAAGTATCCTAATAGGGGTTATTGTTAGAGAGGCTAGGGTTTCCATTGCACCAAAGGATCGAATTTTCAATGCTCAATACAACTAATAGTCTTATAGAACTATAGGAGGTGGTTAAACCATGTTGCAAATCCTTTGAGGGGTAGTGGCCCACTGTCAACCATCCCCCTCCCAACATCACTTGCCACGACTTACACAATTTGAACCTATGTCCAAGCTCTAATACCAAATGTTAGAAAGGATAGGGTTGTCGTTGCACCACAAGATCAACCTTTCAATGCCCAATACAACCAATAATATTATAGAGCCACATGAGGCACTTAAGCCATGTCACAAATCCTTCGTGAGATTGTGACCCACTACCAAAAATTACACGTATTGATTCTATGTAATTTCCTCCTAACAGAGTCTTATCGTTTCAAAAGAAACTTTTATATTAGCACATCATCTTATGGACATCGTTCCCATTGGGGTTTTCACTCCAAACAAGAGTTTCCTTAGTTAACAAATCTTGTTTCATTTGGCATGTTTTTTATCTTATGATTTTTGCATCTATTTATTATATGTTTTAGATTTGATAAAGTTTATTTATATTGTTTAAGCATAGAACTGATTCACCTATTTCTCCCTCCTCTCATCCTCTCAATTGTATTGATGGGTTTTATTTTCTAATAATTGGTATTATAGCATCAAGTCATTGAAGAAATTTTTTAACAACTTAAGAAGATTTATGGCTACATTCTAGAAAACAAGTCCAAATTTCAGTATTTCTACCATGAAAGACTATGTAGGAAGATTGCATATGAAAAAAATTGGATAAAAGTCATGCCAAAGCCAAGGGCTTTGAGCATATCAAGAATGAAAGGTCATTCAATGCATTCATAGGCTTTACAAAAATTAGTCTTGACAAAAAGAGCTTGCTGCTTGGACTTTTGAGCCTATTCCATACTCTCCTAGAAAATAATAATGTTGTCAAGGATATAACAAGACTTGATAGAACCAATCTACTAAGGGTGGATCAAAGAAGGAAGGACATGAAAAATATTAAGGGCGAAGGCCTTAAAATGATCTTGTAAGAGACATTAAGAAAGGTAATGAGCCTCCAACTACATATATCTTTAGGGTTTCCTACCTTTGAGGTGAATTTGATATTTCCCCTATTTATAAGATCTCCCAAGGATTAGGCCTAATAAGCTTCCATGTAGAGTTTGCACAGGTTGGGACCCACAAGGTGCCACTAATCCTTGTAGAACTCATATGAAAAACCATCATTGACCAAGGATTTTCCATAAGTAATAGATCATACAACCTCCTTAAGATCCGAGCTAGAGTGAGGTTTTGGTCACAAAAATATCTATTGTCAAGAGAAAGATGGGAGGGGACAACAACTACACAATCTTGCATGGCTTGGTATTTGGCTAGCAAATTTCTATGCATAGTGAATACCTACTCATAATGTTGGATGAAAGCTCTAAGGATATTAAGAAGCTTGGTAGCAATAGCCTAACCAAGTCCTTGATTCTAAGAATCCCCATGGAAGTGTGATGAGTGTGAAGGGCCTAAAAGAACTCCTTAGAGGCTTGGTTTCCAACCTTAAGGTAGTGCAAGTGGGATTTAATTTAGGATCCCTTAGCTATGTAACTATCATAAATCTACTTTTTGTGACAAGCTTCAAGAAATTAGAGTTGGAGATTAGTGTCAAAAGGATTCATGGCAGAGTCCTTACTAGGAATGTTAAGATCCTTGATAAAAGTTTCATAGGATCACCGCTGGAAAATTTTAGGTTGTCTTACATAAATGCATAAAAACTTTGTAGTATGATAAATGGTGTCATTCCACCATTGAATTCACCTAGAAAGGGGATAGGGTTGGGACTTAAGGTTTCAAACACATTGGATATGAGTTAGCCTAGAAGGATGATAAAATAATGACATGTTGAGGAAGAATTATGTCATGGAAAGACATTGTTGAGTTATTATCCATAAAATAGAAAAATCAATGGGATCATGGTCTAACAAAGTCAAATCAATTAAAGGAGTGACATGTAGGTCCTTTTCTTCAAAAATGGAGAAGACATATTGAGCAAAGATCATGACATGATTAAGCTTCATAAAGACACTTTTAGACCCAACTCAAAAATTACATTAGGTGCACCATAGTATATGTGGGTGGTGGTGGCTCATATTGGGAACAAAGAGAACCAATTTATTATGCATATTGTATCAGGATTCCATATCACCAGTTGTCCATTGATAATTCAAAAAACCATATTTGTTGAAAGCTACCTCCACTATATTGAAGTCCTCATAAATGACCCATGTGGTAGGAGGAGAGCTATTTTTCAAACCAACACCAAAGATGTGAGTTCTCAAAAATATCATTTGGGATATAAACATTAAAAATCCCAAAGGAATGAATTAATATATCAATTTATCTATACGGAGGTGTGGGCATAAAATGACTAGGCCACCACCATAAAATTATAGGCCATGAAACCATACCCATAAAATTTTTAGCTAGGGGGATAGGGAACCACCCTTCTATTATATGGGGCATGTTATGTATAGAATCTGGGGAGTGGAGCAAAGAATAATCACCCTACCTTCTCATCGGGTGGGGCCTCTACCGCTTCTTAGAATAGTAGGGAAACCCCGGTTGGCCCTACCCTACAATAATAGGCATAGATGTTAATGGAAAAATAATCCAAACCACTCTTGCCATGGAGTTGAAACAATGATTAATCAAAATGGATTACCATTATGGTCAGAGAAGAATAGTCAAACTAGCTCAGCCAACTTCATTCTAGAAAGAGTAGATCAAACGCATTGGCCAAATCACACAACAAGATGCATTGAGTAGAAAACTTATGATTATAACTTCCTAGAGGAGAAGAATATCTAAATTACCAATTCTCTAACAAGTATCATAAACATAATACTTTATGTGGAGGTCAGTAAGACCCTAAACATTCCATGAGAGGAAGTTTATCATGAAATGTCTTGGATGACATCCTCATCCACCAAGGAGGAGAAACTATTATCTAGAAAAGGGATCACTAAGTAAATTTGATAGAAAAATCCTTACCCTCAATGAGTTGATGCTTATCGAACCCATTATATGAAGTCTTTGTATGCCAGGAAGGACTATGAAAGTGCCACTAAGAAGTGGATGAGAAAATTGTAGAAGTTGCAAAAGGCGTACATAACCAAGGTGGTCTCACATCTAGTTGTGATAAGCCATTCCTTGCACTAGAGACCACACAAAGAGGTGCAATCCCCTATTGAATAGGGTTTGAAACAATTTTCAGCTAGGAAGAAACACACTTCAAAGATTAGGAACAATAGTAGTGGTCTATATATGAATCATGTTCAACTGAGGAGTTAAGGTTTATTTTCCTTTGCGGACAATAGTAATCCATTCTTCTTTCTTAGCCTCCTCTGCAATCTGAGGACCTAAATACTTCACAATCTTTAGAAGGCATTTTGTCTAAAGGGTAACCAACAAACAATCCTTGATCTTGTGGTCATCTATTTGGTGAATATTTCATTATTTTGAAAAATCAAATTATTTTTATCAGCAAATCTCGTAATTTTTTTTAAAAATATTATTTACATTGGTGATTAATTTAGAATCATTATTTTTGAGTAGAAAATATTGTGAAATCCCAATAATAATAGGAAGTTAGCTAATCATCATGGAATATTACAAATTAAGATTGAACATGTTTTATCTCATGGAAATTATGAGGATAATTACTTTATATTTCAAATCAATAGCGAAAACTAAATATTGGTAATATATCCCTAAAGTAACTAATAATTGTGATAATTATTAGTGAATTTAATTTCTTCGATAATATATTTAATATTTAGGTCAATCAAATCTAATCATGTATCAAATATTGTGGTGAATCTTTGAGTTTAAATTTTTTAATAAAATAAATTATTGAGCAATTTTAAATATTTTAGAGCTAGCTTTAATAAAAATGTGGTGATTTAGGTTGCATTAAATCTTAAATGATTAGCCAAATTACTAGAAAAAAAATTTGTAAGATTCGCAAAATTATGAATATTCACCACTAAATAATACCCTATGTTTGACAATGATAGAAAGTGTCTAGAAGATTAAGATATAGTACTTTCTTGTTGAAAATATTATTTTTGACTTGAATCTCAACAGTCTCTTTGAGGTTATTAGAAAGGTCAACCTCAATGCAAACCCTTCTTTGGGAACAAATGTTAAAAAATGGGTTTGGCTGAATACAAATCACCTTGTCCATATATTGAGAAATATTTTGTATGAATAACCAATAAGTCAAGGGAAGACTAGGAAACTCTACCCACACAGGGACTTTAAGTTTTATGTTTTTTTTGAGACAATGATGTCTCTAGACCAGCATTGAAAATCTAGCAAGGAAGACTGGACAAACCATGGCACATTTCCAAGAACAACATCAACATGAGAAGGATCTACAAATTAGAAAAGAAAAGCATCCTTGGTAAGGTTTTTCACAACCTCAAGGTGAATGCCATGAGGCAACCAAGTTTTGCAAACCCATTCGCGCAAAATGCTTTGAGGTGGCATCCTACCCACAAAATATCCTATCAAACTAAATTTCTCAAGCCAATATAGGCTTTATCAATGTCCTCTACAAGAAGCACATCATAAGAGGACATACCTTTGAAACACCTTTGGGACAAACTTGCAAGGATGTTTGTTTAGAGGATGTGTAATGAGCATCTAAAGAAACAACTCTAGCACCACTACCAAAAAATCCATTAAAGATGGTTGGAGCCATGATATAAACCTAAAATTCATGTAATAAATGTTGTATGACAGCATAAGGATGCAAGCATAAACTTAAAATGCAAGGAAGCAAAACAAACCTAGTAGAGCATGTGCCATTTTTTCCTTGTTCCTATCATCAATTGTAATTTATTTGAAAGAAAAAAATGTTTTCATATTGAAAAATTATGAGATGATTTCCACATGGCAGAAAAACCATCATTAAATTCAATAATAAAAAAATGGATTATGACACATATTGAATTTCCATGAATAATAATATTACACCATTTCTAAAAGTTTTAAAGTTTTCCAAAAGATGTCTTTTTTCTCTTCAATATGAAAGAAAAGGAATTAGTCCATATTAGGGTAAGTGCACCAAGTTGTGGTGCCAAAAACATGACACCTCTTTTTCTCATTCTAGTTTTGCAAAGCGTGCATGTGCTATAGTGCGTACACACTATAGTGCGTACGCACTATGGCTTGGGTGTGACAAACCATAGCGCGTACGCGCTATAGTGTGTATGCATCAAAGCGCATGTGCACTTTTAAAAAAATAAAAAATTTACAAAGCGCATATGTGCTATTTAAAAGTAAATTTAAAAGGCTTTAAATAGTGTGTGTGTGCTATAGCGCGCACACACTATAGGGCGCACACGCTATTTAAAGCTTTACATTCTACCAAGCCTAATGTTTGGCTTTGCCTTGGGGATCCAACCCAAAGCTTTGGAGTCTATAAACTGGTCTGAGACGTGTTTTTCTGCAAACATACCAAAAATGATTGATTTTTCTTGTGTGCTCTCCTTCCAGTTTCCTCGTGGTTGAGCATCGATAAAATGAGGTTACATGACATTGTAGGTCTTTGTGTTAGCTACACAACCATATAATTTATTTTTTATTTGAACTATTTCAAGCCTTTCGTCTATAACTTCTTTTGAATGTATGTCCATTTTTTGTCAAAAACCAACATGTACTAATTGGGCTGTAGATTTTAGCTCGTTCATCAAATTTTGCAACAACTTAGTTTTTTAGAAACTAGACTCCATTCTACAAACTTTGAAGAAAAGAAGTTTTGATTTTATATTAGTTTTCAATCATTTCTAGGGGGAGCACATAGATTTTTCATGTTTTTGGGATGTGTCTAATTAAAAAATTCATTAAAAAAAAATACACATTATCAAATTACCCAAAAAATATGGGATAAACTACATAGTGTTAGGTAACTTTTGACCGGAGTGATTAAAGATTTTTTTTTAAAAAATTAAAGTTTTAGGTGGGCCACACTTTGTACTATGTTATGTTTTTCTAGAATAAATAGTACCACTTTTTGTGGCCCCCCTTTTTGAGGACCTAAAACTAAACTGTTTTGAAAAAAATTAGTAGTTTAGAAACTAGATTCAAAGGACTATGACTTTTATTTTTGTCATATCTTAAAATTTTGAGCATAACTATCTTCAAATTCTTGTTGAAGTCCAGAAATTGTTGATTTTAGGAAAAAGGTGTCCACTTATACCCCCCTTTTGGCACCACAACTTGGTGCACTTATCCATTACCTATATAACTATCATTAAGATGATAGGCTTATATATGGGAGATTTGCTCCTGGGTTTTGCAAATTCACACTGGAAAATTGTCAACCTCATTGGAAAATTTTTAGCCCCAGTCATCAAAAATTATTTCTAATTATTTTGAGTTTCTTTCCAGTTATTTTAAAATTGTTAAAATTTTATTTTTATTTCCTTTAAATCCCTTTCTATTCTTATCTATATTTTTCTCTAAAGTTTCCCTGTTGTATTGATTCGTTGTATGAAAACATTTCCTTTGAACTTGTTTTAGATTTGTAGACTAATTGAATTTAAAAAATAAAATGTAATTTAATTCTAAAAGTTGAATTGATTTACATGTGAAAAGGAAAATAGAATTGAAATAGTGCATATATATATATATATTCGAAATTTCACAACTAAAAATATATTTAATATAAACGTATTAGTTTAAATACAAATAATAAAAATTACTAAATCATTATTTGATATATTTTATTTTTTAATGTTATTTATCAGATATTTTTACTATCAAATATAATATTTATTAAAAATTTATGTTTGAATAACCTTGACTATATGAATTGTAAGAAAAATTACATATAGTGAATGTACCCTATAATTTGAAATTAAGTAGTGTTATATATAATTTGGAGTTGGACAATTTATAAATTAAACACCAAACCTAGATATGGTTATGGTGCCCATTTGGGTTATGGTTTGGATTAGACGAAGGATTATAGATAGGGTCAAGGTTTATATTTATGGTTAAAATTAGAATTGTGGCTAGGGTTGGGGTTTACATCCCAATTAGGGTTAGTATTAGGTTTATGGTTAAGTTCAACTTAGAGTTATGCTTAGGATCAAGAGTTAAGATTATTATTAGCATTTACATCATGCTTAGCATTTAAGATTATGGTTAATATTAGGTTTATTGCTACTCTTAGAATTAAGAGTTTAATTATGTTTATTTTTATTACAAATCTTAGGATAAGGGTTGACAATATAGTTGAAAATAGTATTAGAAGGATACAATAAAAATTATCACAGGTTTTTTCTCAAGATTGTGATGAGTTTTTTTTAATGCTTAGGATGAAGAGTAAGGATTGTGATTAGAAAATTTGCATCATGCACATGATTAGAGATATAGTCAAGCTTAACCTTAGGGGTATTTTTGGCCTTAGGATTAGGAATGGATTTTAGTTATAGATGTGGACATCTTTTTATTTATTCTTAGGTAAAGCCTAGGATAAGGGTTAATAGTATAATTTAAAACAATATTAGAGGAGTAAATTAGAAATAATCATATATTTTTGCTCAAGATTGTATTTAGGATATTTTAGTTAGAATGATTATTATAGTTAAGTTATGAGTTGGCTTAGATTAATACTTATGGTAAAGATTATGGTTAGGGATTAAGATAGGAATAATCTTATTGTAAGTGTTATATTTTGGACTATAATTATAATTATAATCAAGTACTTGGTTTAAGTTTAGAATTAGTAGTAATATTAAGATTAGATTTATGACTAGAGATAAATTTAAACCTAAAACCTTATCATTATTCTAACCCTTAGCCTAAAATAATAATTAAAACCTTAAACCTAGCTATGGTGCTAACAATAGTCTAATAATAATCCTATCCCTAACTCATACACACAACTTAATCCAAACCTTAAAACCCACTTTGGGAATTAATTAATTTATGTTCTCATTAGTATTTTTAATAAATTGTTATCATTCCATAAAATAAATCACTCTTATCATCTCATTGTTACACATACAAAAACATACAACTGCTAGTTTATAATATTTCTTAGGTTAAGCAATAGTTTCATACATTGATTATTTTATTCTAAAATAAAATAGCTTCCAATAATATGATTTTAATGAATTCAAAATAGTTCATTTATCCCTCAAAACATATTTTTTGTAAGAAACGTACAAATGAATAAATTCTAAATAAAAATATACAATCCCTTTGAAAAGTATTTTCTAAACCCTCATTATCACTCCCTAA
Source organism: Cupressus sempervirens (assembly GCA_028749045.1). NCBI lineage: Eukaryota > Viridiplantae > Streptophyta > Pinopsida > Cupressales > Cupressaceae > Cupressus > Cupressus sempervirens. The sequence goes on along the minus strand of CM053790.1, from coordinate 104,894,541 downwards.
AATAACTTGCATATATTTGACAGGGTACATTTTATGTATGAACATTTCATTTTATAGTCAACATTGAAAGAGTCATCATAAAGCTTAATTCCCCCTCCCTGGTTAAGATGTCTGAAAAAACTCATGAACCTAAAGCAAGTTAGCAATAAAATCACATGAAAAAAAAAATATGAAAGTTAGCTATGCCTCAGCAATCCATTTAACAATTCATCTTTTAGGCCATAGATACAAGGAAAGATTACAAAAATTGAGCTAATCTAGTTTTGAGGCAAGCGACTGTATTAGAAATGTTTGACTAATACAAATTGCCACTACAAATTTTTTTGATAGATTGCACCAAATAACCAGTAAATAAAATCCAGCTTGGGTTAAGGATGATAGGAAAATAAATTACTTGTATGGAAGCATCGGAGTTGTATGGAAGGTTTTCTATTAAATCAAATGTGATTGTTTTTCTCTTTTACTAGAGTCAAAAATAAGAATTTGTAACAAAACTATATAGTAACAGAATAAGCTAAACACACCCACTTTTCTTACAATTTAAAAATTAATGAACTAGATCGCAAAATGCCAATAGAAGTTTTAGATAAATCAACCATCAAGGCATATTGGTCAAACTTGATCTAAGAAAACTAAAAAAGAAATCCCAAAATCTTTCCAAAGGAGATACGATCAAAACCATTGATCTCCACAATAGGTCCAATAGGTCCTGGTAATAACTTTCTGACATTTTAAAAGAAAGTTTAAAAGGTGGAAATGTTGGTTTTGAAATCGATACTATTTATATTATTCTTATCCTTAACAAATTACACGATACTAACATCAATTTAGCAAAGTAGCAATATGAGATTAAAATTATTTTTACACATTTCTTTTATTTATTAAATTTTACACACACACACACACACACACACACACACACAATTAAAATAAAACTAAAGCATAAATTCAGAAATCAAGATATTGTTCATCATTTAATTTCTAGTTTCATTTTTCTAATCTTTCTTTATAGATTTGCAAATAGGGAAGATGACCCAATGTTCAGTTAAGCTAACTTTGGGAACCTAGAATGTAAAAATTTGCAAATTTTTTTTGGTTAATATCTATAGATGAGTGAAGAGCTTAAAGCTAACCTAAGATTTATGAAGTTCTCTATAGAATTGGTAGAGTGCAAGGTGGTTTAAAAGTGTGATTTTAAAATGTTAGCTTGAAACCTATTATGTTCACCCCCCAATAGGAGCTCCCAAAAAAAATAGTATTTTTTTGCACAAATGGACCAATCAGCAACCAAGAAAGCTAAAAGAAGTCAACAGTTAGAACATATGTGATCAGCTATTAGTACATGTGCTATAATTTTTCAAGTTTTTTATGGGATGATTGGGGGATCTATAACAATAGATGTAAGAGTTATTGGAATGTAAGCAGCTATTGAGTCGTCTCCTCTATATATTTAAGAAAAATGTAAATTTTTATAATCTCTCTCACACACACCATTTGCAATTTTAATAAAGTTTAAAGATTTTAAATTCTATTGTAAAAAAAATAATAAGAACTATGTAGTGTCTACATTACACCAACCTTTCATATCACACATTTACACAAGAAGCTAGCCTTCTTTGTCTCAACCACTCTAATGTATTATGTACAAATGAAAATAAATATAGCAAGTACTACATGTAATCAGTCATGATAACAAAGAAATTGGATGAACAGATACCACCAAGTCAAACAATATATGACAGTAAAAAAAATTAAAAGGTCGGACAAGAATATGGGTTGTGAGAGAGTTCAAACAGGAGCATTACAGACAGGCTGACATAGAAAAGAACATGAAAGTAATCTCATAGACTGGCTGGTCTAGTAGACATCATTAAAATACCTTCATTCTTCCTTCATTTATTCATTCAGCAAACAACCCAATCCTGTATTGAGTGGACGGCTCAATACGAACACCAACAACAAGCGAGTACCGGTATAATGGGTAATTAATTACTGGTAATTACATATTTATTTTATCCACACAACAGATACTTGAGAGGACTTCATTCTATGTTCAACGGGGCATGTTCCAGTGGCTCGACCCATAATCGGTTTTCCCTGCGGCTTGAACATTGTTGTCTCCCCTGCTGATGACGCCCGAGTTGTTCCCAAGCCCTGCGTTGTTCAACACGCCTGTGTTGTTCCCTACTTCGGGTGATATGTTGAGGGACGGCATGTTGGGAGTGCTCGTATTATTCGCTTGAGCATATTGTCTTGGACAAAGTTGCCTAACAGACTCCTGTAGCAAGTTAATTCTAGAAGCAAGTTCCTTGTTGAGAGCTACCAAGGCTTTTACTATTTCCGAGAGAGCAGCCAAATCATGACTAGCTTGTTGGGTGGGCTGAAACGTGGTCTGGAGTAGGGGCATCCAGGTCACAAGGGTAGCTACTGGTGGCCAGCTGGCAGATGGTTGAGCGAATTGAGAGGGTGCTACGGGTGGCCAGCTGGCAGATTGTTGACCCAGCTGAGAGGGTGCAGAGGTGGCGGGCTGGTTAGTGGCAGCGCCTGCCCAATCTAAGACGCCTTTGGCAGCGCCGTGGAAGACACTGTCGATAACAGGCGGAACAAAGAGATCCGCTGTTTCGTGAAGAAGGCCAATTGCATCACGAGTCGTGTTGCTAATGAGATTTCCTTGAGGACTGTGTTGACTCATATTGGAGCCTCCAATCAACTCTTTCTCCAAATACGTCTCAGGCTGAGGGAACCAAACAACGGATGCCAAATACAATGAGCTTTTCCCCTTATATAATAATTGGATCACCAAGACGTGTATTGAGTGGGAAGCAGGCTTCGAATTTGATGGAAGTAATGGAAGTTTTCGCACTTTTCAAATTTTCTTGACGACACAAGGATTATGTCAGTTCTCTCTCTTGATTGCGTGGAGCTTTGAAAATCTTTGATTTTCCATGTTTATTTATTTATATATTCTTAGTTTCGTATGGAAAGAAAGAATATGTTTTCCGCTTCTCCGATAAACGAATCATGTCCCCAAATAATAATAGTAATTATTTATGCTTGTGGAAGGCAGGACCTTACTTTTCTGCCAGAGTGGGGAACCCCCGTGGAAGATACCCGTTACTTTTATGCTGTAAAAGTGCCATCGACGCGTTTCATTTTATTCCATCCTTGGTCGGTGTCAAGCATTTTCTAATACTTGAAGGCATGACTTGCGGCAATTATTATCTTCGAACATTATTATTATTATCTGCAATTATTCTTCAAAATTATTGGGCAACTAAATTCCATTTTTCCATTCTCCCAATCGTCATATTATCTTTTCCTCCGAACGTCCTAGGAAAGTTGTAGGACTCATCTTAAAATGAGATGGATAAACAAGTGTCATATAGTGACTTGTACTAATGGTGCGAATAGTTTTATAATAAAATGTACTGTAAATTATAATATATATTTACTTATAATTTAAATTATTATATATAACATACTACTATTATATTACAATTAAATTGTAATACTTGTTTATAACATGCATATATTATAATTTTGATGCAATAAATATTTAGAATGAGTACTTTTAAATTATATTTTTAAAAAATCACATTGTAAATGATAAAATTATATTAGAAAATATAATATATATTTAATTATATTTTAGAATATTAAAATTTATCACATAAATATAATACTATAACATTATAGTTATTATATAATAGTATATTTAAAATTGTAATAAATGTATATATTATGATTTAGATATAATAAATATTTTAGCATATAGAATTGTGAGATATTATAATATCTCCAAAGCATAATAACAATCTATATTTCAAATCTATATATACATATGAAAAATTAGTATACACAAATCGTACATAGATTTACTTATATAACTATATAGTTTACAATAAGTATTTTAACATATGTGATTGTGAGAAGTTATAATTTTGTTAAAAAATATTTTAATAATAATATATAATTCAAATCTATATATGAATTATCAATATATTTATTTATATAATTAAAAAAGAAAATTGATCGGTAAATGGCCAACGGCCATGATAATTGATTATTAATAAAATAAATAAATACAATAGCGTTCCACCATTCAAATGGGCACTGGTAGGAAAGAACAGGAAAAGAAAATCTCTACTCTAGCCCTGGACCATGGTCCTATATTATTACAACATAAAAGGGGCATACCCTAGTCAAATTGTTCTTGTCTCAGATATTACATTACAAAGATCAAATTTACACAAAATTATTTGAGCATAAAGCTCCTTGAAACATTACAAGATTTCTTAAAGAAATTCCATCACATTCTTTACGTTCTTGTATAGTTGCCAAGTACGAGCTTTCCTGTCTAACCATCTTGCCAATCAAACTGGTTAATTATGAAACTTGCGAAATTCTTTAAACTAAGAAACTATTTATATCTAAATTTATAATTACTAAACTCATTTTAATTAACATAGCTCTATAGTATATCAAGAAATGTCTAATATTCTCTCCTAAGGTTATGAAGATATATTAAACATATAAACCTACACTAAACAAAACAATAAGATAGAAAAGAAATTTTCCTTATGGGCCTCAAATGGAAATCTGAATCGATACCAAAACTTAAAGTAGAATTACCATTAGGTAAAGATCAGCTATTAAGAACTGACTAGTAAAGAGGAAACAATCAAGCCAAATCCATCTATCTAAATATTTTCATAGTCTATCCTATTTTGAAGGAATGCCAGGAGGCATAGGGGCACATTACTACCACCCATTCTCACTTCCGATACTGAGGGCATTAAGAAATAAGGCCCCCCAAAGCTACATACCATCCTTTGGGTTAACCCAAATAGAGGAAATCTATGATTTCTAAGGATCCAGTCTTTCAAATAGTAATAAATCTACGAGTATACATCAAAAACCAAGCTTAGCATAAAAATTATAAACCTCACCAATACCTATATCCAATACTCAAACAATTATACCATCATATTTGTTGGTGTAAATATGTATTTACTATTTACACTTAAGATTACATAGGCTAATGCACATATTTATTTATTTATTTATTAGTCACTTAGGAGTATGCATACTCTTGTGACTTGTCATGTTGACAACACATGAGTTTGCACTCTAATTATGCACATGTTGTCTACACTTAGGAGTTAGCACATTATTTGAGCACATGGTGTCTACAACATTCTAGACACCTCATCATACTTATCCTCTTATTGTGGATGATATGTGCTTAGTTGTCATGCTTATCTCCTAGTTCTTTCTAGACACATTCTACATGAATCTTAGAGGCCTTTATATATAGGCTCTCCTAGTGTGTATGTACATGCTTTTGATAATAGAAAGAATTTTCATATTGATCATACTCTCTCTATTGGTCTACTGGAGTGCTTGTTTTTGAGTTCCTTGATCTTGGGTGAATTCTAGCCTAAGCCAAATTCTTACATGGTATCAGAGCTGAGGAAGATTCTCTACATATAGCCATTTGAGAATTAGGCAATCACACTCTGAGTTTGCAATTTCATCAGAATATTATTTATTTTATAGGGAATATTTTATTAGCAGGAATAGTAGAAAATTTATAGGTAGTGGCTAAATCAAATCCATACTGCATAATATCACACATGATTGAAACCACAACCCAACAAATATTCCTTGCAAATCTGTCCATATTACCCCTGGCCGGTAGCCACATTCCCTTCCTTAGTGGGTTCCATTTTATTTGAATTCCATGGCTTGTTCAGTTTATACACCTTGGAAGTGTATAGCCCCATGCATGTGAGACTAACCCACGTTATCAGAATTTGAATCTGGCATTGCAAAGGAAGTTTTGTGGCCCCTTCCAAATAAAACCACTAGCTTGCTCAAAGTTCGGCAGCCATAACAAGGATATTCCGGTGAACTTTGATTAAATCTTGGTGACGATGGAAATTTTTGGCACTATCAACACCTCTATGTAAGACACCAAAACCCAAACCAGTTTCGCCATGCATCTCCTACAGGGACCCCACATCACCATGCGGAGCTTGATGCACAGTCAACATAGACTATAAGGCCACCTTCTTTATCGCTATGTTTGCCTGATATGCCACCACATGAAAATATTTCATTTGCCCGAACTTGCCTCTCTCCCGCCATGTGATGATCATCTATTGGTTCATCATGCCATGTCACATAGCAATTTAATTCCAATTAGCACCCAACCAAGCAAACACATCATTTTTTATGCCACCTATCTGTATAGTCCATATGACTGACATCATCATAGGCATGGAGTACACTAATGTCATCTTTTCATGAGCCTAAATTTGACAACCATCTGATTGTCATTCTTGGCCACATTTGAACTAGTGCGATGGTCGTATGATCGTCAAATTTAACCTCATCTTTTCTTGATGCAATCCTCTTCAAATTATTTTTTGATTTTACAGTCCAACTTTGGGAGGCCATATCTTAGTCATTTGGACTTTGAATTCGATGCAATTTTTTTTGAAATTGGGTAGAATTTACTAAAAAATTTAGTGGTGTAGCTTTTTTTTGGTTTTGGTGCACAAATTTGTTAGAATTTGCATTTTTTGGTGACTATACCTGCATAATCTTACATTTTGTAACTTCAAATGCTCTATACGGGCACATCTAGAGTTGAAAATAGGTTCCATTTTTTTGAAAGTGTGTTTTTTTTTGTCTACTTTGTAGATCCTTAGTTAGATTCTAGGGTTGTTTGGAAAAAAGTGCCACTTTCAACAATAGGGCCTTTCTTTGCTTTATATTGATTCAGAATTGTAGCACATTGTAAAGTTCTAGATTTGTAATCCATCAAGAGTTTGTAATAAGAAAAATTATAACTCCACAAAGGCCAAAACTTGGCAAGTGGCCCATTGTAATCTCACTACTAATAAAGTTTCCAAAGCATCTATTTTGGGGGGATTTCTTGATTCAGTGAAAATGGGGGGTGTTCTTGGTGTTCTGTTCTCTCTTTTCTACACTTTCTTTCATTTTTTGCATTATAGAAAATTTTAAATTTTCAAAATTAACTCCTCATAACTATGCTACATAGTCCATAAAAATGTGGTATCACTTAATGCATAATGGAGTCTCACAATATGTAGAGGGTACTCTTCTTAAACCAGCAAGTGATAAATTATCAACAAGGGATATTTTGACTTGGGTAGCAATGGATAGGAAAACCCTAGGTGGTATATGTTTAGGGGTTGATGATAAGATCATGTATCAAATTGAGAAGTGTTCTACATCAAAGGAAGCTTGGGATACCTTAAAAAGCCTATATTGTAAAGTGTTTGAAGAGGATGTTTTCAAAATTTTAGATGAGCTTGTCTCCTTACATCTTAAGTCATATGATTCAATACATGATTTCATCATCAAGGTGAATGAACTAAGGACAAAGCTTATTGATTGTGGGAGTTCTATCAAAGATGACAAACTGATCTATCTCATACATAACAAGTTGCCATTAGAATATCCCATATTTGTATCTTCTTTTAACACCTCAAAGACTACCTTAGGGTTCGCCTATAAGAAAGTCACTTTTGATGAATATGCTAATCTATTGGATACTAAAGAAAAGAAGTTGAAGTCAATGGGGATTCTCAAATCACCTAAGTCTAAAGCATTGGTGGCCAAAAATGAGGGTTCTCAAAATTCAGCTAGACAATCTTCAAATTAAAAAAAAGGGTAAGAAGAAGTGGAAGAAAGACAAATTAGAGGATGTAGAAAAGACAACACCACAATCCAATCAACAAGGCAAGTCCTTGAATTCCAACAAGAATGGGGACAACAATAATAAGCAGAAGAAAAAGTGTGCCTATTGCAAGAAATCGGGTCATGAAGAGCATGAGTGTTATCTTAAGAAGATTGATGAGTTGACCAACATCATGAAGAAACATAATGTTCCATTGCCTAATGCTTACAAGGAGAAAGGGTCTTCTTCAGATTCAAAGGGAAAATGGCAAGCACTCATGGCTAATTCAAATTCTTCAAAGGAATGGATACTTGACTCAGGTGCCTCCTATCACATGGGTTCTTCAAAGGAGGATTTTTTTTCAATGAAGTAATCAAAGGTACTAAACATCTTTGTGGGAGATGATACCCAAATGGAAGTTGAAGGAAAAGGAAATGTGGAGATGAAAAATGGAGAGTTTCAAGATGTTCTCTATGTTCCAAACTTAAGGGTATGTGTAGGATCATGGTCAACAAAACTATGCTCTTAAGTGGCAATAAAAAATTATAAAATTAGGGTTATGTCAACTTGACATGGAATTTTCTACTTGTTATTAACTTTATATCAAAAATTTGAGAGAATAGAATCTCTGGACAATTGAATCTAGTTTCTAAACTACTAGGACTTATCTCAAAAAAAAAAAAAGTTAATTGGTCAAAATTTTGAATTTTAATGCAATATTAAAAAAATTTTAGAATAAAAATAAGAAGTAGACGTATGTCTAACCACCTTAATTAAAATAAAATGATAATATTTTTAAATAATATTCTAGATATAATTAGTAGACTCATGCCTAGATGTAACACATATTTTTGGGTATTTTTATTCTAAATAAATAATAATTAATTAATTTTTGACTTTAGTATTTTTGGAATAAAAAAAATCTCGTGTCTGACCACCTTAACTAATTCAAAACTTTGCAAAATTCAATTTTTCATTTTTTCCCCTTATAGTAGAAGAAACATGGAATGTGATGCATCTTTTGGATTTAAAAAATGTTGTACCATTTGAAAGTTATAGTTGTTTTTCAAGTAGTGTGTCAATTAACACTTTATACATAACTCCATTAGAAAATAAGTAATAATTGCTTACTAACCTCATAATTTGACAAACCTTACATTTATGGAAAGATATGAACATTCTTAAGAAACCCTTTTCATTTCATCAAATTTTGGTGAAAAAAAGTTGTCAGCTACATGTTTGAAGTAAAAATCACATAAAAATGAGCCAAAAGCACATTTTTAGGAAGTCTTTAAAGTTGACCATATAGATTTGGTATCAAAAGATATAGTATACCTTATAAAGATATTAATTGTTTTCATTTAGTATCAGAGTGGGTGGTTAAAAAGTTGGAAAAGATTTTGAAATGGTTTGAGATATTTCAGAACTATAGATTTTTTAGATTGCTGCTTTTTGGCACACCATGATCCTACACATACTTGTAACTTCAAATCTCCTATGAATCTAGCAAATCACTCATCTTAGAGATGGACATAGAGTTGAGTTCCTTCCAGACTCAATAAAGGTGCACAATCTTAAAGATGACTCCTTGATTACAATGGGGAAAGTGAATCATAACAAAAGGTTGTACTCTTTCTCCCATTTTATGCCCAAGTCTCCTTCAAAGACCTTGCTATCTCAATCAAATTCTCAAAATCAATTATGGCATCAGCGATTTGGTCATCTTGACTTTCGCTATCTTCAAAAACTTTGCAAAAATATAATGGTCAAAGGTCTACCTCAAATCAACTTTTCTAATTGTGAATGTTCAATAGATTTAGTGGATATGCATCTAGAAGGGAAGTTACAGAAAGGGAAGTCTTCAATAGCAATAGGTGTTCTACAAATGGTTCACATGGTATTAGTAGGTCCTTTTGTAGTCAACCAGGCTGGTACATACTTACCTTCATTGATGACTTTTCAAGGTATGCTTGGGTCTAATTCCTTCATACTAAGAATGAAGTGGTTGACAAGTTTCTAGCCTTCAAGATTCATGTAGAACAAAAATCCAAGAAAGCTGACCTGCCTCACAATAGGTGTATCATAGTCATGCACTAGTCCTCACTTAAGAATAATTTATTCAAACTAAGAATTATTTCTTCCACTATGAGGTGCATTTAATTTTATCAACCTAGGGATGTATATTTGAAATGGTCAGCACAATATGTGCCCTAGGTGTCTTAATGAGTCACTAAGCTAATGCTACAAGATAGTAAAAATGAAAGGAAAATAACTTACACTATTGCTACAGGAAACTAACACACTTAACTCTATGAATACTATAAATAAGATGAAAAGATAACAAATATTCAAACTTGGCTCATCCACTAAAACTATTCTCAAATATGTTCTAGGAACATTCGCAAAGTATGATGCTACAAGAAGGAACTCACAACATCTAACTAAGATACTATGAATGCTTGTAAGTAAATATATTCTATCCTAATCTAATCCACCTTCCAAGTGGCCCCCCTTGGTTGTCTTCTCTAAACTATTAACACAAGATAAAAGCCAAAAACTACTTTATTCAATTTAGAAATTCATTATATAACACAGAATTGTAAAAACACAATTGTAAAAGTTAATAGTATGTTCTTAGAAACTATTTCTTGTAAATGGTTCTAAAACTTAACACACTTGGGTTGATTCCTATATATATAGGAAATCACGATTTATTTCATTACAAAAAAGTAAATGACCTAGCTTAAAATCCTCAAGAGAGAAAATAGGAAGATAACAACTAAAGGTGGGAAGAAGAAATAATGGCTTAACTTTGGAATAATAAAGTCTGAAGATCTGCTCACCATAGAGTAAATATAGAGAAGGTAATAAGTCTTCATAGTTCCTCCTTACTCGCTTCTATGTCTTCTGGAACTGTTACAACTTCCTCCACCATGGTTGCTACTTGGTGTTCTCTTCTCTTTAAATGTTGTTGACGCTAAGCTTTTGAATTCCTCCAATCATCTTTCAGTCTTTATTAATAGGTTAGTTATAACACAAAACATGTTTGCAAATAAACATTTATCAAATTAAATTCAAATATAAGAACACACATTTTGATAACTATATGAAATAATGCATACTATTTATAATATTAGCAAATGATGGCATAGTTTCTAACCCATAGGTTCATCATAGTTTCGGTACACATAGGTCCACAAATGTTTTAACAAAGATAAATAGAGTATCAAAAAAGTATCTTAAAAATCATAAAATAAAGGCAAATTTTGGTCTTATCATCTACCCCCTGCCAAACTAATGCTTGTCCTCAAGTATTGCACGTCCTTGTTAGTGACCTGAACTCTCCAATTTTTGTTCTTCCCTTTCTGTTACTCTTAAAAGTGTAGTAAAATCCTCTAGTTCTCTCCCAAACTTCTCTCCTATGATCTTCCTACAATTTTTCAAGTCTATCAACATTAATGTCATACAAGGGACATAGGAACATTGGAGGTTGCATTGTTAAGGGACACCACAAGTCTAGTCTGAGTTCCTTCCCTAACTCTAAATATTTTAGAACTCTGCTAAGTGTTGCTTCCAAGTTAATACGACTATGTGGTTCTGAATTCTTAAGGGATTTAGGTAGTCTGGCCCACCTACTCCTAGCACCAATCATGGCTCTCAGAAATGCAAAGTAGGCCAAATTTTCATATTTAGCATAAACCTTAGTTCTAGTAGCAAAGATCTTCTCCCTCACTTCTAGATTCTTCTTTCCATAGGTCAATGTGAACCAATCCCTAAGCATGTCATCCAGCTTACTACTTTTTGCTCTTAAAGGTAAAAGGTTTTGTTCTTCCCTCATCTCTATAGTTATTCAACTACCTATTATAATTCACTTCATTGGACATCCATGACATAAGGGCTTTTAGGTGTACATCTCCTATGTAAAGCAAGGGATTCCATTCAGTCTTTGAAGGAATAACAAAATTATGAACACATAATTCACACAATAAGTTTGGCTACCATGGTGGCAGAGTCTGATATAGTCTAGAAAATTCCTGTGCTGATTTAAACTCTACATTCACATTCTTGAGAATTAACATCAATTGAAACAAAAGAAATTTCTCTTTTAAGTAGAGAGCATAAACTCTAGGTGGTGGCCTACAAGCAAGGGCCTAGTTAGCTAGCTTAAGAGCATGGTCCACTCATAGTTTTTTATTTTCTAGATGTTCATTTAATTTTGCAATTTCCCCATTTTGAGAGACTATGATCTTAGCCATCTTTTTCTTTTCTTCTTTCCACAATACCTTAGCAAAAAAATAGTATCCATATAATTGAAAGAGGAATTTCTGTAGCGTGATAGCATTGTGGTCTTCTTCATGACCCCTTTTCCTCTTTCTTTGTTCCTACCATAGATGTTCTACTAAACCAGTGATCCATGTTGATCTATGTGTAACTAAGGTAGTGTTTGGATCAACATATTCAAAAATTGTCTCATCCCTACGGCTGGAGGTGTCTGGTAAGTCTACTAGGGTGTCATCTAGATTTTCTCTAATTTCTTCCCTACACTCTTTAGTAGGATCATCAGGAGTGCTTGTAATCTCAAGATGAGGAGGAGAATGATCAGAAATAATTTTCACAGGGGATTCCCTAGTGGATGTTTTAGACATAATAGGATCCTTAGAAACTTTCCCTCTCATTCTAGACCTTCTTCTTAGAGGGGTTTCTTCCTATGTTACAACCTTTAACCTACTCTCCCCATTGGGTGTTTCTACTGCAGGACCCTTCTTTGTTCTCTTTTGTTTTACAATTGTAGGGCTTGGTTCTTGCTGAATAGAAATTCCTTCTGGCAGTTTTTGTTTCCTCTTATCTTTGCTCGTAGCAGGTTTAGGAATTTCTTGTATAGGTGGAGGCACATTTTCTTGAATAGGGGTAGTTTCTTGTTCATTTCTTTGAGTCTTTTTAGTTTCAGCTTCTTGAATGTTTTGTTCGGCAAGCTCACTAGTGGGAGCTACATTTGCTTCACTATGCTGCTCACCAGGGCAAGCTTAGGGCTACAAGGTTTTAAGTTGCACAAATTCATCCCACATTACGTAGGATACATCCCTAAGAGATCACTCTATTAACAACTTAATTAAAGTATGATGAGTAACATAATTCTCTTCTCCTTTCTGAGCCTCCACCACACTAATGCAAAGCATATTACATAAGAAATTCAAAATATTCACAGCAATATTATGCCTTACACAACTAAGTAGCTTGAAATGATGTGCATGTAGGTATGAAAATCTACGTTCACATGTAAAATACCTGATTATGTGCATTGCTAATTCATTGTATGGTGGCAGCAATGACATTCTCTTGCACCCTTATTTTGTGACATCCAATTGAGGGTCAGGCGGCTTGGTAAATTGGGCTCTCACTGACCTAGCATCATGCGTATTGGGGTAGTGTTCTCCAACCACAACTAACCCAAATTACCTTAGCAATGTGCTCCTTTGTCACAACAACTATTAAGCCCAAAATAGAAGCTTCTCCCTCATTGAATGTCCTTATAAATTTTGCAGCCAACTCTTTATCATATGTGTTTAAACTCAAGAAGTACCCTAGCCATCCACATTCATTAAACCTTCTTACAACTTTTACGTCCAAGAGAAACACAATGTGCTCTACCAGCTCTCTCCTTTGCAACTACCCACCCATTTCCTTAACACTTCCTTTGTTTTCTCTCTTTTCTCCCTTTTTGGATTCAAGCTTCAAATTGCTACATTATTCTTTAGACTCATTACACTTCTTTGTTTTAGGAAGCAATTAATTGTCATAACAAATTGTTATGCATGATAATTAAGTTTTAGATGAAGGTTAATCATAAATTTGTGTGAGAATCATCTAGAATAGGGTTCAGATGATGAAAAAAAATTAAACATAGGTCACATCATATCTTGACATAGAAAGTAGAACACCTCACTTTGCGTACTTATGTCAATACTTTTTTATTAATGAAGGGTAATGCAAAGATTTAGAAAATCATCATGGATAATTAGACATGCCTTTGGATATTATGACCTTCCCTACCCCGTGCTAAATTTAGACAAGTGTCCTCACTTGTCAAACTCAATATGAGTAAGGGACTAGCATAATGCCACCATTATATGGATTATGTAATATTAAATATAATTACTGAAATCTATGGACTATAAATGCAATATAATTTGAAAATGTTATACCTATCAATTTGATTGTTGCACGTACAAAAAGGTTGTGAAAATAATATCAGTGGTAACATCTATCAGCATTTTGCAAAATTTTATTGAAAACATGGAAAATTTGATGAGGTGGAAAGTGGGTGGATGGAAGATAAAGAAATGAGATGAGGTGGATGGGTGGAAGGTAAAGAGATGGGATGGAAAGAAAAAGTGAATAGAAAAATGAACTTTATGAGAACATAAAGTTGTTATTATGAGCATACATAAAAAAACCAACATTGAAGAGGAGCAGTTGGAAGGATGACGCCTTTAGCTGTAGGAAGAGTTACTTGAGTTGTATTTGAATTCAGCTATTAGAATTGCTACAGGAAATTTTCTTTTCTTTGTGGCCATTTGTATAAGTTGAGTCTGTGACCATTGACTAACAATTTGAAACATACTAGATCAATGATAGTTAGTTGAATAGTTCCATTATCAAAGACATGACTAATTTTATATGGTCCAAGGCATCTTGTTTGCAACTTCCCTAGCATATCCTTGAATTGAGAATCATATAAGAATGCTCAATCACCAACTTGAAATTGTTTACTAATAATATGAGAATCATGCCAATGTTTCCTTTTTTTTGGTATTAGTTCAATATGTTCCAAAGAAACTTTGTGCATCTCATCCAAAGAGTTAAGATGCATAAGATGTTGTCTTTGTGCTACAAGAAGTTCAATATCCAATGCTAAGGCTATCCTTAAAGTTTTATGTTCAAATTCAATTAGAAGCATGGCCACCTTTCCATATAGGAGCTCAAATGGTGTGAATCCTATAGTAGTCTTCCAGGTTTTTCTATTAGCCCAAACAACTTCTTGTAATCTACTAGTCCAATCTCAACAGTGCAAATGGACTATTTTTGTTAGAATATTTTCTAGCTCCCAGTTTGTAACCTATGCTTGTACATTAGCTTTTGGATGATAAGGATTGAATTTTTGATGCCCGATGATATACTATTTCATCAATTTTGAGATCAAATTAGAGGTGAATTGTGCACCTTGATTAGTGACTAGCTCTTTGGGTACACCATAGCGAGTAAAAATCTATTCATATAGGAATTCAACAAATTTTTCATCATGGGCATGCTTCATAGCCTTAACTTCAACCCATTTTGTCAGGTAGTCAGTGCACACCAAAATATAGGACTTCCCATTAGATGGAGGATCAATTGGACCAATGAAGTCCATTCTCCATTTGTCAAATGGTGTTAATGCCATCTGAGGTTTAAGTGACATTTCATCTATTCTGGTTGGTCGGCCCATTCTTTGACACTGGTCACACTTTCTTGTATAGTTGGCTGCATCTTTATGAAGTGTAGGCCAATAATAACCAGTTGTCAGGATTTCAAAAGTTGTTCTTTTTGGTGCAAAGTGTCCTCTCCATGGTTCATTATGACATGCATGTAAAATGTCACATGTCTCATCTTTTCTCACACATCTTCTCATAACTTGATCAGGTTCAGTGTAAAACAAGAGATTATTTATCTAGGAGAAACAAAAACTTTTCTCTATAAGAAGCTTCCTTTCCTTGTAAGAAAAATGTGCTGGCATTTTATTGGTTCCAATTTAGTTAGCAATGTCTGCATACCATGGAGTTTGAACAACAATATGAAACAAATGCTCATTCAGCAATGCATCGTTGAACAAAGTAGTGTCAACATCATCATGATGGATTCTTGATAAATAATCAGCTAGAACATTGGCTTTTCTAGGCTTATCAATAATAGTTATATCAAATTCTTGCAACAATAGTAACCATCTTGCTAATCTACTTGTTATAGTAGGTTTATTCATAAGATATTTAATTGTTGCATGATCAGTATGAACAAATATAGAATAGCCAATTATGTAATGCAAAATGTGTTTGAGGGCATAAACTACTGCTAGCAATTCTTTTTTAGTTACAGTGTAGTTTAGCTCTAGACCATGAAGGCTCTTACTGATATAATAGATGGCATTTTCAAGATTTTGGAATTGTTGTGCTAGGACTGCACCTATGGCATAATTAGAGGCATATGTATATATGTGAAAAGGAAAATTTCAATTAGGGCCTTGTAAAACTAGGGATGTGGTCAAAATTTTCGTAAGCTATAGGAAGGATTCATCACATTCAGATGTCCAACTAAATTCAGCTTCTTTTGAGAGTAACTTATACAAAGAACTAGCTATTTTGCTAAAAGCTTTTATGAAATGTCTGTAATATCTAGCATGACCTAGAAAGGATCTTACATCTTTTGATTTTGTAGGTATGGGCAATGTTTGAATTACCTCTATCTTAGCTAGATCCACTTGTATTTGTGCAACAAATATGAAATGACCAAGTATGACGCCCTCTTGCATGAGCATGAAACACTTTTCACTAGTACGTACCAAATTATATTCTTGACATCTTACCAAAACCTTTTCAAGATTCACCATTGCTTCTTCAAAAGTGACTCAAAATGTTGTGAAGTCATCTATGTAGATTTCCATACAATCATGTGATATATTAGTAAAAATACTAATAACTGCTCTTTGAAATGTTATACGAGCATTGCATAGACCAAATGGTAAAACAGAGTATGCAAAAGTACCCCATGGACATGTAAATGTGGTTTTTTCTTGATCTTTAGGAGTAATATTGATTTGGTTATAACCACTATACCCATCTAGAAAAGAGAAATGCTTCTTTCTAGCTAGTGTGTTAAAAACTTGTTCTATGAATGGTAAAGGAAAATAGTCCTTTTTAGTAGCCTTGTTCAATTCTCTATAATATACATAGATTCTCCATTTTCCTCCCTTTTTAGGCACTATAACCAGGGGTGACACCCATCTACTATCAAATATAAGATAAATAAAACTAGCATCAAGCAATTTCTACAATTTAGCTTAAACTATTTCTCTAAGGCTTGGATTTATCCTTCTCTGGGGTTGATGGAGTGGTAGATAGCCTTCATTGATGTATATCCTATGAGTGCATAATTTAGGACTCAACCCTTTCATATCACTACAATCCCATGCAAAGGCCTTTTCATGCCTTTGAATCAATCCTTTTAACTATTCCATTTGTGTGGGTGTTAATTTGGGGTTAACATGGAGTTTATGACCTTTAGTCAATTCAACAGTAGTAGTGGAGTATATCATAGCAGCTTCAAAAATTGGACTTGCTTCTAATTCACAAGGTAAAAGTGGCTAAATAATTTTGGGTTCTTTGAGAAAAGTAAAATTCTTATCACATTCCTCATATGTGATCAATTCTAACATAGAACTTTCAGATACATCTTTTTCTACCACACAAGTGTTAGTGAGGATACTTAGAAGTACTGAATCTTTCTCTTGTAATTTTAGAAAAGACTATCTATGCAACATCATGAGTTGTACTATAGAATTTAACTCTTCTTTTTCATCTCCTAAATCTAGCCAAACAGATGTACTCAAGTCTGGTAATGGTTGGGCTAGAGGGTATAAATCAACTTGCTTTATTTCTTGGCTATTTGATATAGTCATATTCCTTGATCTGCAACTTATATTTGCATTAGCTATGGCTAACCATAGTCTACCTAAGATGACATGATAACCAGATAGATTAACTTTAGGGGATAAAATCATGAAGTTTGGAGGATACTCCAGAGAATCCAAGGTTACAACTATTTTCTCTATCATCCCATTAGGGGTGATAGTAGAACTATCTGCAAGCTAAAAAAAATTTGGTGTAGCCCTTAGTCCTTCTATTTTCAACTTCTTCATGGTATCTTTGGTCATAACATTTATAGTAGCTCCAAGGTCTATTAAAGCATTTTTAACAAACTAACCATTTATGCTGACATTCACTACTAGACTTCTTGGATCAAAATATTTTGGTGTAATCACTTTCCCTAGCATGACGTTAGCCAATTGTCCCACAACATGGACTGTGGTGGGGTCCTTCTTCTTCCTTCCAAGTTTCTTCAAGTAGGCTTCCCTAATAGATTTTCCATATATTGGAATGTCCTTAATAGCTTAAAACAATGGTATTGGGATATGTATATTTTTCAACTGATTAACAATGTCAAAAGGTCGTTCGTTAGTTTGTTTAGGTTTCTTTTGTATCAATTTTTTCAGAAAAGGAAGTTCTACTATTGGTTGAGTTGGGGTCAACATGGTGACATTAGGTGAGTCAATAGGTTCAACAACTGAAGGTTTTGATGCTACAGGAGAATATGGTATTTCATTTATACAAGGCGATTTAGGCATTGGTAAAGTTGTACTAGATCTCATATGTATATCACCAACATTCAAGGTGTAAGTAGGATACTTATGAGCATCAACACTATACATGGGCTGCTATGGTTGTTGGCTATTTAGATTTGGCTAAGGTTGTGTTGGTAATTGTGTTTTCTTTTGAGGTCCAAGATTTGCAGGTGGTGGCATTAAAGTAGGTTGTTGAATTGGAGGGGGTAATTGTGGAGCCCTAGTATTTTTGTTAGGCCATTGTTGAGATCCCTTCCATTGGTTCGTAGACTACCAATTCCCTTGGGGTGGTTTCCATTAGTTTTGTTGCTTTTTCCAGTAGTTCTATTGGTTTTTTGGCCATTGGTTACTCTATTGGTTAGGCCAGGGTGGTTGGGAATTCTGAGGCCATTGGGATTGTTGTGGATTATTTTGTCCAACAATTTTCCAATTGGATTGATTTTGTGGAGGACCTTGGAAATTACAGTTTTTCCATTGATTACCATATGAATTTGAACTTTGCAAGGGGTCTTGAGGCATACCTTGATGTTGGGCCCATGGTCGACATTGAGCAATAAAGAATACTTACTTATTATCTCCATCTATCTTGACGTACTCAGTTGGAAGATGCTAGTTCTCCATGCTTGCAACTAGTTTACATTGGCAATCCTTCTTTTGCTTCTAGCAATGAGGATAGTACTCAACTAGTTCTAATTCAGATTTTTCTTAATTATTCTTTGTAGTCATATTATTCAAATGTGTAGCAACATCATTGATGATATCTTGTTTGAAATCTGACAATAGGTTAGATATCACAAGCTTCAAAATGCCTTGAGTGATTCCTTTAGTGACTATGGAACAAGGTCCTCGACCTTTCTTCATGGTTGACCTTGAATAGTTCTGATAGATCTTCTTGAGATCATCCCACGAAGCTTGATATACATCACCATCATCCATCAAGTGCAATGCTTCTAGACAATCATCATTCAGTCCTCTCAAAAAGACTAGCTTTTGTGAATCTTCAAAGAATGTTTGTTGAGGGCTCTTTTGCAATGTGTATAAGAAATGTGAAACATAGTCTTCCAATGTTCCTTCCTCCTTTTGTGATATTCTAAAGATAGCATCCCCTCTTAAACTAGATTCTTTGCAATATTCTTTATATTTATCTAGAAATAGAGCTTGCATTTCATCCATACTTCCTACTACATTAGCCCCTAAGCCCACGAACCATTGTAAAGTTGATTCTTTCAATGTTGCTAGAAACAACTTAAGCTTATGGGCATTAGTGTTGTAGTCAAAACTACGATAAAGGATATCAAATTTAAATAATAAAGTATCAGGGTCTTTAGTTGCAAAGCCATAGAACTTTGGAAGAGCAATGGGAGGTATGTTTTTAAGATTAGCATTGGTTACAAGATTTGGAAGAGGAAATGAAAAGTAAGTTGTGCCATGACTAGAGGTTGTTGCTAAAAAGAGACATTGGGTACTAGATGATTAACAACTAGTGGATTCAGAGCAGTGTTGTCAAGAAAACTAGCCAATACTTTAGTGAAGGGTTGAAGAATAGATATATCTATTGGTTCAATTCTTGATAATGATGCTGCAAGAAAAATAGGGCTTGCACTTCAAAAGGTAACTCAACTTCTTCTTCTTCAAATTCTTCATTCACATTAATAGATTCTCATGGAAGAAATATACCATGTTTATCTTTTTATCTACCTCTTTGATGCATGCAATTAAACTTTTCACACAGGTAAAGAAACTTCAAACTAGAGATTTCTAAGAAAACATTATCTAGGAACTATGACTCAAAAATGTTCCTAGTTTGACATAGTCCCCGACAACAGTGCAAAAAATGACCCGCCTCACAATAGGTGTATCATAGTCATGCACTAGGCCTTGCTTAGGAATAATATATTCAAACTAAGGACTATTATTCCCACTATGAGGTGCATTTAATTTTATCAACATAGGGACATATACTTGAAATGGTCGACACCGTATGTACACTAGGTCTCTTAATGAGTCACTAAGGTTATGTTGTAGGATAGTAAAAATGCAAGGAAAAGAACTTACACTATTGCTATAGGAAACTAACACATTTAAATCTATGAATACTAGAAATACAATGAAAAGATAACAAATATTCCAACTTGGCTCATCCACTAAAATTGTTCTCACATATGCTATAAGAACATTCAAAAAGTATGATGCTATAGGAAGGAACTCACAACTTCTAACTAAGATAGTATGAATGCTTGGAAATAAATCTATTCTATCCTAATCTATTCCACCTTCCAAGTGGGCCCCTTTGGTTGGCTTCTCTAGAATATTACCACAAGATAAAAGCCAAAAACTATTTCATTCAATTTAAAAATTCATTACATAACACAGAACTATAAAAACACAACTGTAACAGTTAATAGTCTATTCTTAGAAACTATTTCTTCTAACTAGTTCTAAAACTTAACACACTTGGGTTGATTCCTATATATATAGAAAATCATCATTTATTTTATAACAAAAAAGTAAATGACCTAGCTTATAATCTGCAAGAGAGAAAATAGGAAGATAACAACTGAAGGAGGGAATAAAGAATAATGGCTTAAGGTGTGAATAATAAACTCTAAACATCTGCTCACCATAGAGTAAATGTAGAGAAGGTAATAAGTCTTCATAGTTCCTCCTTACTCACTATCGTGTCTTTTGGAACAGTTACAACTTCCTCCACCGTGGTTGCTCCTTAGCATTCTCTTGTCTTTAAATGTTGTTAACACTTAGCTTTTGAATTCCTCCAATCATCTTTTAGTCTTTATTAATAGGTTAGTTATAACACAAAACATGTTTGTAAGTAAAAATTTATCAAATTAAATTCAAATATAAGAATGCACATTTTGATAACTATATGAAATACTGCATACTATATATAATATTAGCAAAAGATGGCATAGTTTCTACCCCATAGGTTCATCATAGGTTCAGTACACATATGGCCACAAATTTTTTAACAAAGATAAATATAGTATCAACAAAGTATCTTAAACATCATAAAATAACGATAAATTTTGGCCTCATCAAAAGCCATCAAAGTTCTAAGAATGGATAATGGAAGCATGCATATGAAAAGAAGACTTAAAGACTTCTGCAGACATGAGGGAATTGATCTTTAGACTCCACCAGCATTTAGTCTGCATAAGACAGATGTTTTAGCTTTGAGGATTTGAACTCTTAAGTCTATGGCAAGTTGCATAATACAAGCCAAGTCTCTAGATCCATCACTTGAAGTCAAAGTAGTCAGTAGTGCCACTCACATTCTTAACAGGTCTCCTCATCCAAGCTTAGATGGAAAGACTCCTTTTAAGGCATGGTGTCATAGAAAACCAATTGTGACACACTTCAGAGTATTTGGTTGTCCTACATGGGCAAAGAGATCTTCTAGGGGATGCAAGGCACTATCATCTCGGCCTTGTATTTTCATTGGTTATGAAGATAGTGTGAAGGCATATAGACTATTAAATCTTGAGACACATCAAATTTTTGTCAAGAAGGATGTACACTTTGAGGAAAGTTCACCCAAATTGTCCTCTACTTTTCTCTATACATCATATCATGTGGAAACTGATAATGACACCAGTGATAGTGCTTCAATAGATTCAGACACGTGGGGTTCTATTGATAGTTTTAGTGAGATGTCACTACATCAGTTCAATCCACATGCATATATCACCACAGTGATAGTTCCAAGACAATAGGGTACATCCAGTTTTCTAGGGTCAGCTTTAGTGACAAATTTGGGGGATAGTATTGATGACATGCCTCTTCTTCTTGATGCATCAACACCTTCTTTAGTTGTCATGAGGGCTCCATCATATCCTCTTGTTCATTCTCTACATGATCGATCATTACAAGTTGAAGTGATTGTGGATACTTATGATCAACATTTGTAGAAGGGTTCTTCATTAGTTGTAGAGACAGACATCTCTTTAAGATAGGTTCTTTAGCTAGTTAAGTAGGTTTCAAAGATATTACTTACCCATGGGATTCTTTCCACACATAGTGGAAGTGTATCATTTGTACCCTTTGCCTTGTTTCTTCCTAAGGGGAGGAACACC